>BJKM01000245.1:275000-818858 GCA_015082035.1 Chaenogobius annularis | reverse complement strand
ATCAAAACCCCAAACCAGTTCTCCCATGCAATGGAAATCAAGCCAACACCCCCCAACCAAAAACCAAGTCTCCATGTCAATTGGAATCAACACATCCTCCCTCAACAAAACCAGTATCTTCCCATGTCAAATATGTGGAATCAACACCCCAAAACCACCAGTCTCTCCTCCACTGCAAGGACACTAAAAAACAACAATAAAAAACTAATTAAATCTAAAAAAAAGGATCAACTCCCCAAAACTTCATTTTTAATTTGTTGTACTTTTTTTTTTATTTTAATAAAAAAAAAAAAAAAAAAAAATTCAAAATTTATTTTTTCAAAACTACTGTCTTCTCTCTCTCTACTCCCTCTCTCCCTTATCCATTCCTCATCTATCTCCATACTCTCTACTGGGTCGTCCTCTCGCTCTCTTCTCCCTTCCTTCTTCCTACTCCTCTCTTCTCTTCTCGTTTCTCCCTCTCTCCCTCCTTCCTCTTCCCTTCTCTCTCTCTTCTCTCTCCTCTCCTATCTCCCTCTCTCCTCCCCCTCCCCGGCTAACCGACACCCCGCCCCCGCTCCCCCCTCCTCTTCTCTCCCCTCTCCTCTATCTCCCTCTTCCTCTCCATCCTTCTCTTCTACTTCCTCCTCGCTCTCTCGGCTCTTCTCCCCTTCCCTTCTCTTCCCTCTCTCTCTCTCTCACCCTCTCATTCTCCCCCCCCCCCCCCTCTTTCCTCTCTCCCCCCTCTCTCCCCTTCTCTCGTCCTTCCTTCTTCCCTTTCCTCCCGCTCTCTCCACCTTCTTCTCTCCCCCTCTCTCTCTCCCCATCCTGCCATCTCCCCTCTCTCTCCCTCTCTCTCCCCCACTCTCTTCTCCCTCTTGCTCGCTCTCTTCCTCTACCCCTTATCCTCTCTCTCCCTCCTCTCTCTCTACTCCTCTCTTCTCCCCACACCTACCCCCCCTCTCTCTCTCTCCCTCTCTCTCCCCTCCCCCCTCCCTCTCCTCTCCCCCCTCTCTTCTCCCTCTCTCGCTCCCTCTCTCCTTCCCCTTTTCTCTCTCTCCCCTTCTGTCTCTCCCTTCTCTCCTTCCTCCCCAGCCCCCCTCTCTCTCTCCCTCTCTCTCTATCTCCCTTTCTCCTCTCCCCCCCTCTCTCTCCCCTCTCTCCCACTCTCGCCTCTCTCTCTCTCCCTCTCTCTCGCTCTCTCTCTCTCTCTCTCTCTCTTTCCCCCCTCCCTCTCTCTTCGCCTCTCTCTTCCTCTCTCCCCTCTACTCTCTCCCCCCTCTCTCCTCTCACCCCCTACTCTCTCCCTCTCTCGCTCTCTCTCCTTCTCCCCTTCTCTCTCTCCTCTCTCTCTCCTCTCTGCTCCTCTCTCTCTCTCCCCTCTCTCTCTCCCTCCTCTCTCTCTCCCTCTCTCTCCCTCTCTCTCCTCTCTCTTCCCCTCTCTCTTCCCTCTCGCCTCTCTCTCTTCTCCCCCTTCCTCTATCTCCCTCTCTCGCTTCCCTCTCTCCGTCCCTCTCTCCTCCCTCTCTCTCCCCCTCTCTCTCTCCCCCTCTCTCTCTCCCTCTCTCTAGCTCTCTCTCTCTCTCCCCCTCTCTCTCTCCTCTCCGCTCTCCTCTCTCTCCCTCTCCCCCCCTCTCTCTCTCTCGCTTCCTCTTCCTCTCTCTCTCTCTCCCTCTCTCCCCTTCTCTTCCTCTCCGCTCTCTCTCTGCTCTCCGTTCTCGTCTCTCTCTCCCTCTCTCTCTCCCCCTCTCTTCTATCCCTCTTCTCTCTCTACTCCCCCCTTCTCTCTCTCCCTCTCTCTTCTCCCTCTCTCTCTCTTCTCTCTCTCCTCCCTCTGCTCTCTCTCTCTCTCCCTCTCTCTCCCATCTCCCTCCTCTCCCCTCCTCTCTCTGTCTCTCCTCTTCGCTCTCTCTCGCTCTCTCTCTCCCTTCTCTTCTCACCCTCTCTCTCTCCCTCTTTCTCCCTCTCTCTTCTCTCTCTCTATCTCTGCTCTCTCCCTCTCCCTTCTCTCTCCCCTTCACCTTTCTCACTCTCTCTTTCTATCTCTGTTCTCTCCCTCTCTCTCTGTCCCTCTCTGTCTCTCTCTCTGCCTCCTCTCTCTCTCTTCTTTCCTCTTCGCTTAATTCATAGAATTTGCCATAATTAATAGAATCACCCAATGCATAGTCTTTGAGACAAATGGTTAAATTCATTCCCCAAAGAAAAACCCAGATCAGTGCTAAAATACATTGTAGCTTAACTGATCCGAACGATCCCAAAACATGCTCAATGGCGGTCTGCGGATGTTTTCCACTTACCAGACTCGTGTGTACGGATCCTTGTAACGTGGGGCGTGCATCATCACGCTGCAGCGTGACGGCTGATTGGTTTGTGGATGAATGGCACAACAATGGACATGTCACCCACTGAGCACGTTTGAGATGCTCTTGTTCGAAAATACAACAGCTTGTTCAGGTTCCTGCCGTTCATATCTTTGGAATTCAGCTCATGGAAAATGAGAAAAAACAAAAGTGTTGCATTTATATTTATTGTTCAGTTGTTTAAATAGATGTGTTCTTCAAAAACAAAACGCTGTACTTATTTATTTTTTCTATCCTGACAATGGAGTTGAATGTTTACTCCTTTTTTCCAAATCTTTTTTATCAAAAAAACAACATTTTAGCCGTGTGTTTCAGGTCCAGGATTTACAGAATTGGAATATTATTTGCAGTGTGGAATACATTTCCATTGCTCCTTGAAATCATTTGGTTTTGTGGACGCTGCAGCTTAAAGAATGGGCCCCTTAAAAGCCACAGAGGGCAGCGTGCAGAAGGGAGGGCCCTCACATTTACAAGAGACCAGGCTGAGACCACCCCGACCAAGTCTTTCAGTCATCTCCATAACACACTTTACAGATGTGAAGCTGAAAGCCTTGGAAAGCCACACATTTACTGTAACATCCGTGGGAGTGAGGCAGCACTCATCTCAGCTATTGGACAAAAACCTGTAACCCACTGTTGTTATAAGAGTTTGATTGATTTTGCAGATGGATTCATTGTTGTTTTAATTATCTTACCTTTGTGCAAAGACAAGAGTGAAAGCATTAAACCAGGTTGCTATTCACTACAGGCATATTTTACTGCTGGGAGATGAGAACTGTGGCGTACATTTCTTATAAAGAAGACATATGCCTAGTATATTATGTTTTAGTATTGAACTTGAACATATGTAGGTTCTATTTAACAGTTTGATTCAACTAAAACACAACGCCTGATCCAAATACGAAACGGAAATGTTGTGTTATTAAATGACTGAACGAGTTGAGACCGGTGTGCAGGAGTTTTTCTTAGTATTACTGAAAAAATGGCATGTTATATTTGTGCCCATGTGTGCCTTTTTTTAAATTATCGCGAGTAAGTACAGTAGCAGTTGCGAGATAAGGATAAATGAAAAAACAGACATTTTCTGAACACTCAAACCTCGTAAATGCGAAACAATACAGATTAGAGATTGTAAAGGTGACGACCTGTGGTGAATGTCATGCTTGGATGGCATCCTCCTGTGATTTCATCACCAGGATGTTATTGCTTTGGCTGTAGGATTGCATTAAAAACTTATCTATCTCCAAAGAATACTGTAAACTTGGCCTTACAAAGTCAGTCTGTGGAAGCGACGAGCCCACACACAGAAACAATCCATGTTTTCAACGGTATTTTGAGCAATAAATAAGAAGAATATTGGTAGTATGTGGAATATTAAAGGAAATTCTCTGAGACAAGCTGGTTGCTAACCCTCCACAAGAATGTTGTGAATACAATTGTGTGTGACATGGGGATGCAAAAAAAAAGTATTTTTGGAAACAAAGAGCACCTCTTTTGAGTCATTGGGTGGCAAAGTGAGTGTTTACAATCTTTAACTGAAGCGTGACGCGAGAAAATTTGCTTAACGCGTGCATGAAACAAGTATGATCCGGTGCCAAACTTTATACGCACTTTGCTTTTCTCATCATCTTGCTCATTTGTAGGAAGTGACTGGATTTGTCGTTCTCTGTGGTCTAGTATTATTTCGTACTGCCCTTTCCAAACAAGCTCACAGCATCTCCTGGTGCTTAATGTAAAAACGTCTTCAAATTGGATCATTAAAAACTGGCCTATAGGCCTGTCCAAAACCGATTGTCAGGAGGTATACGAAGATGAAAGAACTTTTTTATTTTAATGAAGCTGTCAAGGAAGGGCCGTTTAGTGATTTCCTTTTGAAAAAAATTATTCCTATTTATTAGAAAGTCTTCTGCCGCGGTGCTCAACAAATACAGTGTCCTGCTTCCAATTCTAAAGTCTTTCAGCAGAAGCCTTTTAAAATTCAAATGTGCAAAGATTACATTTACATTGTCATGCTAGAGCTATATATAGACTTCTTTCCTGTGAACGTAGACCACTCAATTGGCTGTTTCAAGAATGTAAGGATGTAAGGTTTCCAATGAGAGAATAGAAGAAGTAAAGCTGTGAAAGTTTGTCTGGACTATTCCTCAATCGACGTCAGGATTGGCACTACCACAGGTGTTTATCTAAATGTGTATTCAATTCCAGATTTTTGTATTTAGTGCCTGAAATGTCTCCAACAAACAATGCTATAGTTGAAGAGCCAGTGCAAAACAGGTGAGTCGTAGGGTATAAATATATGTATTGTATGCAGTAATGTTTTAATGTGTGTAATCAAGCATGGCAATAAAAGTTTCTGGTGACCTCATAACAAGTCTTGTACGAGGCTGGATTGAAATGGCGACCACATCTTGCAGTTGTTCCAATCACAATGACTTTTTTGGCCAAATATCTACTTTCAATAAAAGATATCCACAAAGCGCCATCATTTAAACTCAAATCCAGATATGGTATGATTCACAGTGTTGCAGTTTGAGCTCAGTGGTTGAGTTTCACAATTGCATTTTTATTCGGATTATTGTAGCACATGCATGTCACTGTACATAGCTATAAGCTCTCGTCCAAAGGAAAAGTACGTATTGCCACATGGGGAAAAAACATGGCAACGTTAGTGCTTGCCGATTTTAGCTTGATTTACGACGTCACACATGTCCTGTGGCGTAGGTTCAGTTAAAGGCTTCGCAAATAATTAAACAGATTTATTTCCATCCAGTGTTGCATTATTTTTTCACCGGTTGATCTTTGGTTTTTGATCTATGTGAGCGGGGATCACTGTCACAAAGCTTTCTCCACTGTCTCGTCCCAAAACATCTTCACTGGGCTTCAGATCTGCCGTAGTATTATCTTCTGATTTTCCTGAGGTGTTTTCTCTGACTCGATGCCAAGTTACCTGATCTTCTCTCAAACACATTGACATATATTTCAAATGACGACTGATTTGTCGTTTCGCTACATGGTTTGTTCTTCAGAAATGATGAAGGCCCTCACCTGCATCAGTTGGGTTTATATCCTCGTGTTTGCAGCTAAAAGATAATTACCCGTGACAGTTATCCAGTAGGAGGCTTGTAACCTACTGTATTACGCTGTTGTGGATCCAAGTATTGATTTCCTTTTATAACAGGCAGTGTACTTTCAAGTTCCGTCCCAAATCTTGTTTAACCTTGGTGTTATTTTTTATTAAATGCAACTAAAACTATAATTACATGACGAAATGTTTTCATGCCTCAACAGAGGGAATATCAATAAGAAATAAATTAATGGTTAACTAAAATATCAAGAATACACTTATAAAAAAATAATAAATATATAAAAATATAATTACAAAGTATTGAAAAAGGTTGCCATAATTTTGGTTGGCCGTACCCTAGAACAGCCTTAAGATGAAGGGCCGTCTGGACAGTCAACTCATCTAGAAGAAAAATGAGAGAACATTTCTATTTGTGTTCATGCACAGTCAACATCACGAGGCTCGCGCTCATGTTCTACAGTTGTTCCTTGCATAGGGGAGATTCTGCCTCAGTATTATTTTCATATGTTCTTGTGAATCACATTTAAACCTGCAGCTGTTGTGAGTGTAAAACAAGACATGATTTAGAGGGATAAAACAAATAGATATATTGGAGATCATGTCAATGCCCTGACTTAGAATGTAAGCAGGAGGGTTTTGGTCTGCTGAGACCACAAGGAATAAAGCCCTGGTTTGAAAATGGTATTATGAACTGCTTCTGTTTCCATCAACGATGAAAATTGGGAATACGACAGTATAATAAATGTAAGCACGGTGGCAGGCTAACCAAGATTAGATGAAATCCTTTTAGCTTCATGTCAGGTAATTTCATCTTTGTACCTTGGGAAATTCCAGTGATAAAATCAGTTTTCCAAACAAAATCCGGTTTTTTGTGGAAGCCCACAATCACAACAAGCAGTCGCCTCGCAAGCACATCATAAAACTGTGATTTAACCACAGAAAGTTAGAAAAATCAAACAGTGGCGACATTAATAAAACACATTTCTGCACACATTGGATTCAAAGTTTTAATGTAGAATGCCTGGTGCAAAACTTTGGACGTTAACTTGAGAAAGCTCTGCTGGTGCTTTTAGACATAACCTTTTATTGTGAAATGATTATCTCTTAAATTTTACAACTGAATAAAAATAAAACAGATTGGAAAACTTGCACAGAGCAGCTATGAAACAGTCATGAAATATATCCAACCTATAACATTAAATACCGCTGAAGAGAAATAAACCAGCAGTAAAAACTGGGAGACTTTAATTTATCGTAATATTCAGGACTGGATGTGAATCGTGGGCTTTAATGTGTTCTCCAAACCATGCAAACATCACACCTATGATAGACATAATGCTACAGAATATGGCTTCCGACAGTGGCCAGCTCTTTTTCCATTTTTTATTTTCAAGGGCCCCCTTTTTCTAAACTTATCTACAATTGACACTGAGTTAATGAACAGTATCAACACATGTTCACCTGGAATTTCGTGAATTGACTTTCACTAAACTTTCAATTTGTCACCTTGGCTTCCTGGTATTGTTCAGGCTGTACCCTAAAAGCCGTAAAAAATCAATTGCGGCCAATCTATTCACATAAAGCAGCTTGTCAACACTAGCCTCTCAGGCCCAAAGGAAGTGAACTATTTTCCTGTTTAGGTTAAGATTTCTAAACTTGGGTCATTCTTTTATATGCTTTACAAGCAAAAACAAAACGCTACATACTCTCTGGAGCGTCGGTTTGTGGGACATGAGACCTTGAGAAGTTCCGGACTTTTAGCATAACTTGTATCCACTTCCAAACTCCAAGTGTCATTAATAATCAGACGTTACGTTTTCATCGTCTGGTTTGGTCCCTTGAACCTTTGGCTGCGACCAGTCCACAGGAATGTACAGGCCAAAGGGAAGAGGTTGGCTCTCCCCTTCTTTTTTTTGGCGGCAAGCAGGGTGTAAATCATAGCTTATTCATATATTGTATGTGTGTAGGCTGGTCTATTGAAGCTGCAGCAACTGAGTAGCCACATGTTAAAAGACCCCTGCTGTCGATCCGTAGACACAACTTGATAAATTCTATACTAGGTGGAGCATGAAAAGAATGGTCTGATGTGACCTTAGTGGCAAAATCAGGGCATATTTAAGACAAAGCTATTACAATTCAAGTGCTTTTAACACTTAAATTAATAGCCAAACTTGATGTTTAATCATTATACTGTATGTCATAAAAGTACTTAATTCTTTTGCACTTAATCACAATAAAAAAAACTAGTAAGTAATAGAACGACCTTAATATAAGAAGAGACAAAACCCTCACATATATCTTAAACAGAGGAGCCGTGGGACTTTGGCTCAGAGAAAATGATTTCTGGACAAAAGCGTACAACTTGTCAAGAGGCAGTAGGAGCTTGTTCTACAGGTGAGAATGGGTTCTAGCCTCATTTGTGCTCAGTAATGACTCGCAGTATAAAGTCTATCAGAGGACACATCAAGCCATGGCTTTTGAGGCAGGAAACGAACGGTCCAGTTTCAGCGTTAATATACCAGTGCGCTGGGCTATCTGTCTCAGCAACAGGATGTTACGTGTCATTTCGCACCAAAACTCGGTGAACAACCTGACTCTTACAGTGTAAAGTGAAAGTTTACAGAAAATGTCAATAGTATTGTTATTTTGCAGAGCAGAAAGTGCAGTAAATGCTCTAGTTTTCAGTATGAGTAAAACTTCGAGAGGCCGAATTTCTGTAACATTTAATTTCCTATTTCTTACGTGATTTTTTTTTTTTTTTTGGCTTTATTTGACAGCACAGTGCTAGCATGGTAAATGGTAGAGAGTGGGTAGAGACATTCGGCAAATAGACGACGTCCCTGTGGTAGCAACCGTACATGTGCAATGCCCTTACCCACTGTACCACTGACAAGCACACATTTCTGTAACATTTTAAAGGCACACTATGTCACTTTTCGGGTGGAAAGTCTGCTGACTGCTTGTCTCCATTATTGCTTTGCATGAATGTTCCAAAGTATGGCATTAAACGCAAATCTCCATGGAGACAAGCAGTCTTGTCAAGTAGTTGACTTATTTTTTCAGTTTTTAAATGTATAAAACAAAACAGAAAACACAGAACATAGAACACAACTGAGAGAGAGAACAAAAGATGATAATGATGGGGGGAACTTGACAACCACAGTTAGTATTTCCCTGTGAGGAACACGTGGACACAGTGTTATAAATTACCGTGGTACGATATAACTTCAAATAGAGTAGGGAAGGCTTAGTGACAGTGTTGACTACACACGTGCCATTTTGGAGAAGAATCCATGTTAATCCAGGCTTTTTAATTAAATAAATAAATACATGCTAGATAGATTAGATCAAGTCCATACTGGCAGAAGTTGAACCCCATCAGAAAGTTACATTGTGCACCTTTATTTTAGAATTATTATTATTATTATTATTATTATTATTATCATTATTATTATTATTATTATCATCAGTAATACGGGTGCAATACAGATCTTCCACACTCTGTTGTAGAACCATCACATAAATGTGGTCCATTGGGACAAATGTATATAGTTTGTACGGCAACAAGCCCTAAAAATGTTACCATAGTTATAAACTATGTTTAGCAGACACATCACAATGGAGATTTTACACTTCTGTAAGGCCCAATGACTTTTAATTTTTTTGGGCCCAGGACAAGACCCCCTCTGACCCCTCAGAATCAAAGCCTCTAAAACAGTCTTACATCAGTTACATCAGACCTACAGGTGGAACTGCAAACAGCCTCTTTACGCAGAGCAGAGAAATGGAAACCAGTTTCTTCACAGAGACGTTATAGAGGAAACATAAAGTGTTGATGTGAAAACATGAGAGCCACACAGCATGTTGACAAAACAGGCCCAAGTGTCACAGTGGCAACAGCTTCTGACACAGCAAGTCCAAGGTTAAAGAGCTGGACCCATAAATCACTCACAGGATTTAGAGCAAACTGACGACAAAAGTACACCGTGTGTGTTCATAGAAGAAAGTTGTAGAATTAAAAAAAATGTAAACTTTATGAATGGATGTGTCAGACTTTGACATATTTTCTTACCTAACTATACGCAAAATAACAACATATCCTAACAACTAATCCTAAATAATAATAAACAATATTGTGAAAGTCATTTAATTCATCGCAAATCTTCTTCTGTCTGTTTCATCAACAAAATTGGCCACAATGGATTTTTCTGTGGACAGTCACTTTTTTACATTTCATAATCCATAACAAAAACTGAAATATTCTATATCATTAACTTTAGCTAAGAATGAAAGTCAAATTCCTAATTAATGAAAGGAATAACCTGCACAAACACCTGTTAAAAAGGGTGCAAGAAACATAAATTTAGATTTTTTTAAACTGTAATTTACAGTGCACAACATACAGTCGTGCTCCTCCATGTTTGTATAAAAATCTAGATGTTGGTACTCTGCAAATGTTTATTTAATTCACCATTATTTGGATTTATATACACTTTTTATTTAATCGTTATTCTATATGCTCTATATTATTAAGAACAAAAAGACAAGGTGTTTGATCAAAAAGAGAAGAAGAAACACTGTCATAATATTCAGAAATATAACATGATTCGATAATTTCATCCCATTTTTAAGTGATGGTTTTGCTCCTGGTGTAAAGTTTGAACTGACACAAAAAATACAAAAATGAAGTTGTGAGAACAAGAAAAGTGCAGCGTGAGAAAGGGACGAAGACATCAGACTTTAATGTAAACACCAAACTGCCTTGGAAGGTAAAGCGAACAGTAATGGTTAGTTATTTTGGATGTATATTCTTATGCCTTTTACCGTGTTTTCTTTACAACTTTAAAAGCCTAATCAGTAATGGGCGCAGCAAATTAGCATCAGAATCAGTTGTCATTTTGTTCCCTGACAATGGCAATAAACCGTTCTGATTTGCAGCTTGAAGATTGACATGATTAATTGGCGAGGAAAGCTTAGTCTGGCAATGTGAAATTATTGAATTAATTAAATTACCGGTACTGTTTTACATGATTTTGTTTGGCTTTTTTCTACTGTCTCCAATTAATTTTCCCTGTCAATATAAAGGAAATTATCTAAAATGTCTCAATGTTTAAGTCTTGGGAAATTTTGATCTGTCTGTAGAAGAAGGGCTTCGTTAACACGACACGACGGAAAGTCTGGCGTGGACAAGTGCAGCTCCGTAGACCGGCCCATATCTGGCAGGTGAGATCCATCAGCTCCAGATGAGCCCTGGACAGACCAGTAAAAGTGTCCCATCCACAGACACAGGAAGCTCCTGTCTGCTGCTGCCGAGGTCACATGATCACATCCATCCATCTGTGCGGAAAAACAGCTGCTCTCGAGTCATATCTGTGCTCAAGGTGCAGCCCATAACACAGAGAAGATCTATAAACCCAGCACTACAGAGGCGGGAGAAGAGTGGGAAGGGCAATATGTCATTCAGCAATCTCTTTCATACACTCATGGCATGGGCTTAAGTGAGAATTGTACACTATACTGTAGATTTCGCTGTAATATCTTTAAATGAAAAATGAAATGTTGCATGTGACAGATTCACGTTTTCTTCTAATTAGCATATTCGTTTGGTGAGATATATATTCATCATAAGTTTATGTCAAGTTGCGGTTTTGCGATAAAAAAGATGACAATTACAGTCTTCAAGTCAATTTATTTTTGTTCATTCATTCATTTTCTACCGCTTTGTGTCAGCCTATTCCGGTGACTTTGGGCCGTAGGCAGGCCTAGATACACATACTGTATATACAACGGTATATATACCATGGACTTGGGGCTTGAGGCGGGCCAGCTCGTCGCAGGGTTAACACACAGACATAAACAACAAACATTCACTCTCACATTCATTCATTAGGGGCAATTTACAGTTGACAATTTACCTAACACGCGCATGTCTTTGGAGCGTGGGACAAAGCCGGAGAACCCAGAGAGAACCCACGGTAGCACGGGAAGAACATGCAGACTCCGGGAATCAAACCCATGATCTCCTTATCTGCCACCATGCACCCTCTTAATTTAAACAGTTTAAACAATTAATTTAACTAAATAAAGGCATTAGCAGGAATTCTTATTTGTCAAATCATAACTATTGTGTCATTGGTATGGATTTTGGCCCTTGTTTTCAGTATGGTTGCTGAGTAACAGCAGTGGAATTACCTGTTGCATCTTCTGCTCATGTCCAATCAGGAAGTAACTTTATAAACATCACCAAAATTGTGACACTGGTGAAAAATAGACCAAATGTTGAGTAAAATCTTAAATATAAATATGTTTCTACGTTTTAGTAAAATGTGTTTTCCAACCTGTCACATTGACTTGGTTTCATTCGCAGATGTGACCATGTGTCTTTAGAAAAGTCAAACTGAGAGTATAATTGCTCATTCCTTCTAAGTTCTACTTTTTCCTTACGTTAGTCACTGATTTGTTTAGAAAGGGAATGATTTGTCTCTGTGCCCGCCACCTCATCCATGATGGGATCTGTTCAAAGTTAGACTCCTCCTAGTTATCATTTATATCTCATTTATAAAGTGTGCGTACAGACAAAATCAGGTCCAAACGTGATTTACGTGATGTTTCCACATTGTACCTTATTACTCATTTAGTCACAACGGCTTGTGTGGGTGTTTTGGATTCACGTTAATGTTTTGTATTTCAAAACTGTCCACGCGCACATGCACTGGAACGCACGTGCACTGGAACGCACAAGGTGCTGGCTCGTTTTGTTTTATTTAAGGAGAAGCTGGAGAGGAAGTTTGTCTAAAGCGTCTAACCGTCAAAAAGCCCCTGCAATAGGCCGGCTGTGCCCCCCCACATACAGTTTGCACATCATGTGAATTATTATTATTATTAGAGTGTATTTATTCAGCGCTGTTCCACCTTCAATGCACTCAAAGCGGTTTATTAAGCAATGTGGGTGAAGTGTCTTTCCAAAGGACACAACGAAATTTGCTCTAGCGCCCCACTGTGGCACCTGGTGTTCATGCGGTCTGCCATCCAAGTACTAACCAGGCCCTGTCAGTCATTAGCTTTGAGAGCATTGCGGTTAAGCGCAGGTAAATATAGGCTAAAGGCCGAGTGGAGGAGGGGTGACGTGAAGCGGGATCATGTGCTCAGAATTCTGCTCCAGGTGTGATCCGTGAGGAGGAAATGAGCTGCTGAAGTGCATATGGAGAGTTTTATAAATCAGAATATTGAAGTTTGGGTTTTGTCCCCACGTACAGTTTTCTAAAGTAGAGCCCAGCCCTGGTAAATTAACGGTGAGAAGGCTTCCACGTGCGGGCTACAAGCTGCCCCTATGTGACCTTTCTGATGAGGGTCGGCCACTATGTTTCCATTGCTTTGTTTCCACCATATTAAACTTATTCATCTTGCATGTTTTGATCATAAATGCCTTGAAAACATGCATTCTTATACTGTAACAAATGTCTTGTAGAATATTTCTGCAAATTACTGTAAACAATATTTACCGGTGACAATTGGATACACTTTACAGTTTATATTTTATTTTCTTATTAGGCAACATATAAACAAACACAATTAAAGAAAAAACAAGAACAGAGAGAGAACAGACATAACATCAAAAACAGTAGACATCCAGATAATAATGAAGAAAAAGAAGAGAAAATCATGGCACACAAAACCCAAAGATATCATCCCATGTTGTCCAAAGACTGTCAAATTTATACATTTTCAAATTAAGTCAGAATGTAATTTTTTTTTACGAATGTCCAATACAATGTTAGTCCATTCCTTGATCATCGGTGCATTTTGTGGGCATTTTTCACAGCGGCCAGTAGGATACTCCAGAGATAACTGCTGGTTGTGTCCATGGCAGGAGTCCTGAGGCCCAAATACATGGTCCTGAAATTGATGACATCACAGAGGGATTCTTTTTTTAAGACTCAGCAATACTTCCTGTAGTTTGTAAATCGGTTTTATTTTCAAACATTCTTCACAAACTGCAACTATGATAAATATTTACCACAGGTTCTATACCACGTCATAATTAGAAGAACTGGAGAACTTGTCATGTGGACTTTAAACATGCAAACAACCAAGAAAATTAAATAAACACATTTAACTGAGTATATGAGCGGATGTTTAAAGTCTATAAAGAGTCTGAAGAGAAGAAACATAGCAGGTGTGTGTCTCCACAGTTCTGGGGTCTCGTTTATAAAGTATGTGTACGTAGAAAAAGGTTTCGCACGACACTTTCCACGTTAAGTTTGGGATTTATTGAAAGACAACTTGACGTAAAAATGTGTGTTTCGGTCCAGGAATGCTGAACTCTGTGCATCAAGGCTTTCAGACAGAACGTGATCTGTTTTAATTTTATTTTTCATCTCCTGTGCTCTCTCTGGTCTTGTTCTGCTTTTGTTTTGTTTCTTTTGTTTTATTGTGCTAAATTTGTCAAATGAAAATGTTTGTGTTTTATCTGGACGTACACTTTCAGTAAGGATTTCCACGGAGATGGAAACCCCATAATGCTGTATTGTGGAACATTTCAGGCAAAGCAATACCATCTCCCTGAAGACAAACGCGTGGCGAACACCTCCGGAAAGTGACATAGTGCACTTTAAACAGAAGAAACATTGGGGATGAGGAAAAGACTTTGCGAATAACAGTGATATAGTAGCACAGATGTGAGCGCACGACTCTGCTCTGTGGTCTGTGTTTTTCATTAGTCAAACACACACCTGCGCCATATTTTCAAAATGACTTTGTATTTTTAAAGTCACAGAGAAGACGGCCTCTAAACATACAAGCGGTGTTTGCATGGGGCCGGCCGCATATAGACCCAGTACATTTAACTACACTTTTATAGACCTATGCAAATCAATGTGTTCAAGTGTTAACCTTGTTGATAACACTGTTTGTTTAAGGCAGGTGTGGGGGACATTTATCCCGGCATTCTGGAGTCATGTCTCCTGGGGCCAAACTATATTGCAACAAAACACTAATTGTTCTTTTACCGGATAATCAACTGCAATGGGCTGTTGAGGAACCACAATGGATTAAGTCAACATTTGAGCCAGATCTGTGAGTAAAGAGCAGCTTCCAGGCATCGTCTTTGTGGTTCAAGTCTCTACAATGTGACTTTCCATAGTATTTACATGAACGTTTAGACTGGCAAATGTCCTTGTACAAACACAGCAGGCGATTTCAAGAAATGCATGTAACAAAGAAGACGAATTGGTTTACAAACTAAATTATTGTGCAGTACAGGAATAAGATATCTTCCCAAATTGTTTATGACATGTGTTGCTAAAATATTGGAGAGACTTTTTGTCAACCTTTGTGTCCCCAGTATAGAGTTCACGTTTGGTAAGCTCCCCCAAGAATTACAACTATTTGCATAAACTTGCAAATGTGGCTATCATCTGGATTTGAAGTGACTGCATTTGCCTTTCTCCCTTGATCCTTGCGTCAATGTTTCAAAATGATCTCCCGGAGGAGGCCAGGACAAGTCTCCTAGTAGCTTCGCTTTGCAAATCGTGCTGCTTCCATGGAACAATTAGACTTTCAAAAAAGCCAGCGAAGCAAAGTCAAATATGGATTAGAGGACCAAACAAAGGCCCTTGTGTTGAGGACACACAAATCTCCTTCATCTGCCACGCGGGCCTGAGGGTGCATCGAGAAGACTGATATTCTTATGGACCAGACGTTTACTGTTTATTTGAGTTACAGACGATCCATTAACAAGTGGAGAGTAGCAAGTGTGCAATATAAGCCCTTTCTCTTCCCCACTGTGAGGCAAATATACATGATTAGGGCAGAGGCCACTGAAAAAACAAAAACAAGAGGACAGGTGCTGGGACTAACACACTGCCAGAGACGGACACATTAGTGAAGGTGAAAACTGTTAACAAAGCCTTACGAAAACTCAGTCAGAGCTCAAAATACATTAACAAACACAATTTACTTGCAATGCCTAAATGATCATTTAATGACTTATTTACTTCATGAAACACCACAGCTTTGTTAGTCTGTGGTTCCTGCTTGTATATCTTGTTTCCATATTGTTTGATTCCTGCAATATGCAAATCCACGCAGGATCCAGGATTTTACTGGAGGAAGTCATTGCAGAGCAGGAAGGCAGGTTTTACAAGACAAACTTACAGGTGCACGTAAAAGAATAACAATCGTTATGATAAACGGTAATATACAATTACAAGCAGTTGAACAGCAATCTTCCAATTATTAAAGTAAAGGGACAAAAACAAATCTTACAACAAGCACTTTCTCTTCTTTCTCATCCCTCTATTTATTTATTTTATTGCTGTAGTAAATTACTATTAACTGCAATTCCAAACAAAGCATGTTTTTTATTCTTCTATTTATGTACTTTTTTTTTAATTAATAAAGACAACACAAAAAACAGACAAATTATCATCAAGTAAATGTCTTGCATGTCTTTTGGTATTTTTGTCCCACTTTTAAATATGTCCATTTTCTATTAAGTCCAAAGCTTTTCCATTTTTATAAATATCCAATGTTATTTGAGTCCTCGACAGTTGGTTCATTCTGTGTCATCTGTTTCTTTGTGATAGCCTTTTTTCCTGCTGCCAAAGGTACATTCCAAAAGTGTTTATGTATTGTTTCCATTGTGTCCCAGATATATGGTTTTAAAGTCAAATGGGATGTTAATGTTGAAAATAATTTGCAGACAAAACATGTCTAATACCATTTTCTACCAGTGGAAGCATGAACAATGAAATATTCTCTTTTTTCTGGAATGAAACTTTAATTTTAACACAACTGCCTTTGTCTCCCAAAATGTTAGCTCCAAACATTGGGTCCATAAGAAGGCACGTGAGGTTCAAAGTGTCAGCGTTCTCATCCCCCCCTTTGTACCCGTATGCCCCTAAATGGTTGTCAGACCAATCTGTAATTAAGTGGAGTTACTTGCCAAAGACCTTTCCCTGCAACACATTTGTTATTGGATTACAAGGTGCTGAGAAGGAATGCCTGAGACGCCACTCGTCTGCTGGTAGGCAAGAGCAACAACTCGCCTGCGAATGACTTGAGAACCAAACCTCTCCTTCACGCTTGCTGCTTCCCTATGCAAAATACGACATGTGCCATCGTGGAGAGTCAAAATAAGCCACTGATTCGCGGTTCGGTCGTAGGGTCGCGGTGCTTAACAGGCTCTTGGTGCTCAGTGGGTTTTACGATAGTGGCGTGACATTGGTAACAGTGTGATGGATGGCTGGTTTTCACACCTGGAGAAGGGCCGAGGTGTGGGAGGTGTGCGGCACAGCTAAATGTGACTCAGGGATTTCTAATATGTTTTTATATGGCTGAACTCTGCATGTTCTAGGTAAAAAATGCCACCAAATACCTGGAAGATCAACAACAGAGCATTTGTTACAATCATTTAAATGAGCTGAAATGGGGCTGAAAACCTAGATGAGCCTGTTAATATAAATGATGCATACAAATGTTTTAGTGCGGACATTTTCCTAATATCATCATCAGCAAAGGTGTGTCTTTAACGGTTTGACAAAATGACTGCAGCATGAGCAGACTGTAAACTCTAATAAAATATACTCATTTTAAAATGAGAGAAATTCTGTAAATTAAGATGTGTTTTTAAGGGTGTAAATTGGGCCACAATTTCATAATGAAATAGTGTGTGGACCTTTTTTATTTCAAACCAAATAATGCTGTTAAATTAATTATTTCTTTGTCTACAAACAATATTTTGAAAGCTTCATGTCAAACAATGGAAAACAGTTGTGGTTAAATGGTAAATGACACCTGTGTTACCAAAACAATTTGCTACTGTGTGAAGTGAGATAAGAGCAAGGCCCAGGACAGAGCAGGAGAAAGGGAGCAAAGGAGGGGCAATGTGCTGACATGCTAAATCTCACACACCGACACGAAGATATTATCAGCGACAGTTAGTCCAGACAAATACTATCACCTTCTGCTCAGTACAGCGCTGCTGTTACAGCCCAGTGTGTACATGCAGTAAAACACAATGAGTGCATTCATACACAATGAGTGCATTCATATACCCAACTGTTCTTTACTTTATTACTCTGATAGGCTTCAAATAAAGAGAAGCGTCTTACTTTGTTCATAGAATGTCCAAAAAAATGTGTGAAAGCACACTAGGTAAATAAGTAATAAAACTAATGTGGAAACACAGCTGCTGGAAATTTTCACCGTAAACTTGTAATAGTGTCATTAGTGTTTACAAACAGAAGGCGACAATAAAGACACCGGTGACGTGAGGTGGCACAGCACAGCCAGAGCAAACTGCCCTCTGCACAGCAGTGTTCTGCAGACATTCACATCATGTGAATAATCACCTCAAAAGGGGATGGGACTTCTAAGTCAGCATTCTAATTAAAAAAGTAGTAACAATATCTCAGGCTTATGTAAACCGTGTCCATCTTATACTACATGACGCCTGTTTACAGAAGCGTTAGCGTCAAAGACTCCGAGTGGGATTCTGCCCTAACACGCCGGGAAGTGGAGCTGACAATGAAATATGAACTGGAAGAGAAAAAATAATGATAATATTTGAACTTTTCCTTTTCACATTACCTAAATGGTGTCATAATAATTTGTAACGACTCATTACTTTAAAATATTTTTATTCAATTTTCAAAATGTGTGTATTTAAATATATGTTCATATCTATTTTCTACAAAATAACCATACAAATATACAAAATAAAAATAAAAGTTTTTCTGACAAATAATAATTGACTAAGCTTAATTGGTTCCACAAATTTTGCAATTGTATGTTAGAAAACGCACAATGGAAAACGTTCAGACATACAAAATACAGGAATCATATGTATCTTAAACGTGACATACTTTTGGTGCAGTGCTTGCGGGACAGACCAGTGCAAGAGGACTTTTACTGTCAGTGGAACACGGCGCTCACTGCAGGTGTGGGTCTCTTCAGGATGGCCTCTACAGAGAAGGACAGTGTCTCGCTAGAGGACATCTTTGTCCCCACAGGTTTGGACAGGAAGTCTTTGGGATACATGGACATCTTTACATTGTCTCTAACACAAGAGTCTCTGTACTTGCGTGCTGCCTCCTCCAGCAGCTCCTTACAGGACGGGTTCTTGTCTTGTAGGAGAGTGTGCAAGCTGCTCACTTTGTGTTTCACAGAGTCTTTGCTCAGTTTGCTCAGGACAGGACTGTGATGCGTAGACGAGTTAGTGGGGAACGCCTGACCAAAGCCCCTTTTGGGTGTAGAGAAAGCAGAGCACTCCCTCTGTCTCTGTCCTGGGGTGGTGCCTGGGTGTTTGGCCTCCACAGACTCTTGCAGTGCTGCCCGAGACCCTTCCAGTTTGGCCGCACTCAGAGCTGCAGCTGCTGTTGCGTCCTGCTCCGGGGGCTGGCTCTCAGTGGGCATGATCTTAGGCTCCCACACCGCTCCAGGCTTCATGTTCTGGACGGCCGTAGCATTCAACAGACACTGCTGGTAAAGCAATGCGTCCCCCAGGTTAGCTGGGCCCCGGGGCCACACAACGAAACCTCCTCTGGACGACTGCAGTGGGTAGTGTCTGTATGTGGTGGCCACGCTCACGTTGGAAGAGATCAGCTCCACATTGGCTGTGCTGCTGGGGTACTGCACTGGCAGCTCCAGACAGTTGGGCCCCATGAAGTTGCACAGCTCTTTGGCCTGAGCGTCGGTGTGGGTCGGGGGCGAGTAGCTCCTATAGGAGCTGTACTCGGCTGCATGGTGCACTACACTGCCAGGGAAAAGGAGAGGGTTTGGGCCCGACTGACCCTCCAGCAGCTCCCTCTCTTTGTACTCTCTCTCCAACATAATGCTCTCCAGCTCCTTATCGGCAAACGCCCTTCTCTTCCTCATGCGGTCGCTCAGAGGAGGCAGAGACTGGCCAGGGCTCAGGAAAGGATCAGACTGCACCGGACGGTATCCTGCCACAAATAACATTTAAATTCATTAAGTTTAACATGTATTATAAGTTAATAGTATTTGTTGATATTGTTAAAAGTTTAATTTAACATTGATCTTATAGGATGTAAATGCTGTGTCAATATCTAATTATATTATTATAATTAGACATAAATAAATAGTATATAAAATAAATAATGAAAGAGGTACAATTACCCTCTAGAATGCTTTTGGCCAGCATGGTGGAAGGTCTGATGTGTCGTTGGTATATTGCCCTTCTCTCTGCCGGAATTGGTTTCCCAGGGATCCCTTTCTTGTCCTAAAACAATTTACATTTTCAGTTAAGCTTTTTCGTTTGTTTGCATTTTTGTTTGTGTACCAAGTCGTGTATTTCCGTATCAGTGTAGCACCTTACCTCAGTGGCTTGTTGCCTCCTCAGGGCGACCTGCGCTGCCATGACCCGCTGTCTCTCCACCACGAGCAGGCAGTTGGCGCACTGACAGTCTCTCCAGCGGCAAAAGCGCTTGTGGCCCTTCAGACACGAGACCACGCCATGGTTTCTGCATCGTGCACATTTTGGTGTTCGGCTTAACTTCCTCTGGTCCCCGGACATGCCACTAGCTCCAGGTTTGTCTTCGGCCCTGAATCCTTCCCCGTCCTCCCCTGACGGTGTTGAGGGCCCGAGAGGAGCAGACCCAGGGCGGCTGTGCGCCTCTGGCATGTCGTCGCTCTCTGTCTCCAAACTTTCCACATCTATTTCAAAATCGCACCCGGCGCTGCCTGACATGTTGTTGTTTTTTCCGTTATCTGCAAAAGGAAATAAAAACATGTTGAGCTTCAACTAAATCATATTTTATAGGCCTATCTATGACAAATCTCTTTTCCTGCTTTGAATAATATCACTCTACCGAGAACCACCGAGGTTAACCTAGGACCTCAACTTCCACATTTGATTTGCAAATTAAATTATAGGCAATAATTTATAAATGTAAAATTAAGTTAGAGTTCAAAAACAAAAACAAAACAGAAAAACATCTGAACATCCCAAAATCGAACCCTCGAAATCACTGGGATTCTGCAGTTAAGTTAAGGACATAGCCACATTTTTGGTCTGTCATTTACTTACCTGCTGAGCACAGCCGCTTCCAGTGCGCGGATGAGCGCAGTCCGTACACAGGTGAGTTTTGAAAAATCCCAAGAGGTGGATGACAGACTCAAGCGTGTTTCCATAAGATCCAACCTTACACTGAAGTGGAAACAGTGAGCGCCGCTCCTATGAAGTGTTTCAGCTTCTGCTCCTCTGCTCTCCGATTGGCTGCTGCGTCCCGGGTTTGAGCCAATGAAGCAACGCGCAGCTCACACAGACGGAACAGGCCCCTCCGTGATCACTCATGGATCACTCTCATTTGCTTAGTTCGGGCCTCATGGGGTGACTTGTGGGATTATCCTAAAGCTAAACACAAACTAAACACCACCACAATAAAACACCTTTTCCATCTAAAACAGCATGATCTGTCCAGACGCACTGGCGCTGCGGCGTGTACATTTAGACACGATATTCTCCTCCTTCATCAGTCTTCTTGATATGTGGCTTCTCCAGAGTCAAAGGACAGTCTCACGCATAGTATTACATCTTAAAATATCATGAGTTGTTATTAAGCAGCTTGTGAGAGCTGACCCGTGCACAGATACGGGACACAAGCGCAGGTGACGTGCAGGTTGTTACAGTCCTCAGTGACATAAGACCTGAGAAAGATTAGACCTCCGTGTTTACACAACATCCGCAGATGCAGAGCCTCAGCAGTATGAGCTTGAAAAATAAACAGCATGTAGGCCCTAAGGCTTGTAAAAGTTTCACATGTCCATTGCTTTCAAGGTGAACTTATGCAAACTCTCGTTGTCCCCTTTGTTGAACAGAGAGGGCGTGGCGCACAAGTTTAAAATGTTTAAACTCTACTATTTCTGTGCCTTTGTTTGCCGCGCGCTGACTGAATCCTGGTTCAAGAAAGACATGCCCTTGTCTGCTGCAACTAACAAACAGTCAGTGACAGCATGTGGACTAAAGCCTTTGTCTGCAGATCATGGGAAATAAAATCTGAAGGGGAGTGTGTGTGAAAAATGAGGGCATGCACAAAAGCATGCTGTAGAAAAATGAAAGATTTAGAATACCATTTTAAGAGTCGCTTAAAATCTTATTTTA
This sequence comes from Chaenogobius annularis, assembly GCA_015082035.1. NCBI lineage: Eukaryota > Metazoa > Chordata > Actinopteri > Gobiiformes > Gobiidae > Chaenogobius > Chaenogobius annularis. Next base: position 797,311 of record BJKM01000245.1, on the reverse strand, counting down.
GAATAAAGAATTCGTTGGGTTCAACAGTTTCATAGGCCTATGGTTGTTTTTTTTTTCTGTGTGCATTAAATTTTCGTCCAGTGGAAAATAAAAACCAGCATTTTTAAAAAGCTGTTTGCACAATCACAGGATTAAACTCATTTGAAATTCGATTTGAAATTAAGTAGCAAATTCATGATTACAAATATATATTCAATCATTGCTTTTATTTAATTTCGCGGGCTGTGGTTAGTGCGTGAAAGAGAGGTCGTATCACTGATCATCAGAAACGATGACAGTGGTCTCAGTCTGCTGAGCGTGAGCGGGACAAGCTCGTGCAGGTGCAGCTTTATTTGCCTCTTCTCAGTAATTTATGGCGAGTGTTACGAGCGGCCACCCCGTGCTGCCGTTTGCAAATCAAGAATGCTTTGATGGTGGACGAACAGGAGGCATGCACCGAACAGGGAAGAGCTGGACGTTCACCTGAAACGTGTTGTGTGTGTCCGGCCTGGAGAGGATGACCCAGCGCAGCGGAGGTGCCCTCACTCCGGGGGGGCAGAGGACGACCCTTGCTGGAATTCAAGCTCCATTTGGACTCGCAAAGGGACAGATTCATATGGCAGACCCATCTGTTTTGAGATGATTACAAAATGAAAATAAAAACAACAACAACAACAACAACAACACGCCAAAGTTTATGAAAGATTCAAATTGGGCTTTTTGGGCATTTTTAAGTTTGGCTGTATTCTAATTTGAATCAGTGCAAACCCCAAAGTGTTGGTATCAGTAAATTATAGGGGAATACAAATATATATTTAATTACATAATTTAACAAGTTTGGGGTCAGGACTCCCCTGAAACGTGTATTCTAAATCTCAGTGGGACTTTCCTGGTTAAATAACGGTTAATAATGAATCAATAAAAAATATTATTAATATATATACTAAATATTGAGGCTAAATAATTTGACCATGTATTTCAATTGGAGTGCACTTTTTAAAGGTGGCTCTGCCAACTGCGTGTCTCCCTCAGAATCAGAATCAGAAAAAGGTTTGTTGTCATTGTAGTGAATACAATTTACAAACATAGGAACTTGTCAAGCATTAAGGTGATGTGAGATGTTATTGCTTTACCTGGAATATTCCACAGTTGGCATTGAGTTTATAAATCTTAATTAAAAACATTCAACATTTTAAATAGGTGAGTAATAGATAAATGAATAAAGCTTGACACTGGGTCCAATCAGCTGATAGACACGTCCTCCTGCTTGTTGCACATTATCCATTAAAGGTGAAAGGTCAGAGAGCTCAGACTAAGACAAATGCTGTTGCGTCTGCTTGAGTCTTCAGCTGCATGTGTTGTCAGTCCATCAGGGGCTAATTATCATAACAGGGTCTCATAACAGATCTCACAGGCTCTTCTGCCTTTACCCAGATCCTCTTACGTTTTATGGGCTGCACAGCGGGACACTTCCAATGAGATGCTGCTGCTGTTTCAATCAGAGCCACTCACAAACACTGCCGCCGTGGGAGAGCTCTCAAGTGGGTCCTTTTCATTAGGCTCAAGTGATGTATACTTAAAGATACACTGTGCAACTTTTCTGGTGGAGGGTTTGCCGCCTACTGGAATGTGTTATGGGATCATTAACATATAGTGTTTGCTTCATATTGGGTGTGCTCAAAAATACCCTACAGTGCATTCTTACACTGAGCGGGTTTGCATCTCCACAGAGCTGACCTGTAACTTGGCCTGGATATGTCACCAAATTGTTTACATTAACACCAAAAATATATATAATTGAGCAACATCAGAACGCCTATTCAGTATGAAAAAAGAACTGGATTGCAGATTATTTAAGGTCTCTGTACGTGGTGCCATGTGCCGCCTCCACAACACTCCAAGTTTAAAATTGTGATGAGATCTGCTGGACAATGTAAACATATTAACCTGGTTTCTGATGTACAACTTTATATGCTCGGGCCTTCACGTTCAACACGTTCAACAAGTTTGGAAACAAGTTGGTGAGTTTTCCACTGAGCACCAAAGAGTGGTGGTATCGTTCAACAGCTCAACAATCTACAAAACCCCTTATATTTTTGAAGCCATAGCATATTCATTTGAGCCCAATTATATAAACGTGACAGTATTACTTTGTTGAAGTGCTTTTAGTAATAGAGATCTATACTTTGCGTAACGCATGAACATACTTTTTCCACTAGAGGGCAGCAAATGACGACCCAGAAGGCCTGCATTTGTTGGAGCCAGCTGTATATTCTGCATAAAGCCTTAGATGATTTCTCTTTACTGTTTGGACATTTTTAATTTTCTATTGGAAAAAAAATATTTATGGATTAAGCCATAATAAGTGAGATAAAGAAGATACTCCAACTGGATAATTATACACAGTTCTATGATTCGGTCTTGCTATTTGAATAAACTTAATGACCAGACTGAATGGTTTTTGTTTTTCTGTGCACAGGCATATTTCTGAGATGGCAGGGTTCAATAGTGAACGTTGTTCACTGAGCATAAAAGTCACTACAACACAGATAGTTAATACATGTATAGCCTCATTCCAAATGGTCAGCTATAGGTCTATGGTCAGACTAAAAAATAGGTCTATGGTCAGAATAAAAACGCTATAAGCCTATACTATCGTGCGTATGGAAGGCTAATAGTCAATTAATTTACATATTTAAATCTCCTCATTTAGGACACATACAATGAGGGACAGTTTCATTTAGGGTGCTGTACACAGATTACCACTAGATGGCAGAATGTGCACGCTAAAAACAAAACGCAAAGGCTGAGCTGGGCGGGCAGCTCAGTTGAAACTGTTAGAACAAACTGGTGAAACTATGTACAATATAAAATGTGGATATAACTGCACCCTTGTTTATAAACTTGTAAATGGTGACAGGACTAATGTGTCTAAAGGCCTGTTCTGTCACAGTTATAGAGCCTATGGAGATCGGGGTGGTGAGTTTAATTGTGTTGTTAACGTACTGGTGATTGGTTAAAATGTGGTGTTTGGGGGCCCAAAACGGTTTCAGTCATGCAAAAATAGTGGACTACACAAGTAAATATTTAGGACAGCTCTGATTTATTTGGCATTCTCTTGACATGCGGAGTGAATGTGTTCACAATACTGGCATGCATTCAGCAATTCGAATATGACAATACATAGGCTATGTGTGCTCATTCAGTAAGTACAATTAAATCTGAATTTCAAGTTTAAAGATAAGAACAGTATAAAATGTAAACAAAAACAAGAGTCCAATTTGGTCATATATCCCATCTCCCCATTCACCAAAGGCCAATTTCAGCAGCATGACAATATAAATTCATTTGATACAAGATTGTTAAATTAATCAGCAACAATAAAGCATTTTCAGTACATCACGTGTATCCAATAGAGCTCGGGATAGTGACATCACACATCATGGAATTTTCCGTTAGCCTTATATTAAACCAAAGAAGATTTTAAGATGCTAATTACCAAACCTAAAGTTCATTCAAACGTACTCTAACACTATAGATTTATAAATGTATGTTCCAGTAGTGGCTCAGCCGTTTATCAGGTTGTTCCAAGGCTTTTTAAATGTTTTAAATATAATTTTGACTAATGCACGTTTAGCACACCAGCAACAAACATGGGGATTTCCATGACGACCCACCTCGAGCTCTATGCCACTGCACTGATGCACTTAGTTTGGGCTCAAGCTGAAAACTTAAAACCTTGTATTCCTGTTTTGCTTTTGCTTTGTTTTTGTTTTGTCGGCTTGTTTTTCAGAACATAAAACCTCGTCTCATAGTCTCATGTTTCTGGAGATCTGTTAGATGTGACTTTGGCCCTAGGCCGAGGAGTTGAGGATGCGAGAGTCTGCGGAGTCTGAGCGCTCCTCGTATTCGTGGTCCTGGTCCGGGGAGTAAAGCGGTTTTGACCCCAGTGTGCCCGCGTCCTCCTGCAGGCTGATGCGTTGCTCTTCGGCACGGGACGAGCCAAGGAGCGGGGACCCTCTGAAGACAGGTGCACTGGGGCCCGTGGAGAAGGGCGACACATAATGCGCGGCGGAGCGGAGCTGGTAGTGCTGCTGCAGGGCCACGGTGTTCCATAGAGTCACGTCATTGTGCACAAACGGCCCGGTTTGACTGCGCGTGAGCGAGTTACGAAGCATCAGAGGGTAGCGCTGGGGCTGAGGGAAAGACGGATGCTGCAACGGGACTCCTAAAGGTCCAGTGGGCACAATACCCGGAGTCGGGTCTGACGAGAAGCGAAAAGAGTCTGGCACACGGAAGGCCGAGCCAACGGACCACTTGGAGCTGGTCACGGGGTATGAGCCCAGCGCAGGGTCCATCGCGTGTCCGTTTGGGGGCAACACCAGCCCATCAGTAGAAGTATCCCCGTGCGGCGGGTGTGCGCCAGCCTCTGGGCTGCGGCTCGACAGCAACACCTCGATGGCGCCCACTAGGTCACCCCCGCAGCCACGCAGGATGAGCTCCAGTACCGCGGGCTTGTGCGCCGGAAAGACCTTCTGCAGCACGTCCAGGGGTGGTCGGTGGGCCCGCAAGCTGAGGGGCAGGGCCTCCAGGAGCGCGCTCTGCTCTGGCGGACTCCCATGACTTTTGCCTTCTTTGTCCCCGGTTTTCACTGCACTGCAGCGGGCCTCCTCCGGCTGGGACGGTGTCTCCGGCGGCTCTGGGGTGAAGCACGTGTTGTGTTTGGATCCTTCTGGAGAACTGAGCGGATCCTGATCCTTTTCACTACCGCTGCCCCCATTCTCTGCCCCGGAGCCGTCATCAGCACCGTCCTCCGTCTCTGCGCAAAAGAAACACGCGCCTTTACTTTACGCATGTTACATCAAACGCATGCACGTGTTCACGGGGCTGTCAACACGACCACGCGAAAAACCAAGTTCTGCTGTGTCATTAGGCCGTGGCTACTTCTCCTCTCAAAACAATGGAGCAAGAATGACTAAGTTTAAGCGTTTATTAACTGGACTAGTGTGCATAGTCGAAAAGAAAGTAGGCCTTAATGAAGAATAAATAACTAAGTTGCCATAATTCCCCAGTTTGTATTTAGTGAGAGGAACAACCCAGCCCCACTTGCTCGAATTCTCACAGTGGCAGTGACTGGAAGTGGGACTAACTTTAAAATTGGAATCTACCATTTGCATCCTATTTAAGTCTAAATGTGGGTAGGAAGACAGAAGTGTCCGCCTAATTTGACCTCTATTAAACAATGCACATACAAACTTAAACAAACAGAATTACACAACTCATGAACAGTTCAAATCAGTTATTACCAGAGTTCAGAGTTGTAATTACAATGTGGAGATGCTGTGTCCATGTAATTTCTCTCGTGGATCAATATAATGTGTCTACGTCTGAGAATACAATTTCGTTAAAATATTTCTTTACAAAAGCAGTGTTATGTGTTGCATATAGTGCCCTAATTCTCCTTAGAATGGCTTTTTACTCGGACTTTACTGTGGCTTGTCTCATTTGTCGGAAGGCGGACAGTTATTGGCACAAAGGTTTCTTTCTCGCGCCATGAGCAGTTTCCAAAGTGCTGAGCGCGTCAGAGAGCGATGTGTGTCCGTGCCTTTTGACCACATTGTGCAAACAAATTGCTTGTTGCTTAGAAACATTTCATCCAGATCTGACCTCTCTCGTGAAACATGGCGATTACATTCGATTGGCGCTGTCTCCCTCTGATTACGGTCATCTGTTACAGCGCGCAGGTAAGGCCCGCGGTCAGTGCTCTGGACTGTTAAAGGATGACTATAGAGGCTAACAACTATAAACACATTGAAGTAAATATCTACAAGTGAAGCTTATTTTCTTTTTCTTATACATAGCCTATGTGTTTAATTTGATAACCGAAACAAGCTACAGCGAACTATGTCTGTGGTGTCATGATAGTCCAAAGGCAGAAGTTTGCGCCATGACAATGTCAGAACTGAGAACATGTGACCCACAGAAGCAGTTCCCATAGAGTTCATAAAGACTCTCTTGAAAGCAGCAGCAGGCGCCCTTCGCCCTGGGTCCAGCTTATTCACTCTCTTTGTGCCAGGACACAAGTCTAATCCACATGTGCCAATCAACTGCACACGGGCCTGCAATTAAAAAGTAGCGTATACTTTAGACATTAACGTATAACCTATAGGTTATTTTTCTTAATACGCATCTATTGGCCTGTTTTGTAATATTTCTGTAGGCTTAGTGTTTTTAAGATTGCATTAGAAAAAAAACATTTTATCTTAATTCTATTTTGAATATTTGAACATTTATTTAGGCCTATTTATAATATTTATATGAACAGGTTGTTTTACTTTGTTACTTTGTTAGGTTCTATATCAGCCCATTTTAAACTCACATTAGTCTCAGAGCAAGTGACATCAAAACTATTTCACTCACAAATCCGGAGTATGGTCATCAATAACGAGACGACCAAAAGTGGTCTTAGTTACATGGCGCGGACAAATATCAGTTCACATGGCTGCACTTGCGCACTTACCTGTGCAGTTCGATGCGCTTGGCTCTGCGCCGCTCCACCTCAGGTCCAACTCCTCGGCTCTGGTTGTGGCCCCGGGCCCTTGTGCGGCCTCACTGATGGCGGGCAATACACGAAGTGATTCCGGGATGAGACTCTCCAGACTCTCATTCGCCTGCTGCCGACGGAGCGCCACTTGCGCCGCCATGACGCGCTGACGCTCGATGATCAGGATGCACTTCTCGCAGGTGCAGTCTTTGAAGCGACAGTAGCGCTTGTGGCCTTTGAGCCACGAGAGCACTCCGTGGTTCCGACAGCGTGCGCATTTGGGTGTTCTCTGGAGCGGAGCACGGGGCTGGGAAACCGGAGTCCCCATATAAAGGTACGGCGAACCGTAGCCGTTCATAGCGCACCTAAACTGCCACAGTACTCGTGAATGTTGCTCAGAGAGAGAGGGGCAGAGACAAAGTGGGACAGTTATCCCCTTCTTCACGCACGCACGCACGCACGCAGCTCTCTCTCTCCCCCCCTCTCTCTCTCGTGGGCGGACACGCACTGACAGTCAGTAACTTAAGTGTGTGAAGCTGTAGATCTGAGAACAGCCTCACCTGAGATTGACGTCAGTCCTGCTGTCATCTTCAACTGTTTCATCTCCAACAAAAGCATTCGCACAACAAACAAGCACAACACAAGTCCTGTTCCAGTTCCAGCTAACGCAGAGGATCTCTGACATAATTCCAGTAGACCTAATTGTGGGTGAAAGTATTTTATATTTAGTTATTAAGTTTTCAGGTTTAGCACTCAACACACGGGGATCACGGGCCTAGAAGATGGAAGATGCACTGGATATTCTCTCCAAAAAGTAAGGTTCATACACAAGCCGTGCCCAAGGCCTGTTTTGTTGTCAATGCTGTTAAATACGACAAATCCAAGAAGGTTTAAAACAAGGCCTGCGCGTTAGCGCCAGCAGCAGTTGTGCGCACATATTTGCGCGCAGATAAACTGTGCAGCGCACAGGCGTAAAGGCCTTTAATGTGAGGAGCTGATCTGTCCCCTGCGCTGGACTAATAGAGGGCATTGAAACATAACACCGGACAAAGCCGGGGCCCATTTCGGGCCGTAAAAAGGTTTATTCAAGCAAATAATGGGATCGGCGCTCAGAATGAGAGCACGGTAAACTTGCCCACATGAAGCCCGTCTCTGGGGCTATTAAGCTTTTAATTGGAAAATAGCAGAGGAAATTTCAAGGTGACTAGAGTGGCTTTGCAGTTTGTGCCGGCCCAGTAAATTTGTGGGAGTGGTACACGCCTTCTCCAAAGTGCATTATAAATTTATTCATGTTGTTCGTCGGTAAGAATAAAAAAACAAACCGGAATAAAAGTTTATACTGCGTTCTGCACAGTAATTGACATTCACCGTGCGTTTTCCATCACCGCGTAATGCAAATGCGAAATTTTTATCACTGACTCAGAGCGCAGCGACCATAAAACCAATAGATTGATATAAGAGTCATAAATAGTATCTCTCCTGTTTACAAAGACCTAGGATGAACTCATAACACTCCAAAAGCCTCCCTCTCACTGTCATAGGCCTATACCTTTGTTTCCACTGCGTAAATTAGCTGGACAAGTTTTCTTGGCATATAGACCTAGTCCTAAATATTAGGATTCAATATTATTATTTAATCTAGTGTCTTTATATATTTTAGACAAGAGCAGAATTTGCCCTTACTGCCCTGACATATTCCTGGCAAAAATGATGATATAATATTTCAATATAACTGCTACTTTTTACCTTTCTTCAAATCAAATGAACATATGCAAAAAACAAAACTCGCATGTGTAGTTAAGATGCAAGTCCATGGAGCAGAGGCCTTGAGAGCAGGAGCTGAGGTCTCGGGGGGATGATTACGCACTGATGGGGGGGCGTCACTGTCACTCTCTTTCCCTGTCACACACACTGATTTAGGACTGCTCTGGGACACTCCCGACATAGATCTCCTGCTGGGAAATTAGCCTAACCGCATCTCTATTGGGACTTGTATTAGGTCGCATGCCACTCAAAATCAAGTCGTACTGTGGTTTCAAAATCCCTTATATAAATTGTAACAACACATATTTACTGACTAAACATTAGTATCATAAAAGACAATTTGACATCGATAACACGTGCCCTCCGTTAAGTTCTCTAGCATGACTTTACATTCGATTTCGTTTGAGAAATGTATTGCGCCTCAAATTTCCTAGTTAAATGACAGGGGGAAAACAAAGTGTATGTGTCTGCAAAGCAAGGTTTGAATTTCCAGGTTCACTGTGAAGGAAACGTGATATGGAAAGTGCCACATTCAGCGGCTCCTCTGACAGTTATGCAAGAGCTGAAGTGGTGTCAGTTTGTTAGCCAAGGCTCATCTACAACAGCAGTGCTAATCGAGCGTGCAGGTTTAATTAGTCTGACATTACACAGCTAATATATGTTTATACAGCGCTGTACACATATTGCTTCTGCCCTGACCAGCGCTTCTGAGGACTATTATGGGACAGTCTGATAAATGGACACACAGACGTCTCAAGGAAAGCCAATCCTGTGACACTTTGTACGCAGGGATGGACACCGCTGCCCTGACAATCGTGATAAAGCGGCATTTCTTAACTAAACTCGTAAAGCATGCCGCAATAAAACTTAATCTTCTGTAGAATCCAATTAAGTCATTATCTGACTGATTGTATCTTTAATTGAAAACAGAAGTGACAGTAAATTTCTGTGATATATCAGGATCAATCGATACCGCCGCGCAAACCGGTCTCCAGAAGTGATTTACAATGTCAACGCCGTATAGGTAACTCCGCATTCCTCTCTCTAAAACCACTGGTGGATGAAATTAAGAGTAAGTGCGTTTCATAAAAAAACAAGACGGTCGTGTTATTGATTACAACAGATGGGGCCAAATCCAATGAATGTTCGCAGAGTGCAGCAGAAAGAAAATACAAGTAATTTTCTTCGGCCTGTTTTATGTAGTTGTTCCCAGTACACAATCGCATTTACACTCCATCACTACACGCGCTCTAGAACTTGTAACGACATAAACACACAGACTCTGACCGGCCTTTGCAGCTGTTATTATTCAAATACAAACCTTTGGAAAGCATGCAGAAGAAAATTAATCTCAATCAAACAGAGAAAACTCCACCAATGTGGTACAGGAAGTACGAGTCATCATGTTATTGTGGCACAAACAATGAGCAGGATTTTACAGTCAACAAGAGTACTGCTCAGAACTTTCATTACTACAAGAAACACAACTTAATCAGTCTGATATACAATATCATTTGTCACACAGAGTACTGAATTTTCAGGACAAAGAAACACATTATTTTAGTGGAGTAAATGCCCATAGTCAATTGTTTTTAATTATATAGTTAACAGCAGCGTTAGGGGCAGGTTATTTCATTTTGGCTTTGACAATTACTAATTAAAATACTACGTTTTTTCCATGTGGTTTGTATATAGGATCCAACAAATACATTGTTTAAATATTACTGTTTTTAAGAAGCTCTGGAAATTCTACACAATTGGGTCAAATAAAAATGTTTAAATGTATTCTTATTGTAAGATCACAGCCATCTTTAAAACAGTATCAAACTACTTACATTTTATTTAAGTCTAGGTAAGCTATTAAAATCAAACAATAAAACATAAAAACATAGTGTGTGTATTTTCCATTATTAATTTGTGTGCATGCAAATGTTCCAACTAAAGCTGTTTATGAATAAGCAAGTAGAGTAAGTAATCACTGCTCGTTCAGAAATGCAGAACAGAGCAACAGCTTAAAACAGGAGAACCACAAACAGCTGCTGCGGAAACGTCACAAGACCGAGGCCTAACTTGGTTTTATTTGGTGGCGTCGTCCATGATGGAGCTGACACTGAAGTTGGTCGAGTCTGCTGCACTCTCGCACTCGGCCTTCATGTCGGAGCTAACCAGGGAGTTGATGGAGTGGCAGGTCATTGTGGAGTCGTGGCCACTCGGTATACAGCTCAAGAAAGCTGCATAAAACACAAACACAAATGTATCAAAGGAAAAGCACAAGCTGTTAAATATACAAGTGAAAGTAACTGGGAGCATTAAAGTTACAAGGGGCTGCAATTATGTAGGCAATAAAATGTCCTCTGCAAGGAACAAATATCTTTCTCTATGGCATGATAATATGATTAAAACCTGTATAGATTTCCGTAATGTTTAGAAATGTATGCGATTGTGTGGGTTCTTTGTGGCATTTTTCAGGCCCAGGTTTGGCGCTGTGTTACAGAACAGTGTATGACAGTGTATTTTTTTTCAATCACTACCGCTGTAATATTTTAGGTCATGCATGTTTTACAATGCATACTAGTATTTTGCCTTATATGGGCGAGAGAACACACATGAACAGGAAACATTATAGGAATACATTTCGGCAGATTTCTGTTTTTTGTTTTTTCAATTAATCCCGTTTACTCCAATAATGAATAATAATAGGATTTATTCTCATTAAACTGGGACGTAATAAACTGTCCTATTAAACTGTCCAATACTAACACAAGTCAGAAAGAGGGGAGAAATATTATTGTCGAGGCAGAGAACACACCGTCTATATTCAACTGATGAAGACATAAATATGAACAGACAGAAATTATGCACAAAAGAACTAGATTTACAGTAAATTGAATCAGCCAAGAGAAGACAGACAGTGCACAAAGTATTAGGCCTTTTACAGGAAACAACAGAGTTATGTGCATCCGCCCATTAAAATACAGAAGCCTCATGCAGAAAACTATCACAACAGTCTGCAGCCATTAGAGCACATATAGTACGTGCTGCATTGGCACTTCTGTCCACACAGTTTATCAACATATGTTTTTCACGTCGATTTCCATGTTTAATGTGAAGCACTTGACTTAGTCAGTCCACAGAAAAGGGCGTGCCAGAGGACAGGGCGGAGATGGCTCGAGTCAAAGCTCCAGGTTCATTATGAGATTCATAAAGAAAAGTTGTTTGTGGAGAGGTATTTTTCAGAAATGATTGGAAACTGCAGTAATAACTCACGTGTCCTGTTTGCAACAGAAAACAGATTAACAACCCTCCAGCTCAGCTGCCGCTAGTACTAATTTCCATGTGCAATGAGTTTGCTGTATTATTCAATGGCAAGGTTCAAGGCTTTTAAATACCACCAATTCCGCAACACAAATAACAACCCTACAGCCACTTAGACACTTAGAGCTGACTCAATTTGCACCTGTAACTCACAAAACTATCCAGGAGACCATCACCAGTCTGATCTACATAATGCCTCAATGTGCAACCCAAAAGAGTTCTTAAGTCTGTGTTGAACAGTTTGTTAGCACCAATCGCTTACTTAGTTACACATGTCGCTTCAATCTGGAACATTCCCAATGTCTTTGAAAACTGCGGTCATAAAGCCTCTCCTAAAGAAGAGCAGTCTTGATGCCGCAGTACTGAGTAATTACCGGCTCATGTCAAATCTTTCATTTTTGGGTTGTTTGTTGTTTACAGCTCACTGACCTCTTCTTAATAAACAACACATTTTATGTTTTCTAATCAGGTTTTAGACCTCATCACAGCACTGAGACTGCGCTTGTCAAGGTGACAAATGACATCCGCCTGAACACTGACGCGGGCAAAGCCTCAGTCTTAATTCTGTTAGATCTGAGTGCTGCTTTTGACACTGTCGATCATGGGACCCTCTTACAGGACGCCTCTTACAGAGACTAGAGGACTGGGGGGCATCACTGGCACTGCCCTAAATTGGTTCAAGTCCTATCTAGAAGACAGGAAGCGATTGTTGCAATTGATAACTGTGTCTCAGACCACATGCCCTTGACCTGTGGGATGCCCCAAGGGTCAATCCTGGGACCCCTTCTGTTCAACCTCTACATGCTGCCATTAGGTCAGTTAATACGCAGCAATAATAATGTGTCCTATCACAATTATGCAGACGACACGCTGATCTATGTTTCACTGACGGAACGTGAATATGGACCAGTGGATTCACTCTGTCACTGCATCCAACAGATCAGTGTGTGGATGCAAAGCTACATTCTTCAGCTAGACTGAACAAATCGTCTTTGGCCCACAGATACAAAGAGGAATATATACTGTATGTAAAATAATAATCCAAATTCCTCCATGGCCTTTTTCTAAGCTCGAGTCCTCTACCAGAGGCCAGGGAGCTTGAGGGTTCTGCGCAGTATATTTGTTGTACCACTGCACTTTTCTGGACCGAGATGTCTTATTTGCAAAATGAATCTATATGTGAGGATATGAGGTTTCGTTAGTTTTCCATGTTTTTAATTTCAGTGATTGGCAAAGCAGTTGTTCTTATATAATATTTGTGCATATATTAAATAATATGACATTTTTGGGACACGTGATGTGGTTTCAGATTAACAAAAGACAAATCCCACGTGTCAAGTAAAGCCATGCGTCTTCCTCGGCCAGTCCCACTCTCATTCTGTCTCTCTTCCCCTTTGCAGTGGGACGCAAAGAGGAGCAATTTCTCTCTTCATTAACTTCCTGATTGGTTTCGGACTCCAATTATTCTACGTGGGCAGTTTGTCACCAATTCTGAAGTGCCGGTCCAATCGTTAATACTGTTTGTGTAGCTAAGTGCAGCCAGCTGTTTTTTAAGATTGTGGTCTTCATACTGCAATAACAGGCAGAGTGGGAACATGAATTATCTTCTCTATTCTTCTCCTCTTCATCAGCAGCAGATCTATGAGCTCATTAAAGGCGAGGTTAAATCATGACACAGTGTAGAACATCGGGATCGGCTGTGAGCTGATCAATTAAAGCTAATTAATTCCCTTAGGGTTACAACAGAACCCATATTCTTAATTTTAGCAAAAGCAAAATAATATGGTTGATTGAGCCAACATTTTACAGAAAATACTTAAATTTACCAATAAATGAAAATGCAAGTTTTGGTATATGCACTTCAGATTAGGATAAAATGTGTATTTATTTATTTATTTATTTATTAACCTCTATTTTCCCATTTAACCTCTATTTTCCCATTTAGCATTGGTGGCAGAGAAAATACAGTGCACTACTCCCAAAGGTCACCAATTTCATTACGAGATACAATTTGGTGGTGTCCATCCTGTCACCACATGAACCACATGCATAATTGGTCAAATCCTCCAGGTAATATGGTCCTGCCCGAGTCGAGCTCAAGATCTGAGCCTTGGAGCCTCAGCAGGTGGTTGAAGGATGGGTCGAATGCAGAAAATGAATTTATAAACATAATAATATAATATAAGTATACCTTAGCCTTAACCTAGTTTATATTTAACACGATACCCATCAGACAGATTTATTCTGACGTAGTAATATCATCAAAAATAGTCACCTGCAGTACATAGAAACCTACGTTAAGTCATTTCATTAGAGAAAATGTCCTGTATTGTTTACAAATTGTATATTGTATTGTATAGTTATTTAATTTAATTTAATTTAATTTATTTTAATTTAAATAAATATTCCCTTTGAAAACATTTGTAAAATGATTAGCATTTTTTGTCTTTTAAAATAATATGATCTTATATATTGCGTCTAATTTCACTCAGGAAGACAAGTTTCTTTTTTGAGGGTTACATTTATTACAACACCACAGCTGTGTTGTATGTCAAGAATCATCAAAATGAGGTTATTTTCTCAATGAATTTTTGCCCTTAGTCAACTCAGCCCTCCATAGAAGATTTCCAAACGATGAGGTGTCCTGTTTGTGAAAAAAAGCTCCCACTGGCTCTGGTGAGAGCTGGAGGGAGTGGATGAAGCTGCAATCATTTCTGCTGCTGCCACAGAGGCACAAAGGCCCAGATGTGAGAGGACACGCTCCTTCTCTGATGAACCGGAGATAAGCTGCTCCGAGTTCTGTCTGTGTCATCAAGGCCAAGTCATTAGTTTTATCGGAACTGTTTGCTTGAAAGATGTTATTATACAATTATTATATGATACAACAATTGTATTGTAATATGTCAACTAACCAAGGACAATATTTGGTATGTTTATTTCAATAATAGTACATTTTCACTCAATATCTTAAGTCTCTTAAAAGACAAATTGGGGTTTCAAATACAACAAAGTCAGTGTAAAAAGTTTTGATTGAAGCACTTTAAGCCGGCCATTGTCAAATTTAATCTTACACGTGAAGAGTCGCCTGTCACATGACAAGGTTGGCCTGGAATTAAATGTCCTCCATTAAAAGGATACGGACAGTGTCTCTCAGGACGGGCCTGCGGTGTGTGTCCGGCGGACGACAGCTCGTGTAGATACGGACGTGGGACAATAGAAGAGGCGTGCTCCTCATCACAGGGTCAGTATGGGACTTAATGGTCCAGAAAACTGAGTCAAAGAGCAGACAGGCTGTAAGCACGGAGCAGCCAAGAGTGCAGCCTGTGGGCTCTTAACTTATGTTTACACTGCAGACCTTCACCTGCACTTTACAACCGCATCCTTTACAGTATGTGGAATGACTTTGTTAGTCATATGTTCATAATGATACAGAGGTTATCAGTGATATAATTGACATAATTCCGTCTGATTTGCATCTGTACAGTCACAGTGTGTAGTCCACACTTAAACACTTTTGGAGTCATTATTGCAGTGAGGCTGAGGCAGCACGAGGCAGTCTGGCACAGGCAGTCAGGAGGTCAAAGGCTAATTAAGCATAGACGACCCTTTGGCCTTGCTTTGTTAACCAATCTGTGCTGCTGAGGGGGTGTGACCGAGCCCTCGGCCCTATGCTAAATCACCACTTCAGTTACTGTGCCTCATCAGCTCACAAAATGGCCTGTCACTCCATCAGCAGCATTTTGACATGATCTGTTATAGATATGCAATAATGAGCTCAGGCAGTCAGTCAATACTCAGTAGACTTTTCACATTAAATATTCATTGTCGATGGACATAGTAAGACTAATGACATAGTACGAGATACAGGGAAGGACAGTGAAGAGTGTAATTGCCTAATACAATAAGTGATTGAGTCAGCAATGTATTTAACTTCGTACAAACAAACAAAAAAACTTGTATTTTGTCTTTTTACTTCACCTTATTACAAATCAAATGTTTGTAACATAGCTGTGTGGTCACTTAACTAAACTTAAAAAGTGTGCAGCTTAACAGCAGTGTTCAGCTCATCGGCTACACTTTGAGCACAGACACACAGACACAGAGGTGTGTGTGCCTGAGTGTGAGGAAGAGAAATGGAGAGTGAGGAGAAGAGGACATAAACTACATGCCTGGCCATTTAATGCCTCCACAGCCCCAGGCCTGTGTTAATGGTGCTGTTGTACAACACATTACAAGAGGATTGTGCCATCAGCGCACAATTACACTGGTATTTAGCCATCCACAGCCCGCAGGCCACCGCCGCATGCTGGCCCACTTAGCAGCACAGCAGGGCAGAGGCGACACTGACGAGCCCCCCAGGAGCTTTCGCTAAGGCCCTGCAGTGTCGCATGTCTTACTTACAGTTGGTGGACTCGGTGGAAACTGCAGTTGCACAAATGTTCAAAACTAGTAAACATAGGGCTAAAAGAATTAGAAGCATGTTTTACCTATAGTGTTGTGGAATAATAAAACTGCAGCAGCAGATGCCAGGATACAGTCCTATTATTAAGACCTTATTTTATCAGAAGATAAAGAAATGTCTAGACAAATACAGCAGTCATTTGCCATTATTTTTCAGTGTAGGCAAAGAAGCTGAAACGATAGGCTTTATATGCAGTAACTCAAGCTGTTGTACAGTACAGTATAGATCAAAGCAGGAAAATCAATAAAATATCATCTTGAAAGATAGTAATGGATTTCTAACTTAATGGGCTCACACAGGTCTATCGATTAGCAGGATTAACATCTGCAATACCTCAACAATCTGATTTGCATTTAAATGACTGTATGCTCTGTGCTGACACCATTATAACAAAACAGACCATTGGATAGTCAGCCACGTTCGATTTTAAAAGTCTAAATTTTATTTGCTAAAGAAGTTGGGAGAAAAGAAAGTTCATGCTTGCAAACTTTGAACAGTTCTCCATTTTAAAAGTCTTGACAAGGACAGAAAGAAAGAACATAAACACTGAAGAGTCGTCTTGAAGCTGTCTGCCGAAAGACTGAAACAGCCATAACTCTTTTGGGGCAGCTCATCTGTGCTTGGTGCTAGGTGTGGAAGGGGACAGTGTGAGGGAGATGCGGGGAGGGCACAGAGGTGGGGTGGAGTTTGATGGACTGTACTGTCACCTCCCGCTCAGCGATTTACGGCGCTGAGCTGCTGACGAGCGCGGGGCAGTAAACAGGCGGCTGGGGCGTATTTCACACAGAGCTGGCTTTTATGAAGAACACCAGGACGGCTCTCCCCACAGCTCCGCCCGCCCGCCGTGACGGATGGAGAAAGACGCATGACAAGCTTCATCATTGTTTGTAAATCTTAACTGTTCCCGCTCACTAACTCCAGAAGGCAATTTTGCGGAGACAGCGGCGCAGGAGAAAGGGGAGGGCTGAGGGGGAGAAGGCTGAGAAGGAGGAGAGGAGGCAAAGGACAGCGTGGCACTGCTGAAGGTTATGTGGAGCTCTGTGTTTGGCCAACTGATTAGCCCTATCCTCAGAGAGATAAATCTGACGCCACACTGGCAGCAGGTAGAAGGGAGGCCGGCTCTCTGAGGATGAACCACAGCACTTTACTTTAGAACAGGCGAGAGGAGAACACACATGTATGTACTGCTCTTTTTATAGGAATCATGTGCAACACTTGAGGTTTCATGCCAAGAATATGACTTATTTACACAACAGAAGTCTAAAGTCTAAAGCAGTTAAGAGACCACACGCAGTGTGTGTTAATATCATGTAATGGAGCGTTTCATTTTGTACACAGGGCTGATGTGGGCCCCTCACAGGAAGTGGACAGCTGAAAATCATAAACAAACAGCTCTGCGGAACATGCAAGACATGTCACTAGCATCATCAAATTTGGATTCAAATGTATACGCACGAAACACAGCAGGTTGATTGTTTAGACAGACTGAACTGAGACTAGTAATTCATGTTCTCACTAAACTTCATTTTGATGTGCAGATGCCCTCCCTGTAGTTTGTGTGTCTGCGTGTGTGTGTGTGTGTGTGTGTGTGTGTGTGTGTGGCACTCACAGCTCGCCATGCTCTCCTCGCAGCTGCTGTTGTTACTGCTGTGCTCCTCCACAGCAAAGATGGGGGGCACACAGCCCGAGGAGCCCAGGCCCTGGCTCAGGTAAGTGGCTGTTGGGTAATATGAGTGCATTCGATACTGAGACGGCATGTTGTGCATGTTGTGGCTGGAGAGACGTCCATCACCATGAGACATCGGCTTCAGAACATAAAAACAACGGCCCATTAGGATAAGAAGATCTCCACACAAATATAAGAGTAAATAAATGCATTACCACAGATAACACGAGCTAAATCTCAGCTCGTTTAGTGATACATTTTGTAGCAAACAAACTGTATATTTTATGTCCTTGATCCCCCCTCCTCGAAAGGATGCATTCTTTAATAGAAAAACTAAAAATCTCTTCCAGCTAAATGTTCTAAATTCATTTACCAAACATTGCTATTCCTCCTTTGTTGCACTGTTGTAATTCTACATTCTCATAGTGAGGAAGGGGATGAAAATAAAACACTGTGATTTAAAAGAATCTGCAACATGCAATGCAGGCGTTCAGCAGCCTCTGAAAAGTTTTAAATGAGCTGTCTACTCAGCAGCAAGGCCGTCGCACACAGGGTTTTCAATTTCACTTTTATGGAATTTGATTTCTGTCAGCCTGTAATATGTCACCCGTATTGTCCACACCATCAATTCTTTGGCAGCTTTATAAACTGTTATTTAAGCTACACTCAGCCCCTGTATTGGCTGTGAAAAATACAGGAGAGATTGGATGGCATCTGTGTGCACTTCTTGGATTACATTTCACAAGAAACACATTTTTTGGTCTTGGTTTTGATATGAGTAAAATGTTTAGATATTCCTTCTCCTTATGCCGCCCATCAACAGTCTGTAAAATCTGAGCTGGTGTAATTCCACTCTCCCAGTATGGACAGAGGTGAATTTCTTTACATTCCTGAGAAGAGCAGTTTATCTGGCACTATCTCTTGTACCAGCGTTACACCGCCCTTATCCTGACGCACATTATGATGTATCCGCCTGATAGCCAAGCACCGGTGAGCGCAGGGATGAGCCAGATAAACCACGGATAAGGACCACACTGATCTGATTCACTACTGTAAAATAATCTGCTCTCCCTAAAAGAATATAGTCTTTTTATTGAACAAAAAATTGCCTTTTCTCACTGTACACACTGGACATGGAGTCATTTAGAGAGAGAATATAAAATAAGTGAATCACAGTTATGGAGAACTGTTGTTTTCATTTTAATCTTATGAGGGCAACTTTTACTTATAGCTGACTCTCAATTTCTTATAGTAATACACATTAAAAAATATATATATATATATCTCTCTGACTGAATGAAAAACAATATAAAAGCAAGTCAGGTTTACAAAGACAAGGATAACTAGAATCTAATTAAATAATATAAATGAATAAGGAGATTTTTGTTGTTGTTGTTTTGAATAAATATACCCATTAAAACACATGGATCCATTTGATTGAATTGTATTTAATAAATGCTGTTTTGTAATTACAAAGTAAGGCTGAAAAAGAAGAGAAGAAGAAGACTGACCGCTGCTGTCACGCAAATACCAGCCTGAAGGCCACGCGCGCTCACTCAGCACCATAAACATAAACATGTCTAAGCCTTAGCTACTGCTACTTGAACTTACCCATCTATTTCACCACGATATGAGCGCGATCCTCTCCCCCTGTTTTAAAAAAAGTGCTATCTGAATTTAAATAACCGTAGCACGTAGCTCTCTAAAGCTGACAACTTCATTGAAAATACCATAAATCATAAAGGAGGATGGCAAAATTATGCTAAAGACTGCTAACTGATTAGCATTAATGTGCTCACTTTCCCCTTTGAGCAGTGAAGCAGAGCGGTTTGTTCTTCTGCCGACAGACAATACCATTAACCTTTGCAATTCAAGCTCCGCTGTTTGCTGCCAGATTAGCAGAGGCAGTGACCCCAAAACTAGATGTTGCTATTGGGGTCTCGGGAGAGCAGGGTGGATGGACAAACGCGCGCAATAAAAAATAAACCACCTCATCAAAGATCAACCCAATGTTACTGATCAAATTTATTTCATACAAAAGCTCATCTCATTCGCCACATCAGAGATACAATTTAAGACATGACTCAGAGGACGGGACGACAAACAGATAATAATAAAAATACATCAACAAAGTAGTTCAGTAAGTGTGTGTTGTGTATTACGTTTCTATTGCGAAATTCTATTTTTCGTTTTGTTTTGTCACATTGAGTTAAATAAAAACTATAAATGACTTTGAAGAATGAGACTAAACGAAGACCAAAAGAAGTCAATATAAAATCATGACTTACAATTTCATTTAAACAAATTGAAACAAAATAATTTGCAAATATTTTTTCTTGCTAATGGATTTTAAATTGGTTCCGCAGGTTAAATAAAAAAATCAATGAAACAGTCAAATATTGCATTGACCAGTGCTCTTTGTGTGTTCTGAGTATCTGCCATCACCTGGTACTGCTGGTAGTTGTAGAGGTTGCCATAGTAGGGAGAGTAGCGTGATGGCGGGTAAAGGTTGTAGTACGGGGTCTCCAGCATCAGATCCGGCGACGTGTCAGAGTGAGGCCTGGCACTGGGAGAGGGGCTGGGGGAGGACGACACGGAGCGACTCCCTGGACACAAATACGAAAAACAACTGGATGTAATCGCACAATAGAGCGTTTTCTTTTCTATCTTCCACAAATAAGGTTCTGAAACAAATCTCTTAAGGATTGGAAGTCATTAACAGTACAAAAATAAAAATAAACAAATGACAGACCATCCACTGCCGCACTTGCAGTTAAGGATGAAAAATGTAGGACAAGTGTATAAAAGGTTGTGTTCACGTGATATTATAACATGGCTATGGAGCTGGAGGTCAGGTGAGAAGATGGAATTTGCTGTTTCACTGTCAGACTGTAGAGTTGGTAACAACCTGGTTTACGCTTCATATCTCTGTAATTACTGGGCCTGTCCACATGAAACAAAAACTGGCACAACGTTCAAAGTCACAGCACAAGCAGATAAAAGGGAAATCATTTGTTCACAATAGCTTCAGAAATTGGTGCCGTTATTCAACTCTAAAGACGTGAGTGTTGTCAGTTGGAAGAACTTTAAGATATAAAATTAGTTTGACAAATGCCTGGAGCCAAAACCTATGAATAATGACATTTTGAATATTTCTTCCAAAACAATGAATTTGGTCTTGCCCACCAGCTGAAAATATGACATCATTATATTCTCCATCTGAAAACCTATATAATTATAAATATATTTATAATATAATTATAAATATATTTATAATATATTTCATATTTATAATAATACTATAGTTTCTTATGAACAGGCCTTTGTTTTTATCATACTCTGACAGTTTCGCCTGCACTTCTTCAGTGTCACATGATGTTGCTATGACGTGTCTGGTCAGCTCAAGGTGTGATGCTCACAGAGGACTGTACATAAGAAACTAAAGATTGCAGATTTGCTGACTTGGTTTATGGTTCATATCTCTGTAACTGGGCCTGTCCACATGGCAATATCTGTGAATTCGGATATTTCACTCAAAAACAGTGAATCTCCCATAGTTATACAGGACCCCTGCTCTCAATCTGAAATAATGACATCATTAAATTGAAGAACGTCAGAACAAAGCTGTCTAAACTAGAGTTGGCAGGTTTTCTGCAAGATAAAACCAAATATTTAGCTGTTTGTAAACAAAATTATATCACTTAGATATTTTGCAAATTGCAAACATTCAAATTGTGACTCATTAATCTCGCTTCCTGGATACATTCAGCAGTAGTTCGTGGCTTTTCATTCCAACACTTTTCTTTTGCTACTTTTCAATGTAATATCAACAGCACCATCTGCTGGTCACATGCATAATCTCATGTCTACAGATCGTTCAGCATTCAACACAAAAAGCCCTCTCTACTCCACAGTAGAAAGGAATAGAGTGAGTTCGCATTATACACGCGCTTTATTTTTTTATCAACAAGGCCACATACTTCTTAAGCAGACCCTGAACTTTCGGCTGAGTACGGGGAAGACATGTGCACCACCTCACTCAGAGATAATGGCATTTGTTGTTCCCGTTGAACTGCTGCCATCAAGTCACAGCGTGCTGAACTCCTCCTGCATTTCGTCTCCTGTGCCAAACCAGGGCCCAAGGTCACACCAGATTTCACAGAATTGAAAGTGACTAGCTTTGGGGAGTTGGGAACATGCTGTTATTACAAGGAAGTGTTGTGTTGACAGAACTATTAAACACCAAAGTTACATTTTCCCATTAAATAGTTTGCCATCTCATGTCTAATCTGCAAAAACAAAAACATCTGAGAGTTGTGAGAAGTGTGAACGCTGGCTTCACCTGTTGCAGCCACAGACGCAGCGGCACTGGTTGTAGGAGTGGGAGAACATTCTTCCACAGAGTAAAGGCAATCTGCTCCATTTTCATTTTTCACCATCATATCCGGGCCCGGCAGAATCACTGGACTGCAAAGTCCGAGCTCCTCTTCTTGGGCCTGCTGTCTCCTCAAAGCAACCTGAAGGTGTGGGAATCAGACTCAATGGCAATGGTAAACAATCAGAGGTGCAGAGTAGTCCAAATCTGTACTCTAGTAGCATTCCCCAACTCAAGAACAAGTACAAAGTTTTGACCCAAATAATGACTAAAGTTAAAACAAAGTATTTGAAACTAGGGCGGCATGATATTGGATATTGAGACGTGGCTGTTAAGTGCTGCAACACAGATATGATTGTGATATACTTTTTGACACAATCATTTCTGCTATATTAAAACAAACACAGCCATGCCTTAATGAATTAAAAAAATAAAAAACTTGACAGAGACAAAACCAAGACTAAATCAAGGCTAAATAAGGAATACCATCCATAAAACAAGCCTTTTTCAGCGTTTTAAAACACTGCAAAACGGGAAGTACGTCTGTTTAACTGGTCTTTCGCTGTGAACCCTTTGGCTCCTTGTCAATGTTCACATACATTCATGTTCAGGCACGTGCAAAGCTTTAAATACGTTTTTTTTCTGACAGCGAAGTAAAATAGTGGAGGACCACCTGAGCACAGCCAATCAGAGCGCCGCTTTTGGCCCTCGCTCCCAGGTTGACGAGACATTTAATATACTTTAAGATAAGATGCAGAACGCGCACAGTGGTCTAATTTTGGTGGAAAACACAACATGTACTCCTCTACAACCCACAAATTTAAGTTTTACGTTTAAATACAATACATTCATGTCAAATGGAAGACATGCGTTCAGTTTGTTGCGATATCTGTACTTTTGTGATTTGAAACTACTACTCCAGTAACGGTCTGGACTTAAAATACAGACAAAACACTAACGCACAGATTCTGGCATTTCGAAATAACAGACAGAACGATTACAAAACCGATCATGAAGATAAGGTGTAAGAAATCAAGCGCTAAATATTCCTCAAGTAGAAGTACAAGTAGTGTGTCAGAAATTAAAATGTTCATGCAACGTGTGAAATGCAAGTAGATAAAGTAACTAGTTTTGTTTGCAAACATGTTTGTTGTTACACAGTAATTTATGTTTGACTAAACAGGATCATTTATACACAACGGTAGAATTAGCTGTAATAACCACACATATTGTAGCAAGATTGTAATAGGCCCATAAGTGCAAGATTTAACTCAAAAAGCTACATTAAACCTAGCTGCGTAAGTGTAAGCTAGCTCTCAACATTCATTTAATTTAAAAACTGTTCTGGCCTACTGCTGATTATGGTGGTTGTTAAAATAAAATTGTAATTAGCATGAAACAACTTCAAAACCATTTTCTGAGCGATGTAAACAGTGGCAGAGTCGACAACCCGCGGCTTCGGTGGGCTTGTGTGTGACGTTGGCGCGCAAACAGATGAAAAATGAGGCACGTTACCTGAGCGGCCATGACCCTCTGTCTCTCCGCTATGAGTTTGCACTTGGGACACTGACAGTCTCTCCAGTTGCAGAACCTTTTGTGGCCTTTCAGAAGAGAGACGAATCCGTGGTTTCTGCACCGGCTGCACTTGGGCATCCTCGCGGCTTTGAGGCCTTTGGACGCGAGCGGGGGTCCAGCGCCCACCTGTTTGCCCTTCCTGTCTTTGCTCATGTCTGAGAGAAAGGACAATGTGGAAGAGCGGCCCAGAGACGAGCTGCAGGATGTGTTTACTGCTGGAGCCCGGCTGGAGGCAGAGGCTGAGGGTCAGTGTCACACACCCTGCACCTGCCTGTCAGTGGGCATCCACAGTGTGGGAGGGATTAACGGAACTATGGAGAAGAAACAAGTGTGCTGCGTGTTGGCTGGGGTCCCGGGTCCATAGAAAATTGCGGCACAGCACCCATTTTTGTTAGTTTGAATTTTTATTATATATATATTATTATTATTATATTATTACCTTTTTTATTTTTTATTTTTTTTATTTTTTTCCAAAAGCAGCACAATTTGGTGATCAGTAAAACGAAGGTTATGAGCCTATAGTAATTAAAACACGTCTTTGGAGCGCAAAAAAAGGGACTTTCAAGTTAAAGGTGAACGATAAAACGTTTCAGCCAATTGCTTTATTCCATGCAGATGTTTTTCTTCTTTGCCTGGAACGTTCCACAGTATGGCATTAAACGTGTCAGGTGCAATCAATTGCTCGAAAATACCATGACAAACACGCATCCTTCCGGTGAGTTCAGTGGCGGGTTCTCCACAGATCTTGACCTGACCCCACCAGAGATAATAGTCATAACATGTCATAACATAGCGCGCAAAGGCCTATGCAATAACACGATGTGGTTTGTGTTTAATTGTGTAAATAATGTGCTTGTGTTTTGCAGCACACTGAATAAACTCGAGCGAAAAGTATAAATCCCCTTTCGCGACGGTTTCTACTATTTCCGCCATGTCCGTGAAAGCAGCATATCCTAGCGACCGCAAGTTTTGGTTCTCGCCCTGTTGAAACGTTGATCTAAAAAGTGAAAGGATGCCCAGGAAAGCGAAGGAAAGTGGCGATAAACGAGACCAAGACAAAAAGACGACGAAGAAAGACACGGATTCTGCCACGAAGGCTGTGTCTCAAGAGAAAGAGAAGAACTTCTACTTGGCACAGATTCGATTCTTGAATGAGAAGTTGGAAAGGTAACGCGCCACAGGAATCTAACGTCCACGCGAAATGTCTGCAGCAGAGTATTTTACTTATGTTTTCAGAAATCCTTTAAAGTGCACAAGACATGTTCTCCATGTTTTTCTAATATTACAAGTTCGGTGGAATAGTTCCCTGTGGTAAGTCAGTTTATGAGGACAATTTAAAAAGGAGACATTTAAAGTTCTAAAAGGAGCCATCATGTCATCAATAAGTGACATTACATGCAAAATGCTGGGACAAGTTAAACACAACTGACAGTTTATTAATTTGATAAAATAAAGGTGTTATCAGGGTTTTGGCAATCATAACTATTGTGTAATTTATATGGATTGTGGCCCATGTTTACTATGTAGTTGCTAGGTATGTTTTCGCACACAAAATAATCTCTGTAATTACAGGGCCTATCCAGAAGAAACAAAAACTGACACGGAGTTCAACGTCTTCTCTGTGAGCATACATAAACAAAAGTGAAAACATTGTTCCCTAAAGCTTCAGAGCGTGGTTATGAATACGTGATTGTTGTCTGTTGAAAGGGCTTCAAGCAACAAGATTAATATGGCTGATAAATAAGGAAAGGGTTCAACATTTGTGGATTTAAACTCTTAACTATATGTATATATAACTTTCAAAACATCTCCCACAGAGTTGCACAGGCCACTTCCCTCCATCTGAAATTATAACATCATCAAATTCTAAAATGCAACCTGTAGACTTCAGCCCCAAAAGTGTAATAAAATATATTAGGCCTAGAATTAAAAAGTACACCTACCCCAATAAGAGAACAGTATTATATTCATATTCACCATGATAGTTCGGTTGCAATACTAGGGAGTAAAGTATATAGAATGATGACTAGTGTGCACCCAGTGGCTGTCTTTAAAGGTCTATATAACTTATCAATCATCAAGTCTAGAGCTACTGAACTACTACTGTATTTTTTATTTTATTTTAATGACACTGAAAACTCTGCTATAACCGCTTGATTGAGAATGACTCTTGGATGAGAGTCGAAATGTTTTGTTTTTCTAAAACAGAGTCCAGATGACTACAATTGAATCTTTTCCCACAATATAATCACTTGGCTTAGCAACAACTGAGCGTCTGAAATAAAAGAAGACAAGATTTCATTTCATTCATGACGACCATTTTCCTTATCGCAAGCCACTGCATGACCAAGGTCTTTGTACTCCCTTTTGTCAGCACAAGGAACACTGTGTTTTTTTCACATAAAAGTCAGTCTATTATGTAAAGCTCTGTAAATGGGGCAAATGGATGCACATGGTTATTTAATTTTAATACCTGACTCTTAAGTTCGTTCGATTTCTAGATAATACAGGCCTGGATATGCACTGAGTTAGTTGTGGTTATTTAAAGGTCTCCCCACTGTAAGATTCAGATGTCAATGTTTGTAGTGTGTGGACTCAAAAGCCACACTCACAACGAAAACGCAGGGACAATTTAAATGCAACTGACACCATTTTCTGACATTTTCAACTTGTTATCAGGTATAGGGATGTCACGATCTCAAACTTTATTTTAGTGTTACGATTATTGTTAGAAAAACATCACGATTGACTTATTATTCATATAATTGAGACCATGACCAAACAACATGACATTTTAAATTTTCTTTCTTTCCTGACATGTTACCGTTCCAAAAATGTGTGACCGAAATTGAACTTTCTCAAAGACAAAATAAAAGTTATTTACATTTAGTCCTATTTTTTGGGGGGCAATAGATTGAACAAAAAATACATAATTTTTCTTTTAAAATTGTCATGATTAATATTATTTTTGGTTCTCACGATTATATTGTGACCTAAATAATCACGATTATCGATTAACCGAATAATCTCGACATCCCTAATCAGGTATTATTATTTGTCAAATCATACCTATTG
Organism: Chaenogobius annularis; assembly: GCA_015082035.1. Lineage (NCBI taxonomy): Eukaryota > Metazoa > Chordata > Actinopteri > Gobiiformes > Gobiidae > Chaenogobius > Chaenogobius annularis. The sequence continues at coordinate 770,556 of BJKM01000245.1, read as the reverse complement.
TGTAATTTTAATGGATTTGGCCCTTGTTTACAGTGTGGTTGCTAGGTAACTGTTATGGAATTACCTTTACATCTGTCACATCTGCTGCTCATGTCCAACCAGGAAGTAACATTATAAACTTGACCGAAATTGTCAAACTGGGGGAAATTCGGCAAACTTTGGGACAGTGGATCCATCTCCAGATCTTGAGCTACAAAAACTCCAAACTCCTCACACGACCACATGTCACTGCCGTAGTTTTATGAATCGACGCAACCAGTGGAATGGGATCTTACGCTACAAGTGCCTTTTTAGAAGTTCAAGGACTTACACCTCAAATGCATACTTTTGTTTTCCAGATATGAGCAGAAATGTGATGAACTGGAGGCGCAGAAGAAAGACTTAAACCTTAAGCACGGTGCCCGGGAGAAGGAGAAGGCCGACATCGTGGCTTTTCTGAAACGCTCTTTACTGGAGAAAGACGAGGAAGCGGACAGGCTGAGCGAGCGTCTGGACAGTGTTCAGCGGGAAGCTCAGAGGCAGCGGGACGAGATGCAGCAACAGCACAGGCTACAGATGGAACAACTACAAAACAGGGCCGACGCACTCACCGTGGACAATAAAACACTCGGTAAGACAGGTTTCACTTTTTAACAGTCATAAAGAATGTGAGCAAATGGATTTGTTAGTGCTGAAGTCATAATAATCTCTGTTGTACACCACAAATTTACAGTTCATACACGTTCTAGGCCTGCCACAATAACACATTTTAAACTGCCACAAAACAATATTGGATAGTATTAAGGATTATTTTATGCCACAAATGCAAAAATGAATAAATAACAAGAGCTGCAATGTATTAGATTGCGAATTACACAGAGGTGGGTCGAGTAGCCAACATTTTTTTTAAAGTAAAACGTTACTTCAAAATAATAACACTCAAGTAAAAGTACAATGTAGTGATTCACGAAAAGTAAGTAAGTCATTGTGGAAACTATTACACAAGTAAGAAGAGTAACTTTAAGAGTAACTGTCTGGACGTAACATCTGATTTATAATTTGAAGTTGGACACAACAGGAAATAATGCACCAAATCTGTTATTTTCAAATGATAGACACAAAAATGAGTGTTAGTGTTAGAAGTCTGTTCACATCATTTCATATTGTCAACGTAAAGCTTTTGTCACTTTTACTCAAGTAAGAGTACTGTTACTCCAATAAAATATAGTACTCAAGTGGGAGTAAAAGTATTGTGTCAAAAAGATACTCCAAGAAGTTCAATTTCTTTAAAAAGTTACCCAAGTAAATGTAGCGGCCCACCTCTTGAATTACTATTTGTGTTGTATATTTGTTTTTAATTATTCAACCCTTTACAACTCGAAAGGTACAAAACCCTCCAAAAATTCAATCTAGTAATTACTATAACAGGCCAAAATAGCATCTTGGTTTGTTTTGCAATGTTTTCAGTGATGTCTCCATGGTCGTGTCAAAAAAGTGAAAAAATAGAAAATAGCCACAAACAGAGACAAACTCGCGGTACAATTTTATGTTTTACGTTACTCACTTTTGATGTCACGTTACAGTGGAAAAGCTCATGTGTGTGGAGCAGTTCTTAAATGAAAGAGACCAGCTGATGGCCAACTTAGACGCTCTGAAGAAGCAACTGTCTCATCAAGAAGAAGCGCACAGAGTCGACCTTCATAACCGGGACATACAGGCCCTGATGGAGAAGAACAAGTTAGTCTTACATACGCACAAGCATAACATTTCACAAATAACAGATTTTGAGCAATATGACACTTATTTTAAGGTGGGAGAAGACACTCGAGAGCCATGTCTCTAGTATGGAGGCAGAGGTCCAGTGCTTAGTCAACCAGAAGCTCCCAGAGACCACCAGCCTTGCCCTCCAACAGAACAAGGAGCTGAAGGAGCGCATTAGCCAGCTGTCGCAGCACTCTCAGGGGCTGCTGGGGGAGAACGCAGCCCTACAGAAGAGGAAGACGCAACTTAAACTGGACGTCGAAAACCTGGAGCAAATGTTTCGAGAGGTGACCCGCAATAACTGCATCCAGAAAAGGGTGAGCGCAACAAAACTCAGAATCAGTGAAGCCTAACACTATACCGGTATTATTCTGGTATCAATAGAAAACAGGACTTCAAACATATAAATTGAACAAAGATATTAAGATCTTAAACTGCTTGTCTTACGACCAAAGTTTTAAGCCAAACCGCACCGACCTGAGATTTAAGATTTTTTATAACAAAAGGCATATTTACCAGATTGTAAAAGAAAATCAAATGAAAAGCTTCGATATGTTGAAAGAATCCTTTGGCTTGGAGAAACAGGACTTTTATAGGTACTTACAAATAAGGAATTATTATAATCAAGAAATAAATAAACAAAGCACCGACAATTACCGGTATAACCCTCTGACTGAAATCTTTATCAGAGCATATAAATCGGAACTTTCAAGGGGAATAACATCTAAGGTATATGGATGTATCAATGACTTGGACAGCCAAGCTACTAAATATATTAAAATTAAATGAGAAAAGGAAGGTAATTTTGTTTTGACTGATGAGGAGTGGGAAGAAATGTGCACATCACGATGGAGGACCACAAAATCCCATGTTTGGAGGGAATTTTGTTGGAAAAATGTGACACGTTTTTTCACAACCCCATGTCAAAGTGCACATTATTCACAGGGAGGGGCTGAATGCTGGAGAAACTGTGGTTGCCGGGAGGCAGATCATTACCATGTGTTTTGGGATTGTCCTGTTGCACAGAAATATTAGCCGCAAATTAACCAGGCAATACAGGCTATTTTTGATACCGCTATTCCACTCAATTTTGAAACAATGTATTTAGGCCTCAAAACTCCTGCCATGGACATAATGGATGGATATCACTGGATCATACTATTGGCCGCCAGGAAAAAAAAATGGATGACACAAACTGCTCCGATGATTAAGGACTGGACGGACATCAAAACTGACATACTCACAATGGAAAAAATAACCGCCGGACTCAACTTGACAACAGACAAATTCAACAAACAATGGGACAAAATGGGACTTCTTACTTTTTGCCATAATATGCGTTAACCCCTCTTAATTTATATTTTTATATATAAATAATAATAATTGAAACATCAGTTTATTTTATGTACATTTTGGTTGTTTTATGTTTAAAAAAGAAATAGAAAACAGGACTTTGTGGCCCACCCTATTCTGGATATTTTGTAATGGTAAACCAATGTAAATTTATAAACCACTAGATAGCTTTCACTCCTCTACAAAAGCTATGAATACATGGCTTGGTTGTTTTTTCCAATAAAGTTAAATTAATGATGTTCGATCCAATCACAAATACATTTAACAGCCATAAACAGAGTATTAATCCTTGATCAATAAAAGCCTTTTTTAGTGGCAATGTATTATTATTTTCTCCAGGTAGTTAAAAAGCTAACTGAGAAGTGTACACAGCTGCAGACGGAGCTCAACCAGTGCAGACAGAAGCATCAACAGCTGCACTCGCTGCATTCACAGAGTGTGGACGAGATGGAGACGCTCAGGTTCATTCACACGTTAAAATATGATCATCTTTGACCTCTCTGGGGACTCCAGCCCTGATGTTGTCACTATTACTGTGGGCGCAGGCAGGACCAGGCCTCGGTGCTCAAGCAGTGCAATAAAAAACAACATGACATCAGTAGTCTGGAGGCGGAGCTACAGCAGGAGAGGAGGACGAGGAGTGAGATGAAGAGCGTCATACAGAAGGCATGCATTATACTTAAAGAGGCATTGATGGTATGCTTTTTGTTACAATATCATTATTATAAGTATGATATATCTTGCCTTTATGTGCTGAGGGGAAAATCTGAATCTTGGGCAAAAGCTTTTAAAATGATAAATTTGCCTTATTCTTTTCAGGAAGTTGATGTGGAGAACTCAAAGGAGCGTGTGGACCGGTGGAAGCTGCTCATGAAGAAGATGCTTGCGGTTCTTGAAGCCCCTTCACTCAAAAAACCAAACACAGTCCAGGTTTGTTTGTATGTTTCAGATATGCATCAACATTTATCGACACAAAATGAATATTGTTTTGTCGTCCGTCAGGAGGGAATCCAGTATCATGCAAACAACACAGGCAGAAGAATCAGAGGTGAATCATCATCTCCAACAGGTCATGTGTAAAGAAAATGAAACCGCCCTGCTCAAGTTAAAAAGGCAGGTGGTAAACAAAAAAATCATGTATTATTTTATGTGTATCATACATAGTTTTTTTTTTCCATTACAAAAAGTCACAGGCTTTGTTCAGTTAAAAATGTTTATTGTTTTATGGCAAAGTGGCACGCACTTCAGTTCCCATTTATAGTTGAAATACTATTATGAACACTAGACTTGTATTATACATTTAGACAAACACTTAATGTGGACATGAGACAAAAAAAGAGGAATTTAATGGCTCTTGTATGTACAATGAATACACAAATCTGCGTCAAACTATGCCTCTAATGATAAAATATTACAACTTCATTGATTGTTTAGAAATATTTAAAATACTGTGATTCTTCTTTTAAATAGGAAAGAATAAAAATGATCTATATAAAAGTACAATTTAACCAGTCAAATAAAACATTTACTCCACTGTGCTGATTTATCATCATTCACATAAGCAGTTTTTATGTTGAGGTTAGCAATATATACAAGAGATACTGACTGGCTTTGCGTAGTAATGCATTCATAGTAACAATAACCTTAGCTCCCTCTCGAGTTATCAAAACAAAAAACATATTTGCAAAAATTGCAAAATAAAAAAGTATGCAAAAAAAGGGCAAATGGCATTTGGTTTTAAAGATGTGTGATGTTTTGATAGTTTCCTGGTTGGACATGAGGCACCAGCTGGTTACATTCATATTCAAGGGCACTTTGGGCTCATGACAGACAGAGGCAGCACACAGAAGGGGCATCCCACGTCCAGCTGTGGGTAAGGCACCATCAGCCTTAATCAATAGCAGCAGAGAGTTTGTGGCAGGGGTGAGTCCTCTAGTCAAACAACCCCCGTCGAGTGGGGCTAGGGGACGTCTTCCTGCTGAGGCGAGGGGTTCCCTACAGACAAATAAGAAAAAGTGAATCTGCTAAGAGCAAAGACAACTAAATGTTTAATACTGTATTAAGTATAGCCATGATGAGTACATACTGGTGACTGGGCTTTGGAAAAGTTCAAACATGTGCATAAAGCAGGACTGCAATGTCCTTATGTCCAGCTTCCAGAGCAATAGACAGGGCATTACTTTCATCCTTGAAAACAAATGATAAATGCTGTAGTTAGAGTCTCCGGTATACTAAAATATCCTCAAACATAGGCTCCATTTAGATTAGATTTGAGTAATTCAGAAGATGATCTCAGATACTCACACTGTCACTGGTCAGTGTAAAAGCGTTGCAGCCCGGCTGAGCCAGCAGCAGTTTGACTATCTCGACATGGCCGTGCTCACTAGCACACATGAGGGCAGTAGAACCCTCGTCTCGTCCTGGATGTTTGACCTCTGCACTGTGGGCCAGCAGAGCACGAACCATGTCCATGACCGACCATGACTGACTGCCAGCATTAGAGCAGTCTGACCCGCCTGCAGCACAACAGAAAACTCCTAAGGCCTAATACATCTCTGCCAATGTGTTACCGTTTAGGACCACAAGGGGTCAGCAGAGCTCTAGCAGCTCAATTTCCCCCAACTCAAACCCACTTTGGCCAGTAAGAATGAGGTGTATGAGTGAGTGACTGTGGTAGTTTGCCAGAGGCCGATGGGCACAGATTGGCAGCCTTGCTTCAGTCAGTCTGCCCCTCGGCAGCTGCGGCTACAAATAGTAAGCTTACCACACCAGAGTACAGAGTGAATAAATAATGCATGAATTTGTTAAGTGACTTTGAACGTCTGGAAAAGCTCTATAATGCATAGTTATTATTATTACAGTCAAGATTTTAGGTGTGTTTACTTTGCTGTTCCACCAATATGAAAATATTATTAATCTGATTTTTGTCTTTACTCAATCACTGTGTGACCTGTAGGTGGCCTAGTTTTGCCTTTTGACCTCTGACCCCACTGACCTGGCTGGCAACGATAGCATTGGGACATCACCTCTTGCTGAAGAGCTCCTCCACAAATGTGCATGTCTTTTGGTGTTTTCCACGGCAGCCAGAGCAGCAAGCATGATGGGAGTGTATCCAGCCTTGTTTCTGCTGGTCCACATTACACACATCTGAAACACAAACACAGGCTACTGAGGCGGCTGATTGACTCTAGGCCTTTCCCGCCTGTCACTCAAAACACAAAAATGTATTCGACTAGTATGATCTCCTTTTATTCAAATCTATGCATCCGGAAATAAGCATAGGAGGTGGGCACCGAACTGCATCGTCAGGACTATAACTTAAAAGACAACACGAGTAAAAACATCACTGAAGATCAATTGCAGGGGATGCTGTCCTGCCGGGCAAAGGGCAGTGGGGGTCTGAGGAACTGAATGTATGGCAAAGTACAAAAGCTACAATGAGAGGAGGGGGAGGATTTGCTGTCACACGGCTGGACAAGTGCACAAAAGACAGACTGCGAGGGCACAAAGGGGTTTAAAGCAGAGAGCGTCCCGGACCTCATCAGAGTATATTGAGCCTCTTGCATATTGCAGCAAAGAAAGTTCAGAACCTAATTTATGTTCTCTCCATAAGTCTTAAAATATAGTTTTCTCAAATTAATTACGGAAGCGGCACAGTCCAAGGAGTCAGCAGAATAACCTGAAGGTGCATTAGTAATATTAGGAAATCGTAGAAAAAAAAAAGAAAAACACACACACACACACACAGATTTGGCCATTTATAGATGTAACCTTGAAAAGCGAATTTAGCTCAGCATCCAGAGCATACAAGAAAACCATTTGTAAAGCAAACAAATGCTGGTGATTTTATAAATCAAATTATAATACAAAACATTAAGATTATTTGCAATTATAGGGTCATAAATTAGTCTGTACCTGCATCAAGAAGTTTCTTCACCACCTGGAAGTTGGAGTGGGACACGCTGTAATGCAGAGCAGTGTTTCCGTTGCCATCGGCCATGTTGACGATGTGTCGCAGCACAGCAGCTGAAGCGGCGCCGAAGCCGCTCAGGTAATCCTCCACCAGAGCCGCAGTGGCCGCCTTCTGACTGGACACACGGAACCACTCATGCTGAATGGTGTTTAGACAAGCTCTCTGAAGATACACAAGATCGAAACAGGATTATTGTCTGTGTGAAATCAAAGGATTCAACAAGAACGTCTCCTTACCAAGTCTTTACTGTTTACAGCCTTAGGGTCAGTAATGTGGCACTTCAGAACACCACACGCAGCTATCATCTTCTCACTCAGCTCATACCTTTAGTAAAAACATACACATTATTACAAGGTTTGTATATCAGGATGTCACAATTATGGTATTACAATTATTGAGAAAAGAAACATCACAATTGTATGACTATTCACACCATGACCAATATGTGAAATCTTTCAATTCAATTAACATTGACAAATCACCATTCCTCTACAATATGTGACCAGCTTTATTCAATCAAATGTGACATGAACAGGCAGGTAAAAAGCACTTTAGACTGAATTGAATAATTATACTGTGACCGGAATAAATCATAATAATTGATTGACCGAACCAAGAAAAAGTATTAGTTAGAGGAATAAAGTACCGTTCTCTAGTTTCTGCACTTGCATCTGTGTCCTTGTTCACATCCTCAGCTCCTTCAGCCTCAAACTCCTCCCTGGTGTCTTTTCTCTCAACGTTCTTGTAGCCTCCATCATCTCCAAACTCCTTCTCCTCCTCCTCCTCCACCTCCTCCTCATCTTCGTCAGACGAGCTGCTGTCCTCTGAGCTGGACTCATCACTTGATGTAGTCTCATAGCTGTGACACGAGGGAGAACACAACAATTCATAACTCAAGTTTAGTTAATTTTGGCAATGGATTCTCTGAGGAGGTTCCAGAAGATATTAGCTTACCCTCCATTTACTCCGACAAACTGCAGATTCTTTTTTGTGCCATTGGACTCAGGTTGGCCATCTTTCTTCTTCATGATGGACTTAAGAGTGCTCTGATTACAGTGCTGCCCTGGAGGAATAAGAGGGAGCATTATTGTTTGTTTTTATTGACTTTATATTTATTTTTTTTACCTGTAAATCATTGCATTGAAGTTTAAAAATGCATTATAGACGCAACACCCTCTTTTCTTATACTGGACTTTGTGTACAAATAGTGCTCTACATATACATTTGTCTTTCCTTTCCAATAAATTCATATTTGATATATTCTACTTTTTCATAATGCATATGTGAGGACATTCTGCTCCCGTTTCCCTTATCAATTTGGACAAACAACATATAATCAATGCGAGACTTAAAGTTAAACTTGATATTTATAATAATACCTAGGTGTGCATTTGTATTGTTGCATTGAAAACCAAAAGCTGGTCGTACACAGATGAAGTTGCTTTTGTCAGAAGTGATCTGAAGGAGGGAATGTTTGTCAAGCCTAAACTATCTCAGTAATTTTAAGTAAAGGCTCCATAAACCAAAAGCCTGGAGCTAAAGCATGCAGCTCATGTGCCAAGACTTGCCCTAACAGAGGCCTCTTTACTGCTCCCAGGAAACACTGCAGGACAAGTCACTCAGCACATTTGCTTGCTTTGACAGGTAGGTGTGGTTAGCGTGAGGAGGAGATCATATTTGTTACCTTACCTGACATAAACATGGATGTTTGTAACTCAATGATTGTACTGAGCACGCGTCTATGAGCTCAAGTGCTTGTACTTCAAATATACAATTTCATGAAGCGTCTGTGTTACCGTGTAGTGCAGTAGACATCTGTATATCCATGCATCTCTTCTGCTCTGCGCTGATGGCATGCTGGGCCTGTGCATTTGCAGGGTCAGTGACTGCAGTCTGGTCTGTGTTAGCCAGCTCTGCTCCCCCAGAGTGGGACTTATGACTCGGCTGCTCAGCGCCAACTAAAACAAACAAAGCATTTAAAAACATGTGAAAAACACTTCACTATGCAACATGAAGTCTGGCAGTCAGCACCTATTCAAAGGAGCACTATGCAAGTTTCTGGTGGAGGGTTCATGACCTGCTCGTCTCATGAAAATGTTATAGAATGCCAGAAAGGACAGTAAGAAGCGCTTTGACTGCCAAAAATACTGGTGGAGTTTCCTGCTTCTCTCCATGGAGATATGCCATTCTGTGGAACATTTCAGGCTAAACTATAACACCTCAGTGGAGAAAAGGTTTTAGACCCTCCACCTAAAAACTTACAAGACAATTTTAAATCAAGCTGTAAAACACACTTTTTCTGTGCTTTAACAGTCTTTACATTTTTATTGTAGTCTTTGAGCCTTCCATTTGTTGATCATAAATAAACTGCTTAAGACAATTGCATTCATCTGTGCCCAAGCCTGAAACAAGAATGCAGCTTATGCAACTCTGAAGCAAGCATGAATCAGCATCTATTGTGAGTGAACTGCACAGAGAACGTAGCTCTAAAAACAACAAGTGGTTGATTGGAGTAATGTTACTGGCTCTCAAAAGAAATTAGCTCACTGTTGGTTTGAGGCCAAAGCCCCTTCTGCATTTTTCAGGGACAAAGATAACTTTGACCCGTCTGATCTAATCAGATTATCTTTAGCATCTGCGTGAACAGACCCTCTAAAAGCCGGCATCATTAGCAACATGCTCGCCAACATGAGCCTAGTCCCCAAACCAAATCACAAAAAGTAACGAAAGGCTCAAAAAATACCACACTTTGAGGTTTGTGCAATAAATATTTACTTTTCAGTTTTGTTTCCAGACAAAGGCATTATCTGGAAGCAATCCATTATATCGTGCCTGTCATTACAGAACTATTCACAATCATCTCCACCCAGTGTTTTACAACACTTTTTTTCTCAATAACACAATGAATGGAAACTGAGAAGAACTTAATATAAAATTGAATAAAGATTAAACATGAGCTTTTAGGCTTAGTCAATAACGAGGCTCTGGAGGCAGATCTAAGGCACATCAGACAGTAAATCAGACCATATGTGCTGCACTGAGCCCTCACCTGACAGCGGGCACATGGAGTCAGTCTGCAGCTTGAGAATGTCCTCGGCACTTCCATACTTCATAACAGAGTTTATGGATGAGAGCGTGCTGACCAGCTGGCTGTTTATGGAGTTGAATTGACTCTGAGGTTGACCAAAAGCCTCTGCGAGTTCACTGTAGTTCTCTGCCAGGAGCATCTGCTGTTCCTGTAGCAGCTTTTGCACCCTCTCGATGTAGTGGTCCAGCCCTGCACCTTCCTGGGACTTATTATGAGCTGCGAGACTCGCACATTCAAGATCTTCTTCAGTAGTGCTGGTAACAGGTTCAGGATTGTTGGCAATAGATTCAGGATTGGTGGGCTGGGAAGGGCCACATGCAATATTTCTAGTTTTTAAGCCGACTAAATAGTTTTCATAAATGTTAAGTGGTCCCACCCCGCATTCTTTGGTTTTTGAGGAGCTTGATTTGCCTGGGAATGACTGCACATCTGTGACTGTTCCCACTGCGACTGAGCGGATGTTGGTAGGCGAGTGGAGGTCTTTGACTAGTCCTTCACCTGCAGCCACTGTCCTGGTCTCAGTCATTGCGGTGTTGGTGTGCTTGTCCTCTGTAAACAGCAGCATATCTGTGGAGGAGTCAACCGAGACTGCAGCATCTGTATTCGTAGAAATGCTTTTACTTTGAGTGTTGGTGTTGGTTTGCCGTGTTTCAGACTCAGGAACAGCCATGGTTCCAGAGTCCATCCTTGTGACGAGATCTACTTCAGTTCCTTGGGAGACCAGGGTCTTCACAGGACTGACGACAACATCCACAGAACAGTCCCCACAGCCCACCGACCTGCTCTCTTTGGTCAACGCTCTGCCAAGTGCCTCAAAGCCCAGAGACTCCTCGGTATTGACTCCAATCTCACAGGCATCTATCTCCATGCCGACTTCTTGGTGACACATCTCCACCTCGCGTCCTACACACTGGTCACGGAGCTGCACTTGCTCATGTACTACCCAGAGCTCCATCGACACCTCTGGACCCACAGCAACAGAACGCACACAAGGCTGACAGGTGACTCCTACAGTGTGGCCCGCACTTTTAACTGGGCCCATGTTCAGACCATCGCCCACGCCCTGACTTCGCACCTGGACTTTTGCCTCCACACAAGCATTGTACATCTCTGGTCTCACCATGAAACCTTTGTCGCACTTTTTCTTACTTGACCCTCCGGCAGCTTGAAGTTCTAGTTTTAGTTTGCCCATCTCCATTTCATGAGTGGTTTCTTTGAGTTGAACTTCTAAGCGATAGATCTTCTCCTTCAGAGCTTCAATGGTCTGTTGCTGGAGCTCGATTTCTTTCTCCGCATCACTAGTCAAGCCAAGCATAGCCTCAGTCACCCCCACAGCAGCGCTATAAGTTTTCTTCACGTCTGTTGCTACACCTACATCTCGTAAACTGCGCTCTGGGGTCACCCTGTGGTCGGTCAGATTGTTCATGTTTTCATCAGTAACTGTACCAATAGACTTTTGATTGGCTTGGTATTGCTCACGGATGTTTGACCGAGAATCACGTTCAGTGTTTTCCCGTGTTGTCTGTTCCAGAGCGTGGACCTCAGCAGCCAAACGTCTAAACTCGTTCAACCTTTCACTGCTCTGTTCTGGGGCTTCAGGCTCCTTAATGTGCAGTTCCATTTCCTTTTGAATCAAACTAGGATTTTCCATTTGGTCAGCACTGCCAACACTGTAAGAACGCTTACGAAAACCACCAGGGCCTTGGTTTTTGGACTGAGCCGCCATTTGTCTCTTTTCCTCCTGGAGAACTGCTATTTTCACTTGTAGGATTGGAATGGTTTTCACCTGTCCCTCCAGCTCCTTCAGTCTCTTCAGAGCGATCACCATCTGCTCTCTGATTTGTTGCAGCTGCAGAGGGCTGACATTGGTCACAGGGGTGGTCATGCCAGAGCTCAAGGGGCTATGGCGGATGGAGCCTCCAAGAGAAATGGAGTAGGAGGGGTTGTACTCTCCGTTGGACAAGTGGCCGTTGCTGGTTAAGGGCTGATGGGCCGAGGGAGAGATATGACTGGGGCCTACAGAGCCGGAGTATGAGGACAGAGAACTGTTGGAGCCCAAACCTCCAAAGCTGGCGAGGCGCCGGCGTGGAGGCTCACTGTGAGGCTGCATCAGCAGTCTTTCCTGCTCCAGACGCCTCCTGGTCTCCATCAGGGTCTTCTCCACCTGAGGGTTGTGGCGAGGGGTGATGCGGGGGGACTGTGGGGGCAGCAGTGGTCTGTGCTCTGTGCTGCAGTAGGCCTGCTCAATGTAGGAGCTCAGGGTCGGGGTGAGAGGAGCGGGGCAGAGAGGCCTGGAGGTGAAAGTTACTGGGGACTGCTTGTCGTCGCTGTTTGAGGAGGACAGCGAGTCTGTGGACGTCCATTCAGCCTGAGAACTGCCCCGCGGCAGAGCCAGCGGCCTGGGCGTTCTGGGCTTCCTCTGAATACTCAGCTTCTTAATGGTGTTGCCCCGCTCAATATCATCGACATACTTGAGGAAATCCAGGTCTAACTGATAACCGTAAGGAGTTTCAACATAGTAGGGGGCCACCGAGTCCTTCTCCTCTTCTGTGCTCGGGCATCTTTGTCCTCTCTCTAAAAAACATAAAACCAACATTCATAAGTGACCGATTCCACAACTGCATCCCTCTCCGTTACATCCTTTGGAGTTTTACAGTTATATACACATTATATTGGAGCCCATGCAGTCATTGTTTTTCAACAGGAAGACCATCCAAGATCAAAAATAGATGAGAAAATGGCATTTATTCTAATCAAAGTTAAATGCCCAAATAACATTTTGAGTTTGTTAAAGCATACGAAATTCTGATCCAAGACATATATTTCAGAATCTTTCTGGCTGCTGACTGCATTTTAAATGCAAAACACACACACATGTTCAAACATGTATACATTTCCACATGGTGTACTTCACTTGAAGATAGTGAAAAAAATGCTAACAAGCAATTAATAAATTATTAACAGCTTGTTCCTTCTTCCTAGCGAAGAGTAACATTTAATCAGGAGATGGACAAGGGTCAGTTTACAGGAAACAAGTTTGTCAATGACTGTGGTCGATTTCCAGAGTCCAGACACAAATCAATGGCAACAGTTAAAGGCAAAGTCTAAACTCCACAGCAGCATAAAGTCCGGTGTTAGTGAGACACAAACGGGCACCTACAGTCAGTGTTTTCATGCAGTGTTGGCTAAATACAGCGACTTGTTCTTGGTATGCCTGGAACTCCTGCGCACTAAAACAAACACAGGCCTAAAATCAACAAGCTCTTCCTTTGCCGCTCTGCTGTTCCATCTGAACAACAGTTAAAAACAGCTCCACTCACCTCAGGACACGCGCTCCATTTTGAGTCCTCCACCACTGCCTTTCAACAACACTTAAGAGCACACATCAGCTTTAAGTTCAGAGCTGCTGGTTCTCTCTTGCTCTGCACTCTGTCTCAATCCTCTCTCTGCACAGGGAAAAATTCCAGTATTCGTGTCAACTCAAGTAAGCTCAGCCGTTCTCTGGCGCACTATTGGACAGCTGCCTCACCAATCAGCTGACTGTTTGAGATTGGGCGCGTCCCTTTCCAAATGAGGGTTATGTTTTCACTGGGAGGGTGGTCAGGGCAGCACAAAAAACAGTCTGTTCTTAAGACAAATGATAGCCACTCAAAAGGTTTAGAAGAAATGAATTGGCAACAAAATTAACAGATTATTGGCACAAAAATGCACTGAAAACTATTTAAGATATCATTGTTCAAAAAACCTTTAAATCTATTCTAGCTGGAAGTAATGACACAAATTCTGTGCGTGTCAATTTGGTTTTGCGTCGTTGTGTAGTTGAACAGCTGAGCAATGACCTCATCAACCTGGGACAAATGACACGGGTGTGCTCATCCACAGCTGTCACAATTGTTAGCGTGACAGGATTACAGCATGGTGACCAAACCATTGTAGACAACATTCTTTTGGTACCACTTTTGAAAGGACCAATGTGGAGAGATTTTTTTTTCCCCCCCTCCTTTCTAATTGACGTGTTATGCAATTGCCCAATTAATTGTGTAAAAATAGCACCGGCACATCATTTTTTTTACCCCACTTCAAATATTCTATTTCTGAAAGGTATTCTGAATTATTTAAATAAATTGCTTGCTCATTTATGAAAGATTATGTTTACTGTTTGCTTTGTAGTTTACAATAATCCAATGTGAAGCCTTTAGTTTATAAAGGATACAAAAAGGCATTATACTGGGTCAGAGTAGAGAGAACAGGCTTTTCTTGGCTCACTCACACACTGGTCCCTTTCTCACAGCCTGGTATTTCCTGGCTACAGTTGTGCACTTTCTACGCCTGTAATGTTTAATCAAGCTGCAGCTGCTCAACACAACAAACAAGATACAGCCATGAGGAAAAATGTCAGGAAACAGGACTAATCTGAAATAAGAAAACTGATGGCTCGCTTGATACAAATTCCAAGCCTTTTTAACTTGACACACCAGTGCCAAATTCCACAACTTCACTGTGTAACTTTGAAAATTCCACTCAATATTGTTGGTCACAAATTATTTCAATGATTCTTCTAAAAGTTGCTCAGAGCGAATGATGGAAAAAAGTAAACTCAATTTTAAACAAATCCACCAACAAAGACTAACATTGTTATGCAGTTATTATAGTCTATAGAGACAAACAATGCACAATCATCAATTGCTGTTGTGCAGACAAAGCCATTGAATGCACTTCTCTCATAGACCTATTCAAACAGTGTTGTGTTTATACAATAGCTATATCAAGCAGAGTCTCGTACTACTTCAGAAACAGATCTCCTAAAGATACTTTCAAACTAAAAATTGATAGCGTAATATTAGATTCAGTGACTAGTAAATAGAACAGGTCATCTTACAAAGCAGCAGATGACTGCCTGATAAAATGTCTAGACTGCACTGAGGCTAAATTTGACTGTTGAGGTACAGTTTACAAGCTCATTTATTGTTAGACTGATCAAAAATGGATCCGTTTGAATTTCAACATTGCCAACGCTACATTTGATTTTTCATTTTATGTATATGTTATTTAACAAGGATAGTCCTGCTGAGATTTAGAGTCACATTTTTAGGGGAGTCTTGGCCCTTGAGTCGGACCCAGGACCCTTCTTGCTGCTGTGAGTATCAGCACTGTCCTGGGAGAATCTGAACGTAAGCAGCGTTAGTCCCTCTTGTTAGTGAGGTCAGGAATGCTGGCTTTATACAGGTGTGTGACCGCTGCTTCACTTCGGCCGACAGTGTGGATTTCACACTTCAGAAGGGTCTACGATCAGGGCAGGACACGGGAGGGCGGAGTTTGTATTGATAATATTGAAATGACTCTCAAACAGGTATTGCAACAAGTGTCATCCCAGAAACAAGTATTTAATCAAGTAAATACTGCCTGAATCATGACCACCTGATGTTAAAACTGAGCAAGGACTAAAAAGGCACTGGGGTTATTTACTAGAACTAAAATATAATAAAGACATTATCAAGTCTAAACAAGAAGATCTAAACCAGGTCTAAATGAGTAGCCACATAAGAAGCCCAAGTGCCACCAATAGAACCACAGTCTGAAAACGCTGACCTGGTGCTTGTAAGTCTAGGCAATTCATTGATATGGCAATAGAGGACAGAAGACTATGGAAATCTAAAAATAAAAAAGAAATCTCATGAATGTTGTTTTGAAATAGTCTGATAGAGCTGATCAAGAATGAAGAAAAGAAAAAAAACACTTCCAAGTAAGGGCGTAAAGTGATATTTCTGCACTTTTGTGGATAATCTTAGTCATTTTATATTAATCTGATACTTAAACCTCAACATTTCAGTCTGTCCATGTTACAACAAAGTAACAGCGGACATATATTCTTGAAATCAATAAAAGAAAACAGTAAAGCGTGCCATGTTACCTGTGCCATTGTTGTTGAAGTGTATAGTCTGAGCCATGGCTGCAGCTCGGTGCTCTCAGTCCCACACAATCAGATGGGCACATGCAACTGCCATGCATCAAGTCCAGACTGTCATGCACCCTGCGGACTGGGATGAAAAAACAAAACAGGGAAAGTGCGGTGAGTCAAAACAGTTAATGCTGAAAACACACATCAGCTAACCAGTTCACACCATTGTTTTAGTCATATTACATAAGAGCAAATTGGTTCGAAACGGCAAGACTACAGAATGACCTCGAATGAAAAATGTGGTTGACAGATAGCAGACAGCACAGGTGTGTTTGCGTCTGGTTTTCATGAGCAGACGTCCAATGTGAAGGGGCCTGCTCATAATCAATCTCATAAGCCACTGAAGCGAACATAAAATAACTTTACATTTAAAAAAATATCAGCAATGTATTGGATTGAAGAAAAACAACAAAAAACATAATTGATACAAAAACAAATAAGACTTTCCTGAATAGTTTAGGTTGGTCTTGACCTACACCAGAGCTACAATAAAGGGAACGTTAAAGATGTTGTTAGAAAGATGTCTGTGCAATCGCTCCCTGTAGGTTCCAGAGCAAAAGAAAATGAGGAACTGAAGAAGCTACTGGGATGAGAGGCAAAACGTCTTCGCTCTAAAATGTCCTTCTACAGAACCTACCTGGATGATTGAGGGATTACAGATATTGAATAATCATCATGTTGAAAATTACATTTAATTTCCTAAATGTGCGGTATTGAAATGAGTGTTGAATCATTTACCATAGTTTAACATTTTAATTTAGAAGTTTAGTACGTTATTGTGACACTAAAGCAATGTCAAGGAAGTGCAGAAAGAGCCTTATTTGACTATTGCACACAAAAAGTGAAGCATGTGACACAGAACAGCAGCAGTATCCCAATCTCTAGACAATGTACAACAATTAAATAGGAAAACAAATCGACGAACAAACGAAACAAACTCAAATCAAACGATACCACTATCACTAGCAATCCAACAAAAGTGCACCTTCATGCAAAAGGATCATTGAGACTGACCAAGCATCTCCCAAGTTTCCTGCTCCATGGGTAGTCAGCACAAACGCCTAAAAGAAGTAACAGAGAGGTCAAGTGGGTCGTTTTTCCTTTTCCAAAACAACTATTTTATAAAAGTGCGTCTACAACGGAAAAAGTCAAGGCAACAGAACATCAAAATGGCTGTTTTGAAGGTATCCGTCATACTAGAAAATATCATCTAAAATAAGAAAACTGAAAACGCTTTTAAAAAGATGTAGTAAAAAGAGAAGGAAAATAATCTTCTTAATCTTTGTCATTTACAGTCCAGTCACTTTTTGAACAATAGAACGACCTCAACCAAAACATTTACAGTTTGATTTTTGTGTCAATATTGCTATTGCTTCTGAAATAACAGCAACATGTTCAACACAATGAAACTATACACAAGACCTGTTAATAATAAAAGGGTTCCTCATGCAACTCACCCGTAATTCTCATTCTAACTACGTCCTCTGTGCAGGTACTGAACCAGAGTGAGCCCTTACCCAGCAGCCTTCGGAGAGAGGGATACTTTTCACGGCTAAGATTAGACGACTTCCTCAGATGACAGCCAGCCGATCTGTGCACTATAACAGGCATCAGGGTTGTAAGCTGAATGGGGGGGGGGGGGGGGGGGGGTGCAGACCGGACCCCCTAAACTGGACCCCCTAAACTGGGCCTGCTGCAGGTAAAAAGACTGTCTCACTAATGCGGCGACCTCCACTCGCTCCTTCACTGCACTGAGCCTTTAACTCAAGCCAGGAAGTCGCCAATGAAGCGGACGGTGGCGCGAAATAGAAAACATTTATAATGGCTTATAAAAACAAACAAGCAGGTTTAGTACTCCTTTAGTACTCATTTGATTATCGCACGTCTATTCATGCAGTATTTCAGTGATCTTAAACATATTCATTGTTAAACGTTTGGCCCATGTAGAGATTAGTGCTCTGTCTGGACCGGTTTGTTTACTTAAAAGTGTTGAGAAGGTAAAAGCACTAGAGGCGTGTGTATAATAATTTAAGAGTAATGTAAAATGTAAGCAAGAGCACAAAACGTTGCAATCCTGCTGTGTTGAATATTCAGCAGGGTTGTTTTTCCCCATAAAATTTTAATAGGGGGAAACGGCCTAGAGAGCTTCTACATTTCTATTTGGAGCCTCAGAATGGGCAACAAAAAGTGACAGTTAAAACTAGACGTGGTCGAGCGCGTTTCATTGTGAAGGACAATTAAAAAGTACATGTAAATGACCAATAGCTCTTTCCAGCTGTGCCTGTGGACCTCATCAGGAGTGCTTAGAAGCTGGAGCTGACAGAGAAGGCGCAGTAGGTAAGTAAAAGGCCAAAACCCACCACACTAAAGGGCCACTTATTGCTGTGCTACTGACCCCAGCTCCCCTGCCACGTCTGAGCACGTCAGAGTGATCTGAAACTGCTTTGAAGACTTCTAATTGCACCTTTGGCTGATGAAATGAACAGGAGATGGCCGGTACGGTTTGTCTCTCACGCATGAAAATGACTTCGACTTCCTCCAGAGACTTCCATCCATTCCCTCAAACTACAGGAATCACTGTCCATCCAAGACTAAAGTCTGCTCTTGTTTAGGTTCACAATTAAAAACATAATGCACAAACAATTATGGTACGAGTATTCCAATTATTGATTTGTTTCAGCCCAAAATCGGAAATACAACGAATTACAGTCGGTTCAGTATTATATGTGCGCTTTTTCTGCCCCGCAAAGCCACTTGTATAATAAAAAATAAATTACATTCTCTCTGCACTGTCTCTGCAGGTTAATTTTAAAATCAACCAAAATAATTGTGATTTCCAAATAACCAAGATTATGACTACGATGGCCATAATAGAGCAGCTCTAGTTTTAATCTACTGTTGTATTTAATTTTATTACTATTTAGTATCCTAATTTTAAAGTGCATTTTAAGATTTTGGTTAAAAAAGGTTAGATTTAAGGTGTGTTATTACTTATATTTTATCTTGATTTTTGACTGTATATTTTTGCCCACTGCTGTTCTCTTCCATCTTACAATTGCTCTTGTATCATATTGATCATGTTTGCAGCATATGTGAAAGTCTACATTCATATTTCACCACAAGACAGGCCATTTCAGATCGATAACAGAAGAATACACAAGCACATACAATTTGTACTCCCTTAAAGCCAACCCGGTAATCTAATATTGTACCACTGGAAAAGAGATTCAAGATGAAAATAACATATTGATAGCAAGAAAAACAAGTAACTTCTGCGTTTGTGTTTGAATGTGAAATAAAATTTGCCCTTTAGTTAAAACATTCTTCATTGCTGCATGGGCCATTTGCAGTGCAGCACCTGTGGAGACCTTTCTCGAGATTTTGGGCCAAAAAATAAATAAAAGCCATCTTAAAATGATACCTTTAATACATAAAAAAGGTAAACCACCAAATTGTATTCACCACTGACTAACGGTAGCAAATGTTCTGTCTAGACATGAGCTTAGAGCCGCATCTGCTCTACCAATACTACCCTCTAGTGGAGGTGCACAGCAGTACGACAACGTACCAAAGTAAATAAATCTTAGACTTCACTTAGCTTTTGAAAGGATTCAAGAGGAGGACTGACGGTCTGATTTAGTCGTCACATTTCTGACACTTGTGCTGCACTTGAATGTGGACAAACAGGAGCCATAGTATTCTTTAGCTCCTGGGGCTGTGGTAAGGCCTGTTTCAATGGGGCCAGAACAGGATGGATAGGGTCAGTTTGGGAGTGTTTCAAAGAATAGTTCAAAAGTTGTTTTGCATTGTGACAATGATTTTCACTGCAATGCAAAACAGGTCCAACTTTTAACAAAGCAAAATTGTACTGCAAATCCAATCTTAAAAACATACAAACCTACACAACCAAATCACGCCCTTTTCAACATAAACTGCAACTGCAGACTCTAGTTAAATTCTGCCTCTTTAACCCAACTTCTAAAGACTTCCCTTCTGTTGTTAGTCTGCTCAAAGCTGTATTGTGGGAGAAATTCCCATCTTAAGTGCTCCTGTGTTTGCTTTTGTGCCAAGCGGCCCTTTCCATTGACCTTTTGGTGACAGACCAATAAGATCCAGCAGCTCCCTTCACTGCTGCACTTCTAAGGGCAGCTCATGCTGCACAATGCACTACAAGCTAATTAAAGACCCACAGGCCAAAGGAGGGAAGGCCAGTCTCCACCAACAGGACAACCTGAAAGCAAAGAGGAGGAGAATTTGCACACTTAGTCAGATTTCACACCTTGTTTATGGTCAAAACAAGCTAAAAGTCCAGCCGTGCTCATTCAACGTGAGCAAGTATCTCAGGAATGCTTTGGAAGGTTTGGTGTGGACTTGTGTTGTACGGCATTCCACCAAACACTTGATCTACTGGTCCAATTAAGAGTTCTGACGAGCCATGGGTCACCCTGTGCTGGACCCCTGCCAAACAACATGGGGGAGGGGCCAGCTGGGAGCATGATGATGGAGAAGTTAAACAACACAGTGAAAAATGCAGGCCAGTTTGCTCTGGGACAAACCGCAATCAAAAATGTCAAAGCTGTACAACAATAAAGACATGTCCTTTTCAGAGACTGTCACAAGAGTGTGCAGCCTGAGCCTCCCGCTAATGACGCTGTGATATTCCACAGGGACCACTTTGTAGTAATGTAAGTAACTTTGTAAGTTATCAGAGCTAAAAGTGACATCCAAAAACTTCTCTCTCAGCAAAATAAGACATCATCACAGTAGGTTCAAACCTGCCCATATCTCACAATGGGCCTTACTCAACATAGTGGCTGAGTGGCTAACACGTGCACCTCACACAAGAGGGTCACGGGTTCGACTCGCGGTTTGCACGTTTCCTCTGTGCACTCCCCCATCAACCCAAAATCCACACAATAGGCAAAAGTTAAGGTGGTCCTAAACAAGCGGTCCTCCAGATCTGGAGCTGGATCGTCGAGCGCTGCAGAGTACCAGCTCTGTGGTACTGAAGGAAGGGTCAAAAGCAGAGAATGCATTTTTCTCACAAGGGACTAATAAAGTATACCAACCTTACAAACAAATCCGTACGAAAGGCCTCGGCATTCACAAAATTGGTTCCAAACTGAAAGTGTCCTAGAATATTATGGCACTCATAATGCAACCAGAAACTGCATTGTATTGAAACGGTTTACAAATTAGATCTTTAAAATTTATTTGGCAGAATTACATCCTTGACCACAGACCTCCTGTCACCCTTTGTCAATAGGAAAAAACAATCAGCGTTCCCCAGGTCACCCTTGAAAAGAGGTTTCGATCTCGAATGGGTTTTTACATGGTTAAATAAAAGGTGAATTAATTAAATAAAATAAGCAATTCCCTACGGAGCTTTAATCAACATGTACAATGAGAAACCCATAGTCAAATGACAGTAATTAGGTGATTAGGTGTGCTTATTTTAGTTTCAGAAAAGGTCTGAGCATTGCACATTTATGCAAAAGAAGTGCACGGCTCTTGTTATCCCAGCTACAAGATATACGTTTTATAAATGGTGATAAAAGTGTAAAACTGCTCCATCTGTGGCTGCTGTGCCCATCTGGCTGGCCCGTGTTTGGCTTTGGGACGCGCCGTGCTTCAGCTGCTCCTTTTGTTTACAGAGGAGGGACCAGCACACACCTCCTCTGCAGTGACATCAGGCCTGATTAACTCAAGGTCATCTGTCAGAGATAACACACATGCTAATCTGAGGAGCACAAACCCGGCCAAACATCGTATACATTTAATTCTAATTTCGACACAAAAGCAAACGAGAACATCGCTTTTCCAGGTGTATTTTTGATTTATAAATAAAACTAAAACTTCTCTCACACACACACACACAAACCCACTTCTTGTTGTACATTTGCCCTCCAGATTTTGTATTGAAACCCATTTGTGTCTCTGACTGTCCAAAACAGAGTCTGTAAGATGAGCTCAAGCTTGTAAATGAAAAGCCCGATGTGGAGGAAGTAGAGCAGGCGCTAATGTGTGAGCGCTAATCCCATTTAGGTGGCAGCTAAAATGATTTGTTCCACCAAAGAGAAGCGAAGTAAAGCGTGATAAAGTGTCTTTTGGATGGGGCAGTGGTGAGGGGACATTTTGTACAAACTTCTTTTTAGCTGCTTCTGATTGATAAGTCACAGACACTCATTTAAAAGTCTAATTTATCCCCACGAGGAAAGCCACACATGGGATGGTATTTGCCCATCGCTTCCTGACAGTCGAGAGATAACTAAACCTGATCTGGTCAAACACAAAACTGAAGATCAAATCGTGGATTCAACCTTTTCTCTGATACATGTATTATTTATTAGGGACAATTCATATTTGGCTAGAACTTCAAGATTCTAAAGACAGTTCACATATTATAGTGAATGTTTTTTTGAAGATACATTTTTTTGTATCAAGCCAAGAGTATCCTATTTATTTAAAAAAAAAGCCACAAGAGTTGATTAAAAATAAATAAGTTATCTTGTATTTCTGAACTTTTATGATTAATTCAACAGACATTTCCCATTGGTCTGATTAAATGCATTATTTGAGGTTTAATTTGAACACATTTATCAACATTATCATTGCTCACTCCTGATGTCACAATGTCCAACGTTACTGCTTATTGTGAGAAGAAACATCATGATTTTACGATTAACAATTATCACCACAATGTTTTCTGAATGAAAAAGTGTAAAGTTAATGTGGCAGATTAAAAAAAGCATCTCTGTGAGCAACTTTTTGGCCTAAATATAGTAGTTTTTGCTTCTAAAAATGTCAGGATTTTCTTTGTTTGTTCGATTACAATTGATCTGAACAATCGCGATCATTGATCCGCTGAATAAACTTGACATGATCCCCATCTGCAAACAATGTAAACAACTAAATATCCTGTCTAAAACATATTGATCCTGTATTTTAGACCTCTGAAAGAACAAACTGTTTTTTCCTCCAAATCAACATAATTTCCGTTTAAAAATAACTTCGTAAACATGTAAAAAGCCGGGATGTGATGAATGGTCGCGTCTGGTCCCGAGGAAGTTGTAATAACTTGGAGCTAAACATCCACTTCCGACTGGTGCGAGCAGTCCGAGGTCAGAGGTCAGAGGCTATGACAACGGGAGCTCGGTTTAGGAGCAGAAACAGCACCGCGTATTGTGGCGGGGCCGGACCGCGGGGCGAGCGTGGAACTCATCCTGCTGCACAATAGAGCCACATTCCAGTTGAAACATTGTGGCATTACGGGTACTCTCTTCCACCAAAACAAAAGGATTACCTCTCAGGCCCTTCTGGGAACATGACTCTTGGGAATGTTCGTAAACCATATACCAATGTCTTCTCTGTGGGCCGCACTGCAGTTTCTTCTGTCACCAGCAGGGGGCGTGACATCATTCAATCAAGTTATACTGTACATGGTGGTGGCAAGAAAGTCCACCACCAAACAATGTTTTAACAATGATAAGCAACTCTATTTCCCCTTGCGATTTAGCTGGAGATGAATAAAAAAGGGAGCGAGCTCTCAAAACTATTAAGAATTTACATCATCTGACCATATACCTGACCCAAAATACTCACAAAGAGGTCATAAAACTGTATAAATTCACATGATGACAACTTTGCATACAGAAAAGCACCAAGAAACAGTGCATTTATATGTTAACGATGAATAAAAAAGGACCAGGCTCTCCAAAAACTCAAAAAACTGCATTTTACTTCTGCTGTGGTCAATACAAATCTTAATAATCCAATTAAAAATAATTTGACAACTATTAAAAGCTTTGGTCAAACAAGCATCAGAATAAAATACAGCCCCAGACTTAACCAGGTAAAAGTGGGCTTCAATAGCCTTTCATATTGTGGTTTTAAATGGGTTTCAAAAATCTATTGAAAACATGAAATGCATTCAAAATGTGGTAAAACTATATGCCATTTGTGAACAGTTGCAAAATGCATTCACCCGTGGGGCAGTTTCCAAAGGGTGTTCCTCCACGGCCTAAAAACTACACAATACAACACACACAAAAAAGCAACATTTCAAAGTTATTCTGTTCCAATTCCTCAGGGGAAACTGGATAGACTGACACCTGTCCACAGCTCATGTAGACGTCAGAGAGCCACAAAACAACTTCATTTAGAATAACTATCCCTCAGTAGAAGTCCTCAGATTATATATACAGTCGCTTGCATGTGGTCGGACTAAAAGGCCCATAGGCTCTTTCTGTGCTTGCTTGTTTGAATGAGTTTGAGGACAGGCTTGAACACACTGTGCATGGACAAATATTGACCACGCTCGATTATTTTATACACAACGGGAACAATCGTGTTTGTCCATTCAGAGCAAAAGGAGGCAGATGTCACTGAACATGTGAAAGAGCCATAAGAGGAACAATGAGCCAGTGGTGCCAGCGAGGAACATCTCTGACATCAGACCAGCTCTCTATGGGTGACACTATTGTGGAATTACATGCAGCAAGAACAAATGCAAGATTATTTAGGAAATAACATGTGGAGCACAAAACAACGTTCTCCAAAGAGTTTTGTCTTTTACAAAACCTGCTGAGCCTCCTTTAAAAACATGTTATTAGTCATATATTTCAGTCAAACATCACCATCAGGGTCAAACCAGATTCTGTGTTTGTAGGATAAACTATTGAAATGTCTGGATCTATGCCAAACACATCATTTGTTTCCATTAGTCACAGAAGTGTCCACAAAATAAAGATCATTACCCTTTAAGTTAACCAAACAAAACATTGTCCAACAGGTTTTGATCTTCTTAAACTGATACAAATGCAGGATAAACAGAGATTTCCTCAGCTTTGTCTAAACAAACCACTAGAAAAACGTGTAAAACTGGATGTGCAATTAGAAAGCTCGACACTTCCACATACCGTAATCAGCTCTTCAAAAAAGGTCGTTGGTATAATTGTTAAACCTTGTCCTGTCCCGGCACAGCCTTCACGTTGTAGCTCACACGCTCAGGTCAGTCGCCCGTGGACAGCGTTGCCATGGCGCCCTGCCCCTCACTTTGTGGAAAATGAAACCTGAGAAGAGACCGGGCTATTGTCAAGTTGACTCCAGCACATCTTTAAAACAGACGCACAGTGGACATCAGTAAGTACCAGGCTGACGGCAAAGGGCAGAGCTGCAGAGCACACTGCGCTACAGGGGACAGGGGTCACTAAATGAACATGTGACGCTGCATAGTTCAGTGTTGTCCAGCACATCCATGACAATCCTGTAAAAGATGGAGACTTTGCTTAGGGAAGTGAAGCTTGTATAAAAGGCTGAATAAGATGAACTGCACATAACGGAGTAAAGCACTTCTCCCCTTGACATAAATACATAAGCGTACTTATTTTGTACCCGTCAAAGGAGGGCAGGGCGATATATATATTTACAACGAATATCTTGATTTAGTATCCAATAACGTTAGACGATATTATGTCTATCCAACAGAAATATGTTAAAACATGTCTTTAAACGTATTAGTTGAGGTTTAATTACCAGGCAAATGTTAAATGCATCACCATATTCAGAGATATCACCAGTTTCCCTTATTTGAAAGTTTGCAAGAAAACGTTTTATTGTTTTTCCTCAGCATTTTTTTTTTTTTTTTTTTTTTAAATGATATACTCAAAATGTAAATGTAGTTCGTCTTCAAAACCACATTTATATTATTACACCTACCGCTACATCAACTAATTAGATTACGCACATTTGAAAACATGCCCAATAAACAACGCTGCTGAACTAAACAAGAAGCACTCATTTTAAACCTTCGGATAAAATATGGTTGGAAAAAAAAAAAAGTAAAAAGAAGTATTTGTTTTTACATTTGCAGACATATTACAATCGTCGCCGCGATTTACTAACTGCAATCATTCCATTTGTCATTCCAGTTTTGCAGTAACCTTACAGCTCTTGTACAGCAGCGTCTTCAGACCACACTGGTGCTGAAAGCCTTAAAGCAGAGCCCATGGCGTGGATGGTGTCACCAGGAGTCAATCTCACCGTAAACGCAGCGCGGCTGACCACGGAAAGGAAATCGTTTATGGCTGTAATGTTACAGTTTGCCCAGAAACGCCCCAAACGTCTTCACAAGACTTTGAAGCGCCAAATCAAAGATGTGTTTACCACAGCTCGTCAGGATTAGAGGCTTGGCTACAGAACACATGTGGACCACCTCCGACTGCCCTGGATTCGAACAACTAAATGTGACAAAAGCGGCCAATTCAGTGAATAATCAGTTTGTTAGTAATTAAGTAATAATTAGAAGAGATTTTAGTCGTGATGATCAAAAACATGTGGATTAGCGGGACGATGCTCTCATGAGTGCTTTTATACACACAACTACAATTTTATTCCGTTTACATAATAATAGCAACAAAAACTGAGAAATTTCGAGTGACGACGTGAAATTGCGAGAGGAACGACGCACAATTGAAAAGATAAAATGTCCATCGTCCAGCAAAGGGAGCTTTTGTGTGCAGAAGTTAAGTTTTAAAAAGCCACTGAATACTCGACAGATCAGGTGTTGCAGCTGTTCACACAAATGAAATCTGACTCACTTGTGACCACCACAGACACAACAAACTTGAACCCCCACCACAAACTGAAGCAGGCAGCCATCCAAATGACCCGCATAACGAAACTTATGTTAAGAAAAAGATGCACATGCTGAAGGGTGGGCCAATCCAAGCAATTAGTGCATTTCCCCCTTGTTCTCGGGAAGCTTGCAATTATGTTGGAATGAGCGTTTCACATTCTCCACCAGCAGCAGCTCCAATTAAAACACATTTTACTGTGTAGCAGCAATACAGTATATCCATCCATTTACCGACAAGCGGCGTCTATGGCGAAAAAGCGAAACAAACTCACCTTAACCCGGTTTTACAAGTGTCCAAGTTATTTAGTAATAGCATTTCCCACAAGTGCAACTGCCACAGACAGAGGATCCCAGAGCAGTGAGGGATTAGCAGAGACGTCAGCCGCCGTCTGACACGCAGAGCTCCAGCCAATCAGCACGCACCACACACAAAACACACAGGCGCGCGCACACCACACACACACACACACACACACACGCGCACAAAGTAACCCGACAACGGTGGCCGGTGAGGGAGGCAGTAACATGAGAGACCGCAGTGGGCCGTAAACAGGCTTCCCCAGCCGGACACTGGCTCCTGTTGTGTGGACCGTTTGAGGTCGGGAGGTAAATGATGGCAAAAAGTAACATTGGACATACATAATCATGGGCTGTGTAAACATTTAACAATTTAAATGTATTACGCTTTACAAAAACATGTAACGTAATGTGACAGTCACAAGTTGTGTTTTTATTCGCGAAATCCAAATCAGAAAGAAAAATTAGCCAAATGAGGGGCTCGGATTTGTCCTCATAACGTGGCAGATGGTGGTATTCCAGATTTTGTTGTGGGATACTTATTTCACATCATTTTTTGGACTTCATCATTATTATTTTTTGAAGATTTTCCTGTCCTGAAGGCTTTTATTGGACAGTGCGGCCGTAGCGTGAACGCATGACGCCGAGGTGGCAACAACAATGTAACACCTTTAACCACTACACCACCGGCTTTATAATGTCTGCATCTAATAACTAAAATGAATTTAAACATCAAATGATTCAATAATGCATTACAAGATCACATTCAGTCATTAGAGGGACTTCTGCTCCTTAAGTCTTCAGAGCTTCAACGATTAAAGCGCAGCCAAACTAAAGAATGTGCTTGTGTAAATAAAACCACAATAAAACACACACCCAAAACACCACTCGGCAATTCAGAAGTGGAGTCAAACTGGTGTTCTCCGTGATCATATCCAGCACTAAAGGAAACAATAAGCCTGCTGGATTTTTGCAGACATGGTAATACAATGTCCTGGGAACGTTGGGATGGAAAGAAATAGTTTGTCTTTACAAAACCTCTTAACGCTGGAGTTTAGAAAAGTGTACTGAACTGCATGTGATTCTAGTGTACATTTCCAAAGCTCCTTGTGTAGGTTTTTTTTTACTATAAAACAATAAACTAAATTTGAATATTGAGCATACAATCACAATTATCGACTGACTAAATAATCTTCAAGTTCTGGCGTTATGTCGAAAAGAAGATCCACTCTGCCTCTCGGGAATGCCAGTGTGAACCTGGCGAGGTCTGTGCATGTCGGCCTGTGTCTGCCTGTGTCTGCCTGTGTCTGCATACGTCTGCATGTGTCTGCCTGTGTCTGCATACGTCTGCCTGTGTCTGCATACGTCTGCATGTGTCTGTATAACTGTGGATTATCACTGTATCAGTTCGTCTGTGGATCCCCCTCACACCTGCCTCGCTCTGCTTAACACCACAAAAACACTGGGGGGGTTTTCGCTGCTCTGTTTTTTTTAACATCTTACTCTTTTCATTCACAACTTCTCCAAGAGGTTAATGACAGGCTGTCGCTAACAACCACTTCCTCCCTGCATTTAGGGGAATGACAGTTTGTCAGTTTATCAGATCTTTAAACAAAGCCCTTTACTGTATTTGATGGAATAGTTCTTTAAAAAGCAGAAACACAATCACGAGTCACACTGAGACACATTGGCTCTAGTTGAAGTGCTCATTCTGCTTTAGGGTTGTCAAAAGTATATACAAATCAGACCCTAATTGATACTAAATCGAAATTAGATAGTATCTGTACTAAAAATCACAGAAACAGTACATAATGTGAATTTTCCTGTACATGAATGAGAATGAGCTTGTGTTTTATCTGAACTAGTATAAGACCACAATGTTTAAATAAGAGTTAAAAAAAAAAAAAAAAAAAAAAGAGATTATTTTCTATTGAAAATATCCAATTGTGTAAAACCTTGACCTAATAAAGATATGTTTAAATGATCGCTTCATCTAAGGGCACAGACGGGTTGGGACGATTCTAAAATATCAAAGAAAAATACTATTGCTTAATATTTCACCGACTCAACCCTTGCCAAAAGAAGGACTCGGGGATTGCATGAAGGAAAGGATTAACATACCAGCAGACAAAACATCCATGCACACAGCACTTAAGGTTTAGCCCGAGCTAATCCTACTTTATCACAGAATACCTACCTTCATTCATTCATTCATTCACTCATTCTCGTCACTGTTGACTACCGACAATCGCACAGTCGAAGCACGCAGCTGGATGAGGACGTGTGTGGAAAAATCATACGACACCAATGAGTCTTAAAATGAAAGACGATACACAACTCGACTGATCATTGCCTAAACTATGAGACGACCAAAGAGGAATACAAATGTTTTTTAAAAAAAGAGAAGAAAAGAAGTTGCACAGAAAGTTCTCAATCTTCATAGCAACAGAACACTTTTTAAAAACAACATATTCAACTGGTTTCAATGAAAAATAACAATTTGAAAAGCGTTACAAAAGAAACTTTTCACAGCATTTATCTTGTTTACATAATGAAACGCTTGGCTTTATTTGAGATGTATCCAGTGCTTTGATTACTGGACAAATGTGTTAAAAAAAAATAATTAAAAAAATTCTGCCACAGTACGTTTTATTCCCCGCGAAACAGAAGAGCTGCGCCGTTAGCGTGCTAGCGGTCGTTAGCATGCTAGTGGTTGTTAGCATGTGACGGCAACACTCGCACTGGCTTCAGCGAGTTGAGAAAAGCACGAATAAACTCATCACGGAGAATATTTAAAGATGCTCAGAAGGCTTTAGGGAAGTGAGGAATAAATGTGGACTGCTGCAAATGAACCGTCTTTCACATTTTAAGACCGTGAAAATCAGGTACAGCGCCTTTAATTCCTAAACGGTGCAGATACTACGAATAGTTAGCAAACGTATGTGTTTCAGTTGAAGCTCGGCTGCGACGGTTTCTCGATCTGTTTAAGTTCAGCGGCTCAAAGTGGTTTTGATCTCTTAATGACAGGACCGTCCCAGCCTCTTCTGTTAGTGTTCGCCCCACACTTTGAGAAGCAGGCAGCTGTAATAACTCCTTTCACCTCCACACACACACACACACACACGCACACACGACAAGCGCTGTAATAATCCCACAATGAATGGAAGAGCTCGTCCTAGCCCAAAGCAGCCGCGGAAAACGTATATTTAGCTCTCGCGAACGCAAAAAAAAAAAAGCACAAATTGTTCCTAGTGTGTGTGTACAGATGTTCAACCAAGATCTAAAATTACAACCGAGTGCCGCTGCATTAAAATTAACAGAGAAATGGCAAAGAGGAAAAGGCTCCACGCGGGACTGTTCTTAACGTAAGCGCTGCAAAGAATCAGAAGTCAGAAATGCATGGGATTCTTAGTATTGGCTTCAGCAGTAATTCAGTCCACGAAAAGCATTCAACTGCCAACCATTGTCCCCGAGTGTGTTGACAATGGCACAAGTGAAATAGTAATCATTTCACTTTAGCTCATTTGTGCTCACAGAGAAGACGCTGAACTGCAGGTTTAATGTGGATAGGCCCAGTAATGAGCAGGAGATAAAAAAACATCGGCATGAAAGTTAAAGTCAACCACAGAATTCTGACTTGTCCTCCATGTCCTCCGTGTCCTCCATGTCCTGTGTCCTTGTCCATGTCCTCCATGTCCTCCATGTCCTCCATGTCCTCCATGTCCTCCATGTCCTCCATGTCCTCCATGTCCTCCATGATGTTGTGATGCGACTGGAGGTGACGTAAATCACACACATTCAACACATCAAAAATGCCGTGGTTTTAAGGCTTTATAAACACCAAATAAAGCAACTATTTCCACTGTTGTAGAAATGTCAATTTGTTTTTTTTTGTCTAGACTCCGAATTGTATTTGAGCTAAACAAAAGTATAATTTATCCATTTTTTTCAGTATCATAGCTGTAGGCAAGTTTTCTTTCATCAGAAATGCTGTGTGTCAGATACACAACAGTAAATGTGTTTAAACCAGGTTCTAATCTTTACTCATGTGTATCCCAGTGGTTTAATCCCACTTTCTACTTCACTTTTACCTCCCTTCTATGTTTTTGTTTACAAACTTTTAAAAAGGGTCTACAAGAGGAACTTCCAAAATCATTTAGCCCTCGTGTAAAGCCGCAAAAGAAGAAAAAAAACTCGGCAGCTCGAGCTGATGTGCGCAGACAGTTTGGTGAAGTGGAAGTCATTTTCACTAACCAAACAGTGGGTCGAGGGGCGCCGGGCAGCAGGCTTTGATCGTGTGGACTGGGGGCTCGTCTCACCAAGGTGCAAATTGAGAGCGGGCCGCCATATGTCCGCTCATGTGCTGATGCAGAGAAAGAGCACTAAGCCTCATGGACCAGCCGAAGCCAGGCCACTGGACGGTACTTCACTCCCACCGCGCTGCTTATGCGCCGAGCAGGACCCCGCCAGTCACTGTGCTATGCAAAGTGGTGGAACGTAACCCGGTACTAAAGTAAAAGTACTGGACTTAACATTTTTAGGTATCTGCACTTTACTTAAGTTACAGTGGATATTTTTTCCTTTTACTTCACTACATTTAAAAGCAGGTATCTGTACTTTCTACTGCACTGCATTTTCTTAACATGGTTTAAAAAGTACAAAGTCTTTTTTTATGATTTGAATCTGAGGCTTTTTTTTTCTTTTTCATGTTTATGGAGACCGCTTACATTAATGTTTTTTTTATTTTTTTAGCAAATCAAACACATTGCTAAACTTCAAATTAAATGGGTTGAGTTGCTTCTGTTGACTAAACTGGGCAATGTAATCAAAAAGTCAAATGTTGTGCTCTTATAGAAAGTTGCTGATTTTTTATTTCAAGTCAAGTCACTCTCCCCTACACAGGAATGTGTCCAAAACAAATCACTGCGGGAAGAAAAGTGCAGGTCCATAACAAAGTTTGTGCAAGTCTATATCTGCCAACGAACACAAGGATCAGCAGGTCTATTATAATGAATCCAGGATACTCCGATAATGCAGAGTAGATGAACGAACACAGCGTTTTCCTTCATGAGAAACATGCATGGCGTCCTGTCCTTGAGTTGCCCTCAGTCACCACATTATGATATCTTTAGCAAGCCATTATACCAGTGATGAAAAATAAATAGCCGCGCAGGAGTTCGTAGATAAGCCTAGTGTAAAAAGCGAAAGTCAACAGATGTCAAGGTCAAACTAAAAATATAAAATCTATGTTTACTTGCAGTTTAAAAGGCAGTGTTTCCCAACCAGGGGCACTTGGAATGATTAAAAAGAAAAGGTGAACTCTTTTTTTTTTTTTTGTAGTAGTAGATTTGTCATCCTTAAGAATGTTTCTGTGGGATTTGTGGACATCAATACAAACTAAACAAATCTAAACAAGAACATTTAGCTTGTAATTGCCAATATAGAGATGTATACATCCAAACACAATATCACTGAGGGCTATTCTCAAGACAAAAACAAAAAAAAAGGTAAAAGGGGTCAAGGCACTGTGGATTTTTAGAGGAAATAGGCTTGTGTCACAGCAACTTGCAAATCCAAGTCAAGGTGAGTCAAACGTGGCTCATGTAGCAGGGATTATAGGATCACATGAAACAGCCAGGCTCAGAAAAACATGTGTCTAATATATATTGACATGAAACTAATTTTTAAAAAGCATGTGACCTGACTTTACACTTGGATTGGAGTGGGAGCTCAAAGTTCAGCCTCTAGGTCACTCTGCCACTCTAAAAAAGGTATGGCATTTAGATGGCACAGAGCAAGAACCAAGAACAGAGCAAGAAGACACTGCACGGGCCTAGAATATGGAACAAGGCCAAAACAACATGATGAGTTTAAACATAAGCCTGTCTAAGCAGCAGCACTTCATTGGATTGCGTGATTTGCGCTCAGCGGGACCACCTGACCAACAACCGCACAGAGGGCACACGCAGGCGACTGTGTACACGCTACAATAGTGATGGTGTGTGAAAGTCTCTACACAATACTTAGCACTGGAAGAACTAAGCACAGTCAATGATAAAGTTAAAGGCTGTGTTGAACTTACCGACTGACGCCAAGCCTGAGTGGGACGTGAGTGGGACGTGAGTGGGACGTGAATGCTACTCCTCTCGGCGTCACTGCTACAAACAGGCTAATCGCACTTTGACTAAAACCAGGGAGGAAAACTTCCAGATTATGCAATAATGTGAACTGGTCACGATTAGGACACAGTTCGCCCCTGGAGCCCGAAGATCGCTGTTTCTCCTCCACCGAAAGCCCCTTTGTAGTTTGTCCGCTCCAGCCGCGAGTTGTTAAGTCTCTGTCATGCGCAGTTCGTGTCTCCAGAGCCGCTCTGCGCGCGCCCAACTCCCACGTGACGGTCAGCTGTGCTCAGGTGAGTTTTAGTTTACCTGTGCACATGCGCGCGTTCATTGACTTTATGGTGCAATGGTTCAGCTGAGTTTGTACTGGCACATGCGGCTTCAGCTGAGTTTACTGTGCAATGCGCTTCAGCTGAGTTTACTGTGCACATGGCTTCACGTGATTTACTGTGCACATGTGCTTCATCTGACTTTACTGTCAACATGCTCTTCATCTGACTTTACTGTGCACATGCGTTCAGCTGAGTTTACTGTGCACATGGCTTCAGCTTGACGTTTTATATGTGCACAATGTGCTTTCACTCTGATTTACTGTGTCACATGCGCTTCAGCTGAGTTTACTCGGTGACATGCGCTTCTTCAGCTGAGTTTTGTGCAATTGTGTTCATCGTGACTTTATGTGCACATGCCTTCATTGACTTTATGTGCAATGCGTTCAGGATTAACTGTGCAATGCTCAGCTGGTTTACTGTGCACATGCTGCTTCAGCTGAGTTTACTGTGCACATGTGCTTATGCTGATTTTACTGTGCAATGCTTCATACGTGAGTTTTGTGCACATGCGCTTCAGTGAGTTTACTGTGGCAGCGCTTCAGGTGAGTTTTTACTGTGGCATCTTAGTGTAGTGCATGATTCAGCTGAGTTTACTGTGCACATGCGCTTCAGGTGAGTTTTACTGTGCACTGTGCTTCAGCTGAGTTTACTGTGCACTGCTTCATCTGACTTCGTGACAGTGCGTCGGTAGCTGATGTTTACTGTGCACATGCGCTTCAGGTGAGTACTCATCACTAAGTGACACATGCGCTTCCAGCTGAGTTTACTGTGCACACTGCGCTTACAAGCTGAGTTTACTGTGCACATGTGCTTCAGGTGAGTTTCTTGTGCACATGGCTTCAGGTGAGTTACTGTGCACATGCGCTTCATAGCGTTTCAGCTGAGTTTACTGTGCACATGCGCTTCAGCTGAGTTTATGGCATGCGCTTCAGCTGAGTTTACTGTGCACATGCGCTTCAGGTGAGTTTACTGTGCACATGCGCTTCGCTGAGTTTACTGTGCACATGGCTTCAGCTAGTTTACTGTGCACATGCCTTCAGCTGAGTTTAACTGTGCACATGCGCTTCAGCTGAGTTTACTGCCATGCGCTTCAGGTGAGTTTACCTATGCACATGCGCTTCAGGTGAGTTTACCTATGATGCGCTTCAGCTGAGTTTACTGTGCACATGCGCTTCAGCTGAGTTTACTGTGCACATGCGCTTCAGCTGAGTTTACCTGTGCACATGTGTTCAGGTGAGTTTACTGTGCACATCGCTTCAGCTGAGTTTACTGTGCACATGCGCTTCAGGTGAGTTTACTGTGGCACATGCGCTTCAGGTGAGTTTACTGTGCACATGCGCTTCAGCTGAGTTTACTGTGCAATGTGCTTCAGGTGAGTTTACTATGCAGTGTTTCAGGTGAGTTACTGTGCACATGTGCTTTCAGGTGAGTTTCTGTGCCATGCTTCAGCTGAGTTACTGTGCACATGTGCTTCAGCTTGAGTTTATGTGCACATGCCTTAGTGGTTTACTGTGCACATAGCGCTTCAGGTGAGTTTACTGTGCACATTGCGTTTCAGCTGAGTTTACTGTGCACATGTGGCTTTCAGTGAGTTTATGTGCACATGCGCTTCAGGTGAGTTTACTGTGCAATCGCTTCAGGTGAGTTTACTGTGCACATGCGCTTCAGTGAGTTTACTGTGCAATGCGCTTCAGGTGAGTTTACTGTGACATGCGCTTCAGGTGAGTTTCTGTGCATATGCGTTCAGCTGAGTTTACTGTGCACATGGCTTCAGGTGAGTTTACTATGCACATGTGCTTCAGCTGAGTTTACTGTGCACATGCGCTTCATTGACTTGTGCACATGCGCTTCAGGTTGAGTTTACTGTGCACATGCGCTTCAGGTGAGTTTACTGTGCACATGCGCTTCAGCTGAGGTTTACTGTGCACATGCGCTTCAGCTGAGTTACTGTGCAATGCGCTTCAGTGAGTTTTATGACATGTGCTTCAGGTGAGTTTACTGTGCACATGCTTCGCTGAGTTTACCTATGCACATCGGCTTCAGGTTGAGTTTCACATATGCAATGCGTTCAGGTGAGTTTACTAGCACATGCGCTTCAGGTGAGTTTATTGTGCACATGCGCTTAGGTGAGTTTCCTATGCACATGTGCTTCAGTGAGTTTACTATGCACTGAGTGGCTTCAGGTGGTTTACTATGCACATGTGCTTCAGGTGAGTTTACTGTGCACATGCGCTTCAGCTGAGTTTACTGTGCACATGTGCTTCAGGTGAGATTTACCTATTGCAAATGTGCTTCAGGTGAGTTTTACATATGCACATGTGCATTCAGGTGAGTTACTGTGCACATGCGCTTCAGGTGAGTTACTGTGAGTCTATAGTGATTTACAGCAATGTGCTTCAGGTGAGTTACCTATGCGACATGTGCTTCAGGTGAGTTTACCTATGACATGTTGTCAGGTGTTTAACTAGTGCACATGTGTTTCAGGTGAAGTTTTATGGAATGTCCTTAGGTGAGTTTACTATGCACATGTGATCAGGTGAGTTTATTGCACATGTGTCGAGTGATATTCTGTGCATGTGCTTAGTGAATATTCCTAGTGCTATATTGTTTGTGAATTCTTCAGTGAGTTTACTGTGAACATAAGGTGCTTCATTGATATTTATGTGCAAATAGACGTTAAGCTGAGTTTATGTGACATGCGCTTCAGCTGGTTTACTGTGCAATGCGCTTTAGCTGACTATTACTGTGCACATGCGCTTCAGGTGAGTTTACCTATTGCACATGCGCTTCAGGTGAGTTTACTGTGCACATGCGCTTCAGGTGAGTTTACTGTGCACATGCGCTTCAGGTGAGTTTACTGTGCACATGCGCTTCAGCTGAGTTTACTGTGCACATGCGCTTCAGCTGACTTTTACTTGTGCACATGCGCTTCAGTGATTTACTTGTGCACGTGCGCTTCAGGTGAGTTTACTGTGCACATGCGCTTCAGGTGAGTTTACTGTGCACATGCGTTCAGTGAGTTTACTGTGCACAGATGCGCTTCGGTGAGTTACTGTGCATGCGCTTCAGCTGAGTTTAGACATGGTTCGCTAGTTTACTCGTGCAATGCGCGTTCATGCTGAGTTTACCTATGCACATGTGCTCAGGTGAGTTTACTGTGCACATGCGCTTCAGCTGAGTTTACTGTCAATGCGCTTCAGCTGAGTTTACCTATGTACATGCGCTTAGGTGAGTTTACTGTGACATGCGCTTCAGGTGAGTTTACTGTGCACATGCGCTTCAGCTGAGTTTACTGTGCACATGCGCTTCACGCTGAGTTTACTGTGCACATGCGCTTCAGGTGAGTTTTACTGTGCACATGCTTCAGTGAGTTACTGTGCACATGCGCTTCAGCTGAGTTTACTGCTGCACATGCGCTTCGCTGAGTTATGTGCATCTATGGTTACTGTGCACATGCGTTCAGCTGAGTTTACTGTGCACATGCGCTTCAGCTGAGTTTACCTATGCACATGCGCTTCAGCTGAGTTTACCTATGCACATGTGCTTCAGGTGAAGTTTATATGCACATGTGCTTCAGGTGGTTACTGTGCACATGCGCTTCAGGCTGAGTTTCTGTGCCATGGCTTCAGCTGAGTTTACTGTGCAACATGCGTTGCACGGTGAGTTTATGTGCACATGCGCTTCAGGTGAAGTGTTACTGTGCACATGCGCTTCAGCTGAGTTTTGTGCACATGGGTTCACTGATTTCTGTGCACATCCGTCGCTGAGTTTTTGTGCACATGCGCTTCAGCTGAGTTTACTGTGCAATGCTGCACATGCGCTTCATCTGACTTTACTGTGCACATGTGCTTCAGCCCAGATTACTTGTGCAAACAATAAACTGTTAAAGAGTTAACTGCTGGCACTGAATTGTACATCAAAGAGAAAGAAAAGTAGAGTTGTGAAAACATGCCTAGATGGCCACATTGTGTGGTTTTCTCAACTCAAGTGAAGCTCGGTTGATTGATTCATTGATTAATCAGCAAACTCTATGATACCACGCAGACTTTATGTTGCGATCAAATGGGCTGCCTAGCCTAAATAAACATGAACAAACAAAATGGAATAGTGTAGTCTCTAGACAGCTGGATGGACTGTCCAATACCTCCATCTGCTGGTTATAGTGTAAACCTGCACGCACCTCGCGTTACATTCAGATGCGCCACAGTGATGGGCCTTTTTTGAAAAGATGTTTCTACGACCTAAATGACCTAAAAGCTGTTGAAATATTTTAGGTCAATAAATACATGTGACATTTTCCCCAAAGAAAATATGCATTTAGAGACATGTGCTACTCATGGGTTTCAGAATTATGAGACATTAGGACCGTTGCCACAGCGATTAGTTTCAAACAAAATATATCTTTTGAATGGGAGGGAAATTCTTCTAAATGTTGCATAGAACAGGAAGGCTTAAAGCCAAGGCCATGGGCCGTTTGTATTTCCTATTCATTTCCCCTCAAACTGGCGCATCCAAAGTGTTCTGTAGAAAATACTCGTGGTTCACATGATTTTTACACTTAAATGATTTAAATCGGTGTAATCCCTCATTCGTCCAGGAGTGTATCTTTTCCTACAACTAAATGATTTAAGTTAAATGTTAAAACTCAATGTGCCACGACACTTTTTACTCAACTTTCCTATCGCGCGGTTTTGAAATCTTTTGAAAAGTACAGACTTCATTGCGTAAAACGATTGCAGCTCAGGTATGCTCGGAGTCCATTCTTCTGGTCACATCTCTTTTCTAAGGCCTTTATCTTCATCAGACCCTTGTGTACAAAGCGTGCCGTGTCCACGCTCAGCCACGCCTCTTACGCACTTTTGGATTGGTTCTAGTCTCACAACTCCCTTCATCGTGTTCCGTGCTGCTTTGCTTTTAAACTTGTGCAGCCTTTTCTCGATTCGCATTGCCAGGCTGCACCATCTGTCACCATGTCCGACCAAGGAACGTTCGACACCAACGTGGTCACCGTGACTCGTTTTGTGATAGAGGAGGGCAGAAGGGCAAAAGGCACAGGAGAACTGACGACTCTTCTGAACTCTATTTGCACAGCAGTGAAGGCCATCTCCAGCGCCGTGCGTAAAGCTGGGATCGCCCATTTGTAAGTAAACGGTGCACTGCGTTTTCAGTCCTCAGTGGAAGTTAGAAAACATGTGTACACTTTGTTGAAGAGTAGTTCATTTTGGTGCATCCACGTTGGCACACTGCAGGTTCAGGTTCCCTGTGCGGCAATCAGGAAGAACATAGCCATAGTCACACCCACGTGTCCTAACAATGCCATCTCAGATTAGAACAAGTTTTACTGGACGTTTAGGTGAGAATGGTTCATGTTGTTGGATACATTCCAAAAGTATAGAGTGTGTTCCACATTAGATTATTATTGCAGTGCAAATGTGTCATAACTTCAGTGTGGAAACCAGTGGCTGCAGAACTTTCATCATCAGTTATGAAATACAGAGGCATGCAACAGTTGCTCTTTCTTGAGTCTGTATCTTTGTCTTTCATGGTGTCTGTCCAGTAAACATTTGTCATTTCTATTCTCTGGTTAGATACGGCATTTCTGGCAACACAAATGTGACTGGTGACCAGGTGAAGAAACTCGACATTCTGTCCAATGACTTGGTCATTAACATGATCAAGTCGTCCTTCACCTCCTGTGTGCTGGTGTCCGAGGAGAATGAGAACGCTATCATAGTGGAACCGGAAAGAAGAGTAAGTTGTACCATCATGCAGTTTTAATAATGTCAGCATCAGATTAATGATTTATATGATTTGTATTCAGGGAAAATACGTTGTGTGTTTTGATCCTTTGGACGGTTCCTCAAACATTGACTGCCTCGTTTCCATTGGCACCATTTTTGCCATTTACAAAAAGGTACATTTAATATAATAAAATATTTAAATACTATAAACAGTGTTTCTTATATTGTTTGTTTTTTGAGTGATTGTATATTTTCTACACGCATAGGTCACAGATGATGAACCAAGTGAGAAGGACGCCCTTAAGCCTGGGAGGGACCTTGTTGCAGCAGGTTATGCACTTTATGGCAGTGCAACAATGATTGTGCTCTCCACTGGAAATGGTGTCAACGGCTTCATGTTGGACCCAGTAAGAATCATGTGCTATACATTCTAGTTCTTCTAATCTAACATTAGTCTGTATAATCCTTTTCTTCTACAATTTTAATAATTCAGGCTCTTGGAGAATTTATCCTGGTTGATCGAGATGTCAGGATGAAGAAAAAGGGCAATATCTTCAGCTTAAATGAGGGCTATGCGATGTATTTTGATCCTGCTGTCACAGAGTACTTGCAAAAGAAGAAATTCCCTCAAGTAGGGAACGCATCATGATGTCAGCACTGTGCAGCCTGTGTGTCCTGATGTGTAAACCATTTGTTTGAATATGTGAAGGATGGCAGTCAGCCTTATGGGGCTCGATACATTGGTTCTATGGTGGCAGACGTTCATCGAACTCTCATGTACGGAGGAATCTTTTTATACCCTGGAAATGTTAAGAGCCCCAAGGGAAAGGTATGAGGACCTCACTATTTTACCTCCCACATTCGACCATAATTGTTCAAATGTTGTGATAATTTGTGATAACCATAATTGTGCCAAACTAAACTTTCCGTCTTGAAGCTGCGGTTGCTGTACGAGGGAAACCCCATGGCCTTCATCATGGAGCAGGCCGGGGGCATGGCCAGCACAGGGTTTGAGAACATCCTAGACATCCAGCCTGAAAACATCCACCAGCGCGCCCCAGTGGCCATGGGCTCAACTGAAGATGTACTGGAATACATCGCCATCTGCAAGAAACATGCCAAAAAGTGATGACAGTCCAATCAAAACCTTTCTTTCCACAACTGTGATGCCTCAGGGACTGGGAGAGAAGACCCAATACTGAGATTTTATTTGTTTTGTCTTTTAAATGAAATGCAAAAGTAATTGCATAACATGTGATGATGGAATGAGCAAAGCAATGAAGTGCAATATCTATGCACGAATGTCATTCAGTGCATAAGACATGAACGGATGTAAAACATTTAAGATCATTATGTCCCAAAGAGAAATAAGCTTTGAAACGAGAAGTAAGTTTACCTCACCTGTGCCTTAAGAATGACCACATTATTATACATTATACATGAAGGACCAAAACTTTATGCAATCATAAAATGTCTTTTAATGTGAACAAAGTGTTCAGATTGAAACAGTAAATCAGATGTTCAAAGTGTGCATTGGTTTGTCATTATTAAACTTTGCTAAGGAATGTATAAACTGTTTAGTGTGTATATGTGCTACATTTACAATAAGTGGGGTTTTCCTTTCCTATCAAAGTGATCCAAGGCTTAAGATAGAGACAGAGTTCTTGGCACACATTGGTATTTGAGTTGAAGGCCACAGAGCGGTCAGGGAGGGCTGACATTTGACTTTAATGTGGCATTTGAGCCTTTGGGTTCAAGCAGGATTTCTTAAACTAAATTGTCTCATTGTGTGTTGAGACATGGTTTGCAAAACTTTGAAAGCATGAGTAACAAAATAACATGCCTTTTGTCTATTGGACACTGTGAACATTCTTTTTATCTATTTTTTAAACCACACATTCTAGTTGTGTGCAGAAAGATGTTTGAAATCTGATAGGTGATCTTATTCTGTAACATTTTGTTGTTAAATGCCCTAAATAACCATCAGAATGGTGTGGGATGCACAGCACACTGTGTGTATGTGACACTTGATCCGTCTGGGCCGTGTGTGATTGCACACACAGGCTTCCACATGGCTGCACTCAAATAGACTGGTGTGTGAGGGGGAATGACAAGGACTGGGCTCTGATGAGAACATTCACTACTTGTCTGTGGTTTGCTCAGTGCACTCAGCCTGCTGCCCACCAGGACAGAGACGTGTCAGGATGTCGGACCAGTCTGCTTTTGACACAGATGTGTGGACCCTCACACGGTTTGTGATTGAAACAGGACGTCAGGCCAAGGGGGCCACGGGAGAGCTCACTCAGCTCATCAATGCAATGCTCACAGCGATCAAGGCTATTTCTTCAGCTGTGCGCAAGGCCGGCCTGGCACACCTGTGAGTACGCGCACGCACGCACGCGCACATGCATGAAGAAGGTCAGAGGGTAGAATGTATTGGCTTTAGAGTCATGAGACCCACTTTGTACATAAGTCTTTAAAGAAAGTTTTTAAAAATGTGTGGGCCTACTTTGGTAAGCTGCTTTAGTTAATCACTGCATCATAATTAGTTTTCCCAAAATCAAGCCTAATCAACACTACAGAAATTATAGTTTGCTGTGGTGTTATTACAGAGCAAGTACAGTATTTGCATTCTATTTTTACTGTTTGGAAATGGATCACATGTAATGTAAAAACTGTATTTTACTGATTGTAATAAAACAAAGCATTACAAGCATATTTGTTTTTTGCACAACTTGGCTCCATGTGTTTGCACAGACAGGGCATAGCCGGCTCTGTGAATGTGACTGGGGATGATGTGAAGAAGCTGGACGTGCTTTCAAACGACCTGGTGATCAACATGCTGCGGGCCTCGTACAGCACATGCTGCATGGTGTCAGAGGAGAACAAGGACCTCATCGTCACCCCCAAAGACAAGAGGGTAAGCACGCCTTTTACTGCCTGGCTCACTGGAGGATAACTGTGTGAAATGTACAATATCACATTGAGAATTTGTATTACATGTGCAAATAATAATAATGGAATCATGAATGTACCATACCCTGGTGAATAATATCTGCATTTTTGACAGGGCAAGTATGTGGTGTGCTTTGACCCTCTTGATGGCTCCAGCAACATTGACTGTTTGGCTTCCATTGGCACCATCTTTGCCATCTACAAACGGGTCAGTACCTTCTTAAACTCACAATGCCCAAAGGAAAGCAATACAACTACATTAAAGTGTGTCAATATTTGCTTTAGTCAGGGGTGTCAAACTCATGGGCGCGGGCCGAATTTTGAAGCTCTGGCTGGGTTGCGGGCCGAACATAACGTAAAAAATAAATTCTTAGAAACATGTCGGTGTAATCCCTCATTCGTCCAGGAGTGTTCCATTGTAGAAAAAGATTCAGTTGTAGTCATCTGGACTCTGTTTTAGAAAAAACAAAACGTTTCAACTCTCATCCAAGAGTCATTCTCAATCAGAGAAACAAGTCTGAGAACTCTTGTTTATGTCCTACTCTGTGAGAGCCCTGCCCACAGGGCGGGACCTCCTGCTAATGGCCCATTGAAACTGGGATGGGCTATTGTTCTATTGTTCCCTGCCTCACCTTGAGTGCCTATTTAGCATCCGAATGCCCAGGGCGTCTCCAGGGTTTTAGCAAACCATTATAAACAACTGGAAGGTTGAATCTTAAACCTCCATTCCGATTTAATGAAGGATTCTCTTTTTTAACAAAGATTGCCTCCTTAACTCCTCTTTCAAACCATCTTTTTTCCCTGCTCAGAATCTCCACCTCACTGTCTTCAATAGAGTGGTTTGTGGCTTTAAGATGAAGATGCACAGCGCTCTGGGGTCCTGAACTTGCGTGTCTTCTGTGCTGATAAAGCCTCTTGTGAAGTGGCTGTTTAGTCTCCCGTATGTACCGCTCTTTACAACTTTCTTCACTGCATTGGATAGAATACACTACATTGCTCTGTTTTTGTGTCGGCATCTTGTCCTTAGGGTGAACCAGTTTTTGTCTTAACGTGTTGCCTGGTTTGAAATAAACAGGGACTTCGTGTTGTCTAAAAATTCGTTGCAGTTTTTCTGACAGTCCTGAGACATAAGGGATAGAGACACCCTTCTTCTTGGTTCTGTTTCCCTTTTGTTCCTTTTGTCCTGCTTTTTGGTTCTCTTCACTTTGTTCAGAGCCCAAGTCGGGTATCCACAGGCTGAGAGAGCATTCCGGACGTGTGTTTCCTCTTTCCTCTTGCCCTCTGAGCTGGTGGGCACCGCTTGTGCTCTGTGTTGTAGTGTTCTGATTACTCCCAGCTTATGCTGTAGTGGGTGGTTAGAGCCAAGAGGCAGGTACTGGTCAGTGGTG
The DNA here is from genome assembly GCA_015082035.1 of Chaenogobius annularis. Classification (NCBI taxonomy): domain Eukaryota; kingdom Metazoa; phylum Chordata; class Actinopteri; order Gobiiformes; family Gobiidae; genus Chaenogobius; species Chaenogobius annularis. Next base: position 726,975 of record BJKM01000245.1, on the reverse strand, counting down.
TGTGTGTTTCCTATATACTTGAAACCCAACACAGAAAAACTGCAATGAATTTTTAGACAACACGAGTCCCTGTTTATTTCAAACCAGGCAACACGTTAAGACAAAAACTGGTTCACCCTAAGGACAAGATGCCGACACAAAAACAGAGCAATGTAGTGTATTCTATCCAATGCAGTGAAGAAAGTTGTAAAGAGCGGTACATAGGTGAGACTAAACAGCCACTTCACAAGAGGCTTTATCAGCACAGAAGACACGCAAGTTCAGGATCCCAGAGCGCTGTGCATCTTCATCTTAAAGCCACAACCCACTCTATTGAAGACAGTGAGGTGGAGATTCTGAGCAGGGAGAAAAGATGGTTTGAAAGAGGAGTTAAGGAGGCAATCTTTGTTAAAAAAAGAGAATCCTTCATTAAATCGGAATGGAGGTTTAAGATTCAACCTTCCGGTTGTTTATAATGGTCTCCTGAAACCCTGGAGACGCCTGGGCATTCGGATGCTAAATAGGCACTCAAGGTGAGGCAGGGAACAATAGAACAATAGGCCGTCCAGTTTCAATGGGCCATTAGCAGGAGGTCCGCCCTGTGGGCAGGGCTCTCACAGAGTAGGATATAAACAAGAGTTCTCAGACTTGTTTTCTGATAGAGTTCTCAGACTTGTTTCTCTGATTGAGAATGACTCTTGGATGAGAGTTGAAACGTTTTGTTTTTTCTAAAACAGAGTCCAGATGACTACAACTGAATCTTTTTCTACAGTAAAAAATAAAACAACAAAAACGATAAGAAATAAATAGCTTTATACAGCCTAGTCATAGTTCTTTGTGGACTCTGTTGCACAAATCTGCAGCAGGTGAAAGACTGAGTCCATATTCATGCAGCAGCAGCAGGAACAGGAACATGGACTTATGACTTTGGTTTTGACAATTCTCCTTTAAAGCTGAAGGTAAATTCACTAAAAATGGGTTTTTAGGGACTTGTAATAAAGCAAAAAATGTCCAGGCGGAATCCATATAAAAGTCCTATTCATTTTTCATTTTGGATAATTTTTTACTTGTGAGTTTGGAGTACAAACTGACTCTGATGCTTCCAGAATGATTTATTTGACTGGAAATATGGGGGTTACAGCTTTATTTTTATGTACAGCAGATCAAGCAGCTTGAGAGTTTTCAAAATTGAATAAATAATTAAAAAATCCAACGTCCCACGGGTGGGACGCACTGAGCGTAAGGTTAACTCTTTACGGGTTCTGTATGTTCGGTGGGCTGGATTAAAACGCCTGGCGGGCCGCATTTAGCCCGTGGGTCTTGAGTTTGACACATGTGCTTTAGATCATATAAATGCTGTTTGAAAGTGTGAGGAAATTTTATATTAAAAAGTAGATTCGGGAACTGAGGACAGACTTAGTACCAGGTTTATTATTTGCTCAAAGTGATGCAGAAAACCAAATCTGCAACTGCAGTAACATCTACATACACTAGATGACACTACCGCAACAAATGAGTAGTCACAGTGTTAGTTCCTGAACGTTAAAAATATATATATTTTAACTGGCTTTAAATAGTATAGACTCCATTATCCAGTCAGAAACTGTACTTTACATGACAATAAAGTTTAAATGGGGTTATCTGAACAGGATTTTTTTTTTCAATAACGTAACTTCAGATTTTGGAGTTGGACTTAGTAGGTTTCAGTTTATTTTTTGTTTCAGAATTGGCAAAGCTTCATGGATTCCAGGAAGTCACTTTATGTTACTGCCACCAGCTTGTCTGGAATATTCTACACTATGGCATTAAATGTATCTCTATTGACCCCCACATGCATGTCTGTGTAATCCCTCATGTGGCTGAGTGGTGAAAAGTATTCACTCTTAGTTGACCGGATTACATTTTCTTTTCCCTAAGTAAGAATGAATGAATTTAAAGTTATTTTTGACCATTAGAAACACCTGTAATTGAATAGTGTGGAAAAATATCATGTAAAACCATCGCATCTCCATGGGGTCAAGACGGTGGCGGACCCTCCACCAGAAAAATGACATGGTGCATTGTAACTTGACATAGACGTACAGTAAAGTAGATGTGTGTGCTTGACTGTAAGGTAACGGAGGGCGAGCCTAAAGAGGAGGACGCTCTGCAGCAGGGGAACAACATGGTGTGCGCGGGTTACGCTCTGTACGGCAGCGCTACTCTGGTGGCCCTGAGCACTGGAGCCGGACTCAACTTCTTCATGCTTGATCCTGTGAGTGCACTTTACTGTCCCTTTTACAGCTCCCTGTTTCCTTCCCTGTCCGTCTTTTATTGTTTTGTTTTTTTACGATTCCGCAACAAAAACATACCTGCAATTAAAACTGTAAAGCTGTAAAAACACAATGCATTTTGATCCAATGTTTCAGAAGGAGAACTACAGACAGTGTGGGAGACAATTTATAGATTTGAAGTAGTTTTCTTCTCCATTCAGTTCAATATTTTTTCTGTATGTGTGATAACCCCCAGGATTGGAATTTAATGAAGATAGCAGATGATAGATGCATCATTTGTTTTGTAGGCTGTTGGTGAATTCATCTTGACTGAGAGGAATGTCAGAATCAAACCGAAGGGAAAGATCTACAGTCTGAACGAAGGCTATGCGAAATATTTTCACCCGTCGATAAATGAGTACCTGAAGCACAAGAAGTACCCAGAGGTGAGATGGCACAATCAATGTTAAGGTATTCGATTAATCCCTGTAAGGAAACGTGTCCTCTGCACTTGACCCATTCTTCAGTGTGGCTAAATCATCCTGTCAGGAGCAGTGAGTGACCCATAAACAGCTCTTAAGGGCTTAAGCTGGTGCCTTTTTCTTATTGTACACGTTTGGGCGACTCTAATACCTGAAGAAAACTCAAGACATGTGGAAAACATTCAAACTCCACTCATAAAGGCCTCACTTAATCTAGAATCAAAATACAGCACCTTCTTGCGGTGAGGCGTGAGAACTAGCCACTGTACCGCCCCCTCAAAATGCTGACTGAGAGGAAGGATGAACCTGGAGGCATCATGTGATGGTGTCATTCAAGCATGAGCAGACAGGATACAGTGGGGTGGTCACCTGACAGTGAGCTCACAGCTGAGGGACTTCTCTGTTCTCCTGTACTTAGCACTTTACTGACATCTGACTCAAAGAGGTTTATTATTCAAACTATTAAAATGACTTAAGGTTGTATTGTCCAACATTACCAGCTGTTATAACACACATAAACAAGAATATGTACACACACCGCTTTTTTCTTATTTTATTTTGTAAAACAGAGCTTTCGGGGATCATGGGACATTACAGTGTGAAAGAGCTTTGAGACCGTTTAAAAAACAATCTTGTGACGCTGTGAAATGAAAAAATAGCTTGTCAGCTGTTGTGCTCCATTTCACTTTAAGGTGAAGTCATTCATACACCCAGGCGAAGGACAATAGCAAGTGGCAGTCATGTCCAAACTACGGCCCGGGGGCAAAATGCGGCCCTCAGACCAATTGTTGTGGCTCTCCGGGTTCCTGCTAAGTTGGTCCAAAGAACAAAAAGTTGTACATTTTACTGTAAAATGAGAAAATTCAAGAATTTTTATGTTATACCAACCAAATATAAATTTTCCAAGTTTTATTAAAGATGTGGAGGCTCATCAAAACTATGTCAAATGCAAAATTTCAAATGATTTCAAAATGCAGCCCCCTGTGAAAAAAGTTTGGACACCCCTGGTGTCAGTATATAAGCAGTAGAGGGTTGTACAGTAAGTTCCTCACTCATGTGCAACATGTCCTTATTTGGATCTTTTAAATTCTTGACTTTGGATTTAGTTTGTGGCGTTTATATCCTTTTTTACAAGGGAAGTGTGCCGTAAGTACACCCCGTCCCTCATGGCCAGGGGATGTGACTCAGCAGGCGCATGACTCCTAAAACCATGTGTTCAAACTTTCAATACAGTGGACATGGTTTGAGGGGCTGTCTTTGCAGTTACACACGTCTAATAATATCACGCGCATTGTTATCTGGGGCAGTGTTATACCACTTGTTTATGTTGTGACGTTACATTCTGGGGCAGCTGTTGTAAACAGACTTTGACCTGCACACTGTGTTTGGGTCAAGAAGAGAGTCCGCTATGTGAGAAACACATGTACGGTATAGTGACATAAGTTTACATTGGTCTGAGCAGCTTTAAATGTTTTCTTACTCACATTATAGTAAAATTAAAGATGCCAAGTCGGCGACATGTCCCGCCTGTTCTGACAGATTGCAGAGTCATGTTCAGATCTTGGCCATGGGCCTGTTGTAACATGTTTATCTCAAATTACTGCCTCCATAGTGTGAGGGTTAAGTCAATGAGATGCCTTTATGTGCAGCTTAAAGAAAAGCTAGAGAATTTTCAAATCCTTTCAGAACTTAATTTCAAAGACCACTGAGCACACGGTGGACACAGAACATTGTATCTTTTGTAGCTTGTCTCAGTGTTCCATGGTACAAGCACAGCAGAATTCCACTCACTGTGTTTAAGTGTTTATTATTAACAAACTAGCAAGTATTGACCTCTAATGCCAATAATTTGCTGACATTGTGCAACATTTCCTGCAGGATGGCAGTTCTCCCTATGGGGCCCGCTATGTTGGCTCTATGGTTTCTGATATTCATCGCACCATTGCCTACGGTGGAATATTCATGTATCCTGCCAATGAAAAGAGTCCAAAGGGAAAGGTAACACAAAGTGCTTATGATCTGTTATGGGTGTTCATTTAGATATTCATAACACCCGTCAACTTAATGTAAGAAATGAATTCTATATTGTCTAAAGCACAGACGATCATGTACTTCAAACTTCCCTCCAGCTCCGTCTGCTGTACGAGTGCAACCCCATTGCCTTCCTGATAGAGCAGGCTGGGGGCCTGGCCACCACCGGCACACAGAGGGTCCTGGACGTCCAGCCCGAGGCCTTGCACCAGCGGGTGCCCTTTGTAGTCGGTTCACCCGAAGATGTCAACGAATACCTGTCTTTTGTCAAAAAGTATCCATAAGTGTCAAAAAAATAAAGTGAAGACTTGACATCCTGAGGCATTTTCTATAGTTAGCACTTCACAAGTCTGTCACTTTTGTATTAAAATGGAAATAATTATTTGCTATTGTATACATTAAAATGCATCATAATCTACTCTCAAATCAACCTAAGATCGAAGGGCAGTGTGATAAAGTAGCAATAAAAGCTGTACCAGTTCATACAATTTCCCCACCTTTTAAATCAAAGGGCTGTACAAGGCCTATTCTGTGCCTTTGAATATTTGATGTTGGACCTGTTGACACTTTGTTCAGGGAAGCATTAGACTTCAGGAAACTGCTGTATAATCCGATGCTTGTAAAGCAAAGTTAGTAAGCTTACCAAAGTTAGTAAGCTTACCAAGAGACATTTCAGACTTGCCAGTAAGAACATGACCAAAAAGTTGTCATATTTTATGCTTGTGAAAATGTTACGATTGATAAAAGTTCCCCACACATGCTAGTGTTAAAAGTGTTTTAATTGATCACAGTAAAAGTACAAAATCATTCACAATGATCAAAAGAATATTTACAAAGAAAAACACCAATCATACAAAACAAGCTTAACAGTTAAAAAAAAATAATCTGCAGAATCGCCTGCTAAAAAAAACACATGACCAGAGAAGGACTTCTTCAGACACACTATTGCAATAAAAAAATACTAGACACTTCAGTGGAGCAGTTCAGTTAAACAAGTGGATAACTGGCAGCTGTGGCAATTCCACAGTGATTCTTTTTGTCTTTGGCCATGAAGATGTAACCGTTGTCTCCCCACTTTTCACTCCAGCTGTGAAGGAAATCATTCAAGATTAGTTTAAGTGGCACTTCAGTACAGTTTTAAAAATGGTTTAGAACAAACAAGCGGACCTGTTCTTAACAATCCAATATTTCTTTCCATCAACATCTTCGCCCTGAAAGCCATAACCAACCACGAGCACACCATGGTCCAGCTCCTCACTGCTGCAGTCCTTCTCATAGTAAATTCCTTTAAAAAAATAAATGGGGGTGGAGTCAGCCAGGGTCAACAGTAGATACCAAATAGTCCCGTCACGCACACCACTACGTACCCGACTGATAGAACTGGAAAGACTCGTGGCCAGCATCAATGGCAACAGACAGCGGTCCCACAGCCGCCACGGCCTTCATGAGAGCGCGTTCACTACCACTGGGAACGTCCACAAAACCTGTGTCATTGGCAGAGTTGTACTTGGGGTCGTAGTGGCAGGGCTGGTCATCCTAAAACACAATTCTGATGAGTCAAAAGCTATAGCAGACTTTGCATCTAATTAAAACTGCAAAAGTTATAATACGTACGGTTCCCAAATATGGGTAAGAGTCCTCAGAGTCCAGTCCCTGGTTGTCCTTCACATATTGGAAAGCCTGGTCCATCAGACCTCCGTTGCAACCCTCATTGCCTTCAGGTCTGGAGCAGTCCACCAGGTTCTGTTCACTCAGAGACACCAATGTGCCAGTCTTTCGGAATTGTTGACCCTCCAGGGCTCCTGTAGTGCTGAAGGCCCAGCAAGAACCACACTGACCCTGAAAGACAAGTAGAAAATTGTAATAACCTTAAGCTAAATGCCAGCAATGGATACAAATAAACTTAAGACTCCTCATGCTCCACACTGAAAGTGGAGCTGATGTCCTGACATTAGCCTAGCAGGCTGGTTTCAGCTTACAGTAAAGGAGGGGTGTGTGCAGCACTCAGATAAAAACAAGCCAAAGGGTCTTATCACAAACAAGCAGTTGAACAAACATGCGATGCTTACAATTGCTTAGGGTCAAAGGTTTGCCAAGTACAATATGCACTGCAGTGGCTACAAACGACCACATGAGGGAATCTCATTTAAAAACAGAGACGCTGTAGAATATTTACCTGGTCTTTAACTGGTGTGACGTAACCCTTGTCCCTCCAGTCAACAGATCGTGGGGCCTCAAAGAAGTTGGGCTCCAAGTAAAAAGACCCCTTGAATTTCCTGTGCGTCTTCTGCTTGTAGCCGTTCATGACCTGCCTGAACTCCTCATGAGTCTGGGGAAAGAAAACGCTATGTATTAATGCAGCAAGTGAGCAGTGAAAAAAAATATATAGGGGGAGGTAAAAATGCTGGGCCTCAGAAAACAAAAAACTATTGAACTTACCATGTCGCCAAAGTGGTTCATGCCCAGGCGGTAAGTGTGTTTGCCCAGCGAGTGCTCAAGGTTGTGCAGTTCAATTTTCTTCAAGTTCTTCTCCCAGATCATCCTCCTCCAGCCCTCCTCCTTCTACAAAAAGAGTCGTTAGAACAATAGCCAATAAATATTTTCTAAAGACAATAAAATGTGCCTCACCGCATGGTAGAGTTTGGTGTGCCAACTTTTCCATTGGTCCCAGTGCTCATCCAACTGTGGGTCCAGGCTGGGGGCAGACAGGGCAGATGCCAGGCACAGGGCAAACACTGCGATGGGCAGCATTGTGGGTTGTGCTGAAAAACAATGGGGCAACAATAAAAAAAAAAAGGGAGAGTTAGGGCAGGCTTAAGTAGGTGGTGGCACATGGCCTACATCGGAGAAAAAAGAAAAGAAAAAAAAAGTCTTCATATATAGTCTATATTTTACACCTTTACCTAAAAATAAATAAAAATTTCACAAAAGGGTACATTTCTGCCCTTTTGTGCAAATTTCAGTCTAGTCACGTTTGTGCTAGACTTTTTTTTTTTTGCACAATCCTGTCGCATTAGCATAACGTATCAGGGGTCGTCCAGACATAAGAGCATAAACCACCATAACTCAGCTGATAAAAAGTACCGCTTTAGTGTTTATGTGGGCCAAAGAAACCGCTGTACATTTGGATGACTCAAACAGTCCTCCCTGTTATTCCCGGCATTTCTCTACGCAAACACGGCGTTAAAAAAAAAAAAAGGCCAAATAATACCCGAAAAAGACGACGGGAAGAGTCAGGGCGATGGATGGCGTTGGGCTACATTCGTTTTTTCCCGACAAACAGGAAATGAAACTCAGCCATTCCCAGCAAAAACGCTCCGGGCCAGTTTTGTTTTTGTTCACGGTCACGAGATCTGCGACGGCACAGAGCCAAAAGGGCAGCAGGAAACGCGACACTTCCACCGGGAAAACGAAAACAAAATCAAAACTACGAGCACCGTTAGCTTTGGAAGCAGGGGAAGATTGAGTTTGCCTTAAAAGTAATAAGCCTCTGTCCCCATTTCTAGTCAACCGGGGGCTTTTGTTCTGTCCTGCGGTACAATAAAACCAGCAAGACACGAGCCAAAACAGCCGGTGCCGACGCAAAAAAAAAAAGTAAAAATATCGATACTTACTGCAAATGTTGCGTTCAGCGAGACGAAGACGAAGGTAAAATGCTTCTTTCTTCTGTGATACACAAAGTTTATAAAGGCCCGACGCACGGCCCGACCACTGCCCACCCCGCGCGCTGATTGGTCGGATCCTTGTTTTTCTACGCGTCTATCCCCGCCCCGTGACGTCACAGCGGGAGCACGCACGTGATTCCAGCTCTGATCCTGTAAATGATGACGAGGGAGAAATATTGAAGTAAAAACAAGTTTAATTTAATAATTATAAGCGTTGTTTGGGTCAGTAGGAAAAGTGAATGACACGTGAGACGGAGAAAGACACAATCTGCAGGTTTATTTCAGCAGAAGGCCAGTTTTGCTGCAATAACAGTCATCGGTGTTGAAGAGAGCGTTGGATGAAACATTCGTGTTTTATGATATGCAAATGTCTAGGCCTTTGCTCTTAAATGTATTCACTGATCACAAAGCGAATTGTGTTTGTTTTTCCCCCAGGTCTATGAGCTGGATACATACATAATCTCAGTAGATACGCGTTTGCTGGGAGGAATTTGAAGACCCAGCACTCAAAGAGTTAATCAGGTTTGCTCATGTGACTGATAAGAGTGTGAAGAGATTTCTCTACAAAAACAACAGTGCAACGTTTCACTAACGTCTTCTGACATAATTGTATCCAGCTTGAACAGACACACTGTTGCTTAAACATGCGCTGTAGTTATTCAAATATTAGCCTTAAATTAATATTGTTTTGGCTGTTTTCATTTCTTCTATCCTTCACTTCAACCTAAACACATTCTATATCTGCACACAATGACAGTATTTTAAGTCATGAGTTTGCTGTCAGCAACATAAAAAAAAGCACAGCGATTAGATTTCAATACAAGAGAAATGACAATATCACATGGCACATTAGGGATGAGTTTGTGCACCATGAGTTGAAACTACGATTCCCTATTGTCAGCTGTAAATGTGTCACACAATACTGTTCCTTAATTATGGCATAATCAAACAACTTACGTAGAAGCGTCTCAAACTTGCTGAGACAGATTTTCTGTGTTTCATCACACAATCAAATGCACAATCAGGCCTAATATTTGTTTTTGGGGATAATTCTTTTTATGCTTTGCTATCACCCACTGCTTACACCAGTGTCTGTGAATGTAGCCAAATATCAATACACATCAATACATTTTTGTATCAGGATGTTGTCCAACTTTCTTATCATCACAACATATAGTTTACCTGGTTGTAATGTTCACATTCTCGGAACAGACACCGACCGAAACCCAATTAAATAACACTTGAGGAAGCTGCCCAGCTCTTTCCTGCTTTTGACACTAATATAAATGTACCGTAAGTGTATGTAAGTGTACATAATGTATCGACTGAGGAACGAGGCAGACAAGTCTCTTTCCATTTCCAATAAAAACAGGACATGTGACACTTTTCAGTTTCTTTGTAAAAATATTCACAAAAAGGGGCAATAATTAAAATGTGCCACTACAATGTAAATGAATAGTCTCCGGTGCCTGAAGTTCTGAGAGCGTAACCTGTGACTTCCTCATAAATATTCCTGCACGAGTTCATGTACAATTTGCACATTCAAAGTGTTAGAATGAAGCTGAACTGGTTTAGTGGTCGTCATTTAGAGGAAAACGGCACAACTTGTTTGTAAGCGGCAAGTCTGTTCAAATCTGCGTGACATTTTAATATTGTGACATAGATGAATGTCACAATATTCATCGTTGTCAGAGAAACGCCCAAACAAGCTTTAGACCACAAAAAATAAACTGCACACTTATCCAAACAAAATGCACAATTTACCATTAGAACCTAGAATGTTTGCCAAATTTTAGGATGTTGTTGGTTGAATTCTTGAACATGCTCTTGGGGTTTTTGGTACCGCGAGTCAGCGTGTCAGTACAAAGCCAGGTGGCTTGAGTCAACAGTCATGTGATCATGTGATTGTGTGGGTGTCTGCTGTGGAAGGCTTTAAGTGGCAGTTCCACAATGAACTCAGAGCAGCGAGAGTAATAGTAGAGCTGCCATAACAAGAAATGTGCAGAATATTAAACATATTGAAGTTAACGCATGCCGTATGGGGCAAGGTGAAGGTTTATTTTTCGCTGTTGGTGCCAGCTTTCAGTAATATCCACCCACTTTTAACAATTAACAAACAACAAACATGTTCTTTAGCGCACACTGTATTATTGCCTAGTTCAGGGATAAAGAATGCTCTATTTGTTAAGCCTCATAACACAATTTTCAAGACCAATACATTGTTTTTATAATTTCTTGCTCACAAAAATAAAACGTATACCAAAAGTTATCAAAAAATACAATCTCATCACCAATAATGAAGTACAAAAATCACACTGATTAACAAACAGAAAAAGTGATATTAATCAAATCATTTATTATAAAATGTATTACACTATAAAGTGTCAAAAGTACTAAGAACTTGGCATAAAAGGACATGCTAAAAGGACTGAACATAAATAGCAACATTAAAGACTTGTGCAATGCAGCGTATGAACTTGACTGGAAATTTTAAATCTGCTTGTGCTGCAGTCATACGATGCAAGAAAAAGAGGTGAAAATGAATGTGCCTCAGAAACATCCCTTTCCATAATGTTTCAGCAAATATTACATACAAAACAAGTAAAAGCAATATTATACGGTTGTGCATTGAGAACACAGCATTGGCAAAACCTTAGTAAAGCAAGAAAAAGAAAAAGTTGTTTAGTGGTTATTGTTCCTTTCCTTTTTAGACAGTATAGAACTACTTACGCTCACATTCTTTAAAAAAAAGACATACATTCAGCATCATATTTGAACAAAAAAAGTGGAAAAATAATGGGCTGAAAATATTTACATTGATTGGCCACTACAGAAAAACATAGATACAAATGGAGACATACTAAATAGGTGAATACTGAAGGGAGTGAAGTACAGAAATCCACTCTACTCAGTTATAGGCTCTATAACAACTTTACTCAGACATTTGGAATATAAAACATTTCTTGACCAGCTATAATAAAATGTCTTTAGTCAGCACACTTTGGCATCACACAAGCCTCGTTCTCGTTCGCCGACTTTTAATTTCACAAAAACTGAAAGAAATGAGCCAGCACAATTAGGCCAAACACTGACAAAGATACGGACTGTCAAGCGTCACTGAGCTCCACCCAACAGGTGAAGATGGGGCGCTGTGCAACGGCAAGGCTTTTAAATCATAGTAATGCAACAAACGCTTGGAGAAGAAGCGACCAACTACATTTATAGTCAACTACTACTGTTAAAATCAATTAAAATAAATAGTTAAAAAAAAAAATCTGCCACTGTAAATGGAGATGTTTAAGTGCACAGAATGAGAGTGTACACACAGATTCAATTACCGTACTCTTGACAAAAGACAGAATAATACTTTGGGAGTAAAGGTTTTCTCATCAATGGCTGCTCCCAATGGAGATCCCAAATAAAGGCTTTGAGTGAAAAACATGTTTCAATACATACATCAGTTATCTTGAATTCAATACTCGACGACAGATCACGCAGATCAAAACAAGCGAAAAGTAAGATACAAATAAAGCATAAGTATCGGTTTAGAATATAAATAAAAAACACTAGAGAGTGGTGAATGTAACCAGGGGGTAAAATATATATATGTATATATGTATATATATTTGTGTGCACTTAATTATAGATGTTATGTGTTCTTTTAAAACAAGAGATGTTACATAATCTACAAGATTATCATAATGAAAATATAAGTACAGAAATAAATACTATATACTGACATTTTTGCAATGTGCTGATCTGTAAGTAGCCAACAAAACCATTAAATGTCGGCACACACTGCCTGAAACCACTCAGAGATCAGTTTCAGTTGTTTATCTATTTATGATGTAGAGATGATCAAAAAGGGGCATTATATTTTTGAGTCATTCAGACATTCTTCTGAATGAGAAATGGCACATTAAGATGACGGTAAATATATATTTTAGAAAAGATTTCCCTTTTACCCTGTATGCAAATTAACACAAGACAAATTCAGTGTCTCTGCGATTCTGAGATTAAGCACAGAACAAAGCAGATTATGGCCATTAATGATTGTATTCCACTGAAACTCACCATGATGTATCATTACCTTAATCTCAGAAGCAAATTTAGGTTAGTTCTAATTCAGGCTTTCAATTCAGTAAACATTTCCTCTTTAGCTGTGTCTGAAATGTAAAACAGCCTCCTTCAACAGAAACTGCTTGATTACTGTTGAGCAGTAGATAGTTTCACACATGGACAAGGCACAAGGAGACAACAGACTGTTGTGCTGTGAAGGAGGTGCAAGGCCTCAAAGGCATGAACGCTGAGCAGAATGATCAAATGTTAACCATAATGCCATCGGGAGATGCTCTTACTATAGTGAGTTCTGGACTGGTGACAGCGTTCTGCATATGGACTGTGATTGAGAGAAATATATTTGCACATTTGAATGCAGATAAGGGCAAATATAAAGCGGCCATTTTTTTTAAAAACCTCATAAGCTTATCATATTTTTCAATTAAAAACATATTTAAAAGAACAGTGAAAGTGAGTGGAGAAGTGTTGAGACAGCAGCACAAATATAAGCCGAGCAGGGTTCCTCTTTGGATCTTAGAAAAGCAGCTCATTTGCCCTCACATTTAGAGCAGAAACAAAGGTCAGCTGGGCAGGTTCAGGAGAGCACAAGCACTACAGCCTCAGACACCTTTAAGAGTGACATGTTTCACCGAGTACGTCTCAGAAAACACAGTGAAAATGAGCAGCGATACTCTGGTTAGGATTGCACTTAAAGTTCAAACAACTAACACATCACATGTGACATTTGGCAATGATAACATATTGACCCTGTTTGTTCAGCGTGATATGACTGAGCTGATGGAGTTGTACGACGTCCCACCATTGCAGGTGGGGGTGTAGCCGCCGGAGGCCCCCACAGCCTCCATGTTAACTTTGAACACAGGGGAGACTTTGAGCAAAAAGTCTGCAACGTCTCTGCGGCCCAGCTCCCTCAGTCGGGACATGAGGACCCCCACTGTGCTGTCGGGGCGTGCACTCCACTCCTGGAGCAGGGCCGCAGTGGGGCTGGGAGGGGGAGGCATGTCCTTGGGGGGTGAGTCCAAGTCCAGATCAGTAGTCCCATTGGGTGTTCCGTTAGGAGTCCCATTACTGTGTTTGGCAACCAGCTCGGTAAGGCCCAGGTTCATAGCAAGGAGGCACCAGTCTTTGCCAAGAGCATCAGGTGGGTCCAGCATGCGGCATAGTTTCCTACGAGCCAAGAGTGGAACGTCCGAGATGTGGATTTGTGTTCCCAGAATTCCCTGCTGGTACACCTCGGCACAGCCAAAGGCCAGGATGCTGCTGAAGCTCTCGCGATAGCTGCCCATGGTGTTTGTGAGAGAGGTCTCACGTTGAACCTGCGCTCTGAGGAAGTCTTTGGGCTGGTACACCATGATGGGCGTGTGGTGCTCCTTGAGCTGCTGGGGACTCAGGTAGTATTTTGCAGTGAGCAGTCCAGATAGGGTGGAGGCCAGCAGGTTTTCTGTTATACTGCACATGGTGTCCAACAGGGCGTAGCACTTGGCCCTGTGAGAGTCAGGCCCCCGCACCTGAATGTCTATGCCCTGTCCGTGGTTGACCAGCAGAATCATGGCTTCTGCCCCGGCCTGGCTCACCCGCGCCCCGTTGATCCACAGATGGATGTCTCCGTCTAGCTCCTCGGAGCCGTCGTCCTCAGGCTTCTGCTGGTGGCTCCAGCGGCACAGATTGACCTGCAGTTTGTGGAACAGGCCACAAGGGAACGCGGTCAGGTGTTCTGCCGGGACCAGACGCACCCCTCCGTACAACAGCGCCTCCTCCTCTTCCTCTTCACTCCATGAGCGGTGCAGCCCATTGGTCTTGATGAGCGCTGGGATGTCGACCATAGAAGGGTTTGTAGCATCCCGGGCACAGATGTCCATTGCATCTAAAATCTGAAGTAATTCGTCCACATCACTGTCTGGTGCCAGCGTCTGTACCTCGTCCAGCCTGTAGCGCCCCCTGTAGTGGTGGATGGCCTTGGGAGTCTCCACTGAAAGCAGCTTGGCCAGTACATTACTGCACAACCAGCGTGGCTCCAGCAAAACCACGTCCTGCACAGTCTCACTCTGCATGATGTTAATCTGCAGCAACAGAAGCAGGGAAAGGAAAGCTTATTTTTAACCTTGGAACCTTTTTTGTTGCAAAACATATTTAACTGCATTGGATGTGAATAAATATGAATGTATTGCAAAATGAATTATTAATAACACACACACCTCTCCCATACTGTGAAGCTGCAGAGCCAGTGTGCGCAGGTGATCTTGGCTGACCAGAGGGTTGATATGCTCCTGAACATCAAAAACAAACTGCTGCCATGATGTTAGCTGGTTAGGGCCACTCATTTTTCTCCACGTGGGCAGAACGGCCAGCAGACGCTCGGACAGCAGGGTCATGGGACTGCATCTCTGCAGATGCAGACAGGGAAGATTCAGGTCAACGATGAGGCATGGAAAAGAAGAAAGCCTCAGTAAAGAGGAAGACTTACAGAGAGGATGCTGGAGCGAAGTTCCTGCAGGTGACTTCTCAATAGTTTCATGTCTTTAGAGTTTGAGGCTCCAGCGTCCATCACAAACAATTTGTCACTAATTTCCAAGTCATGTCCAAATCTAAAAACACACACAAAAAAAGGGTTGCAAACAATTGTACAGACGTATTTAGCTTCAAAAGCAAATCTGTTATCACATTTTGTATCACCTGTTTCTCACTTCCTTCAGCAGAGTTCTTTCTTTGTCATAACTGAAGTCTCCAGAAAAACTTCGAGGGATGTCGGCGAGGTCAGCATGGGTTGCCACAAGTACAACAGCAAGAGGCTGTGGAATCCGGCCTCCAAAAACTGACCAAAAGTATAATAATTAGTACTGGAGGATAATGTAGTGATTCTGACAGAACCACACGGGGACAAGCGCTGGGAGGCAACAGTCCACACAATGTCCAAACTCCCTCTCCCAGGGGTTTAATGGATATGCAAAATATTTTTTACAAAATGAGTTAGCTTTGAATGCATTGGCCCAATTCAGAATGCAAAGTGTATTTTATGTGCAGATATGCACCTCAGTCCTTGCATGCAATTTCAATTTGCTTGCATTAAACAGGGAGGATTTAAACTTGATTCATTCCATTATTTTTTTCATTTATTTGAGTTAATAAAAATTAGTGATTACATGTTGGAAGAGTTCCTTACCATTTTTGAGTTGTTTGGACCCAGTGCAAGTCCCTTAAAGTGCAAGTGAGTGTGGGTGCTTCATACCGATGTTGTGCTGTGGGAGTAGAAGTGCTTTGAGCAGGTTCAGCCAGTAGGTGATGTGGCTGAGCTGCGTCTCATATGACTCCTCCAGGCTGAACAGGACCACGTGGATGGCCGTCACATCATTGGCAGCAAAGTAGTCATAAGAGCAATAGTAAACAGGGTTCCCAGAAAACTCCCACACACTGAACTCTCCCACACCTGAGTGTCACAACAATTACTCAGTAATTCAGAAATAAAAGAAATTATATTTTAGCTCAGCCCAGCTTACCATGGATGTTGGCATGCTGGATGTCAATGGCCTTAGTAGCTTGCTCGTCAGCAGCAGACAGACCATTGTGGACGGGGGAAAAGACCTCCAGAACGCCTTTGGTCAAGCTGGGCTCAAACATCATGCTGCGGCTTCGTACGCTCACATTTTCACAGCCAGGGTACAAATTGGAAATGCTCACAGACACTAGGCACATCAGAAACAAATATGAAAATAAATGTATACTTAAAACTGATATTTAGATAATTTAGTTGATAAAGACAATTACCACATGAAAAATAAAGACTTATACAAAAATAAACTGAACCAGGTTAGTTACATGCAAGTCCACACGGAGGCAGTGTTGCACAATAAATGTAATTATGTCTCCTTTGAACAATTCCTTTTATCTTGCAGTCAAAATTGTGAAATGTATTAAAACATAAAAGTGACACAACATTTGCTGATCACAAACACGCATTTAATTCATTACAATTGTGTGCAATTCAAATGGAAAGTCTTAACAATATGTTGAATACATCATATACAAATATATTGTGTTTGAGATTTAATATTACATATTGACTCAACAAATTTAGAATGCATCAAAGTTATTGTGTAAATTATTTCAGGCTTGGCAGTTGCCCTGACATGCCCTGCCGATCGATACATCGAATAAAAAGGGACCGTGGCAAAACCTCTCAAAAATCTGAAATATCTCTGACCCAAACTGCACTCACAACACGACAACTGCACGGGAGTTTATGCACAAATTAGCAGATTAAACTCACTCCCAAATCTTTAGCCAATTCAATCAATGTCTTCTCTTTTTCGCTGGTGTCCCACATAAATCCTTACTCTAAGGACACAGTTCAGTTCTAGTCACCCTTCTTCCTTTGTGACAGGCTCTCCACATTTACAGATTGCTCTCATGATGGGACTGGTAACTCTATACGACTCACGTAACTGGCTGTTATCGACTGTCTGGGAGGTAATGGCTCTGGGTGCCACAAAACACAGCGGTAAAGAAAATAGATGTGTCAGAGTGAGGGGAGATGGAAGACAAATAGAAACGCGGATTAAAGACAAACAGTGATTTCACACAACAATGAACACATCAGGATTTGAGTCTACGGCCCGAGCAGGAACCAAAGAATAAAGAGCCATAGAAAAGTCCACAAACGAAGACATTTTTGAACACAGTGCACAGCCAATACATTTTAATAAAAGCTTCTCATGTTTTTCTAATTACTACTTTATTCGGTTCTAAATATTTATCATAGTTTTAAATCAAGTGGCAGTTGTAGAAAATTACAGGAAGTAGTGCTGAGACAATTTACGCTCAACATTTTCGGACAGTTCAAACAATAATTTAACATAATAAAGGTTCATGGCTATTGTGTAGTTTATATGACGTTTGGTCCTGGTTTACAGTATGGCTGCTAGGTAACAGTTCTGTCCCACTGCTCATGTCCAACCAGGAAGTACAATTACAAACGTCACAAAAATGGTCAAACTGAGGAAAAAATAGGCCAGATCTTTAGCAAAATCTTAAATATAAATCATGTTCAATACGTTTTAATGAAATGTGTTACACTTTAAAATCATTCATCAAACAATAAAAACTGTCATTATATTTTATGATTTTGGTAAGCACCTTTAGAAGACTGCATTGTAAAAAGTTATAGTAAATATATTTATACTACATTGTACTTACAGATGCAGTGTTGTCGGTGGTTGTAATAGTTACCTGCTGGTTTAGAGCTGACTGGGGAGTTGGGATGGCGCGCGGCGTTGGTCATGCGAGTCCTCCTGCGTCTGAAGAAGCTGCGCAGGATGCCACACTTGAGGGACTCCAGCAGCGAGCTCTTCCCTGATCCAGAGTGTCCGAACAGCTTCAGTTTGATCCTGGGCTGCATCGTGTGAGTCGGCCTCAGCTGCTGGGTGTACGTCTGCTTGTGGTTGTCCTAAAGAATACGGAACACCATGACAAACCTTAAATAAAACAGTATCTGGAAACCTTACCGTATATATCTGCAACATCAGAATGAGAGCAATTAAATAACTAAGCCAAAAACCTATAAAGTCATCTGCTTCCACCGTCCCAAATCAACAACTTAATATTGTAACAAAAAACTAAGCCATAAGAGATGAGTCATGCCGTGAAAGAGGCCCCTGAATAAAGCAAGGGTGGGTTATGAAAGCTCTCCAAACTCCTACCAGGTCAAAATGTTCTATTTCTCATTTCAATGTGTCATACCTCCAAAATAACAACTCCACAAATGCAGAACTCCACAAAGATATGACTTCATGTCTTCATTTAGAAGTGTAGTGTGTTTGTCAAAAGACATATGGTACTTTTGAAAAAAAATGTTTTTATCCAAAACCAAAAGATTACTTGATGAATATTTTACGTTTTGTTCATTGAAATATTGATTTAAAAGGCTTAATCATAGAAACAGGTTCACAGACTTCTTGTTCCAACCTGCAGAACTGAACAGACCAGACTCTGAAGCAAGAAGCACATTTTCATTACCGATCTAGTGTTGAAAATGCCTACATACATTTTAAAAAATATTTGTATGACCTGGAGTCTGAAGTTGGCAAATAATCACATGTAAAAGTAAAAGCGCTGTGGATGGAAATAGAGGGTAGGTGAAAACAGACATTTTCTGAGCACTCAAATAGGACAATGCA
Organism: Chaenogobius annularis; assembly: GCA_015082035.1. Classification (NCBI taxonomy): domain Eukaryota; kingdom Metazoa; phylum Chordata; class Actinopteri; order Gobiiformes; family Gobiidae; genus Chaenogobius; species Chaenogobius annularis. The sequence continues at coordinate 708,316 of BJKM01000245.1, read as the reverse complement.
GGATTACTGAAACATACGTGAATCCATTGAAATACAACTCAGCTAATGATGAGGAAGCACCATTGTAACATTGTTTAAAGTTCATGAAAGTTGAATCGACATATTAAATCTCTAAGATGGCATCATTGCCGAGGGTCTTAAATCATTCCAGCATATGCAATGGATGACTGTTTTCACAGTTGCTGCTTTCATGTTTTCACACTTTGAACTGAATCTCAGCAGGGTTTTGGAGAAACAGAGTCAGAAACATTCAGCTTTAAGTAAAAAGTTCTGAGGATCCTGAATGTCAAGAAGCCATTAAATATAGTGAGGGCTCGAAGGGGGAAAGACACTTTGTGAGAAGAAAGTCGAATTTCACCACAAACAACACCATCCTAAAGTCTTCATTAACACCAGAAGTGAAAAAGCTCCTCTGTCTAAAAATAGTGGAGTGCCAAGAAACGCAGCTCCAACACCTCCACACAGAAATATACCAGGTGCGAGCATCAGTTGTGAAAATCGTAGACACGTAAGTAAATCAAGTCCTTTTAAATTACATTTCTTATATTTCAATTCCTTCAAAAAATGTGACTAGAGGTTTACCTTTTTGAGCTTTCCAAACAGTGAAACTATGAGTTCATGTTGTTCATTACAGGCCAAATCCTCCGCCGTTTTTCCATCCTGGAAGAAAAATATTGAGGAAAAAAGATTAAGGGCTTGTGCTTACCATATGCTACAACTATCACACTATGTGTAGGATCTAAAATCTACAGTGTGTCTGATAACACCTTATGATATGTTGTGTTCAGAATATAAAGAACACCATGTCTTCACAAGGCGAGCAATGAACTCGCACAACTGACAGACGTAGATTCTGGTGTTGGATTGCTTCATCGTCCACATTGGATTTCCTTTCCTGAATAAAGCTATTTAGCTTCAGGTATAGATACAGTTACTGCGAAGTATAACTGACTTTTTTTCTTAAACACTGTAATTTAGCTTCTACCTGCCAGAAAAACAAGCAGCTCGATAGTCCTTGAGCTCCAACAAAACAACTTGCTGACCACAGTCCAGATGAGAATGAATTATACATTTCAGTATGCGCCCTCTAGATTAAATATGCATAACACATCACCTGTCATACAATATTAACAAAGGGAGAAACAAAAGGAGGCAACTGAAACCTTCATGTGCAATAGATGGATGTGAAGGGGAGAAGAAAAAGTATATACAATACAATAAGAGCTTGTTCTGTTATCAGAAACATTTTTCGCTGGAAAATCTGACCTTTACATGTGGCAGACAATGTTCTTTATCACAGATCTTTCCAATCTATTCCACTGTTATTTGTATAGCACAATTTCCCATACAGTTTCCAAACAGTTATATTTTAGTACATCATTTTATCTAAACAACTGAAAACAGTAGTCCAGCATGAGAATTATCTTTTTATGGCGCAATTATTTAAACATACCATCAAATAAATCTTTCACCAGTCAAATACATTTAGCCAAGAAGTCTTTCTTCACAGCGAATCGACCAATGGAGAATAATAAAATGAAAAAATGGTCTGTTACTTACATTTGTGACGGCCTCAGTATTGGCTCCAGCTAGGCAGAGATGGCGCACAACCTCCAGACCACCGTTATTAGATGCTAAATGGAGGGGAGTCCTTCCAGACTGCAAAATGAAGATAAAGGGATTGAAAGTGTTGATGCATTTGACATGGAACACAGTTGTTTGTTTGCACTTCACACAAAAATCGTTAAATAAAACTAACTTTGTTTGGCAAGTCCAGGTTTGCCTTGGAGTTGCAAATTGCAATGACAATTGGGAGGTTTCCATCTTTACAGGCAATATGGAGGGGGGTGTTGCCATGACGATCCTGCTGGTCCACGTTGCAGTGGTGTCTGAGGAGGCAGTGGACTACCTCCACCTGGCATCTCCTCACGGCCAGATGAAGAGCCGTGTGATCATCCTGCAAACACACGTCCTCAATCATCATCAGATTTATTACATGTCCTTCACTGGGGGTAAAAGAGCGCAATCATCTGAGGGTGCATTTTGTTTGGGCAATTGTGAACGTGCAATCGAACTCTGATCCGGACCAAAAAAGCGAACTCTGGTCGGTTGGAAAGGTCGGTCTCGGTCCCATTGAATAGAACTCTGCCGCAGTTTGTCTGAATTGGGAACGCAAACGAATCAGAGAGCGGAACAAAACCAGGAAGTGACCATAAAGGCTAAGATTCAAAACAAACTCCTGTTTGAGATCGATAACGGGAAAAATGAAACGCAGAAAGAAGGGAAAGTAATAGGAGCAGGTCAAAGTTTGGTTTAATTATAATTACTGATGATCACGTGAAAATATGATCATCGTTTCCAAGTGTATTGTGAACGGACCAGATCAGAGGAAGATACGATGTTGAAAATTTGGTCCCCAATCGAACCAAGTCCGCTTCAATGTGTATTGTGAATGCAACCTGAGAGGAGCTCAAAGTAGAGCCGCTGCTCCTCCACATAGAGAGGAGCCAGCAGTGGGGTCCCTGGAAATCTAAAAGGTAGAAAATGATTGACCGAAAGTGTGTTATGTAAATGCAGGTATTCTCACCTTGTCAGTGGCCTCCACATTTGCCCCATGCTCTATCAGGCATTCCACGATGTCCACAAAGCCCCTGGCAGAAGCAGTCAGCAGGGAAGTCTCCCCTTCCCTGTTCTTAGCGTCCACATGGCAGCCCGCCTTACAGAGTGATCGGGCCACTGCAGAGTATCCATGCCAGGCAGCACAGTGAAGAGGGGTCTCCTGTTCCTAAAACACAAAAAAACGATTCAATATTTTAAAAGTCTTACAGTGACATACAATACAGTTCGAAAGGACAAGTAGCAATAGTGTTCTTACCCTGTCGCAGAGGTCTGGGTTAGCCTTGATGCTGCACAAGTAGCTCACCACGTCCACATTTCCATAGCGCGCAGCTACGTGTAGAGCAGTCTCACCAGACTGTTCGACAAAATCATCATTTACAACACAACAAACCGTTCAAAGCAAATGGAGAGTAATTCTGTTTTTAAGATGATGCCGTAATGAAACACAAAGTTGGTGTGACAGGCGAGATATTTTATGAGGCTGAATATGTGAAGCTGTGGTGAACATTTTGCTAAATTTAACAGCTTTGAGAAGGTTTGTACAAGGGAATGGTTGGGAAAGTGTAAAATGGGTACAGTAAGCGGGTACAGTAAAACTGCATAGAGGAGGAATGTACCTTATCTTGTACATTCAGAGGGCATTTCTTCTCATGGAGGAATCTGAGCGTCTCCACGTGGCCATGTCTCGCTGCATAGTAGATAGCATTGGCTCCGCTCTGAAATAAACATCCTGCATTTATCTCTGACCTTAAGGAAGTCTCAGTTTTAAGGTTTTGGGTGTTTATTCAATATTATATAAACATTACTTATCTGTTGTCACACATGTTTAGTAAATCAAATCTATATTGATTTTACTGATCATGAACATGAAAGCTGCTCACAACCCAGAGAAAGCTGTGATCTTAATATTCATTTAATTTAAATAAGATTTTATAACGTTTTAGTGAAGGCATGTGAAGATGCCACATGCGCACACATACTGAACCCAAAATAAATGTGTACTTTACCTTATCATGGGCCTTGATTTCAGCACCTTTCCTCATCAACACCTCTATGATCTGAATGTTGCCACCGCCCGCTGCTATCAAGAGTGGAGGAGTGCCATGCTGAACGCAGAACACAATATACACGTTACTTTTGTGTTTTTGTGACACATTTTATTAACTTCGTAACTATCTGTGTGGAGCTCTGATGAAGGTAATTATAGTAATTACATAAGCATGAATATATATATATTGAGAACCAACTCTGACTTAAAAAAAATAAGTGCACACACACAATTAGTAGAACACTTCAAAGTTCCACTAGTATTCCACTTCAAACTGTTGCGCATTATCTAATTTAATTTCTTTTCTACAGCCCAAGGCACACCTGTTTAGGTGGTGGCTTATAGTAATAGAATGTTCGAGTGAATGGTTGTGCATTGTCAACATCAGCCCTGTCACTGGCTATTGTCCGAGGTGAACCCCTCCCAAGCCTTTAACAGCAAGGATAGGCTCAAATAGCACAAAGTAAATGGCGTCCTCAATTATCAGAATGATTGCGTGGAAAGCATGACCCACGGCAGCTGAAACTCTGAGCCGGCTGAATTCAAGGCTTATGGTCTGGACGCTTTTTCTAACGTCTGCAGAGCTAGGCCACAGAAATTCTGGTGAAATCAGTAGTAAGGGACAGAACAAGAGTGGTCACCTTGTTGGGTTGGTTGACGTCATAACTGTTCAGTGACCCCAGCAGGTGTTGTAGACCAGGGACATTGTCATCATTTATGGCGTGGATAATGGCTTTCATCACAAAGGAGTCCTCCTCATCCTAAAAGTGTAGCAAAGACAGTTACCGCTCTGCTGCTGCTGATCTAACATTGTGATTCATTCAATCACATGCTCCTCCAGATCTTTTTCAACGTGCACCCAAGCATAAAAACACACAGAATTTAACTGTCTTTGAATAACCACTCAATTTCTCTGTTGCAGTGTCACTCGGTCGACAACAAGTGACCCAATAACCATGAACTCGAGGCAGTTTGACGACACAGCTGTGACGCTCTGCTGCACTGGGAGACAAGGAGAAAGGATAGGGCAGGGGTGACGAGGAGGAGGAGGAGGAGGAAGGGGGCAAGTCGACGTGGAGCCAATGTGTTCAGCCAAGCGTGGTCCTCCAGTTACATTCCTCTACATAACTTCCCTGCTGGGAGCTGGGGCTCACAGGGCTAGAATATGCAACAGCACCGTCGAGCATGTAGTTAATTACACACAGGACTGACTACAACACTGTATTGAGGGGATTTTGCTGTTGTGTAGTTGTTGCATCTTCCAAAAGGACTCGGTAAATAATCTCTAGCGACAACACTCCGTTTGTGTAGGAACTTGCTACACGCATTCTGTTTTTGCATTCCGGCTAACCGTGACAGAATGGGAAGTGTCTGTAAAGTCCCACTTGAGGAAGCAACTCTGAAAAAATATGCTGTCAATGATTAAACTCGTAGCCAAGGCAGCGCTGTTTACATTTCTATGTCTGGGCAGGTCATCGTCAACAAAGGCTTCTACAACTATATGTTTAACAGCACAAGTCAACACAAATATAGAAAATGTCCACTTGTTTCTAAGCAGCGGTCACATTCCAACAGTGCATAGGCTCACCTTCGGAAATGAGGAACAGATCAATTACAGATCAATTACAGAAGACAGAATACCAGAGCGTATACTGAAAGTCTTTTGAGTCTAAAGCATTTCTTACCAGAGTGTCATCGCTGCGTGCCACACTGATGTTACTTCTGGACAAGAACGACCGAGACAAGCGGTTGCACAAGGAAATAAGTCGGACAGATTGCTGAAAAAAAGATATATGTACATATTATGAATGAAATTATAAACACACTTATTAATTTTTGACAATTAAAAAAAAAAGTTCATAGATATTTTATACTTGGACAATGGAATGGACAATATTCAAATGTAACCTACTTTCCATTTTCTACGCGCTGCAAACTTTTTAAACTTCTCCATGTTGACAGCCGACTCCTTCCTGCTCAGTGCCTGCAGTGTGTCTTTTGGCTTTTCAACAAAAAGTATATTTGTGTTGGTACAAGGGCAAAATCATGTGCCAGTAATGCTTTCAACAAGACACAGACACAGACACAGACACAGACACAGACACACAGACACACAGACACACAGACACACAGACACACAGACACACAGACACACAGACACACAGACACACAGACACACAGACACACAGACACACAGACACACAGACACACAGACCACAAACGACAATTGAAATAAAATGCCTTTCCACATAACTGGTATAATACCTTAATCCAAGGGTGTTGAAGGCTGTCCTGGATAGTCATTCTTTTTCTAACAACAAAGGAGAACATGTTACTTGGCCAGAATAATGTTCGTAAATATCTAAAACATTTTCTACAAGATTTGTTCGAGTCTATATTTTACCATTTCAAAGAATATGAGACCTTTGAACTCCACATCCACCACAAACCCGTTAAAAGTTTACGTGTTGTACAGCACCAGAACATACAGCACATACTTGGGGTCTTTAACAAGGAGTCTTGCGATGAAGTCTTTGGCCAGCTTGCTGGGTGTTGCTGAAGAATTCCTCTTCAAATGTATAATCGACAGCTGACACATTGGCCAAGGTCTCTTTGCTTAGTCTCACCAAAAATGGTGATGCTCCACTCAGTCTAACAAAAATACAAAACATAGGGTACAAGTAGAAATACGTCTTACAGGATGACGGAATCTCATTAATATATACATCTATCATATCTCTTAAGAACAACGCACAGCATTAGTAGCAGTTAATTTTGATACAGTGTGTAAAACTATACCAAACTCAAGCGGCCTGCAGTGACTCATGAGCAGAGCCTGGACACAAACTGTGGTGGCTGAGATCCAAATACTTCCTATAAAAGAGAAGAACTGCTCGCCTTCCTGGTTGTGTGCAGCTGTCCAGCAGTGCAGCAGTATATATTGTACAGTAGTGTGCAGATACTTGTGCATGTTAGGGGCATACACCAGTCCTAGTTACACTGATGCCAGCCTTTGCTGGTCCACTGAAGCCTCAGCTTGTCAGTCCCAGACGCTGGTTACAGACAGCTGGACAGACATGGAGGGTGTCCAGGGTAAACTCACGTGAAGAGCTGATGATGTAGTGACTGTTTCACAAAAACTACGTACTTTGAGTGTATTGTTACAGGTCATTGTCCACATTACAATACCGTCACATCAGATATTAATGTTGGATATAGACAAATCAAATTGAGGAGTGTTTTTTCAAACATTGCTTCATGCCACTAGTGTGATTGTACAGTACATTGCAGTTGTAGGTTGTGATATTAGACAGGGAGCAGTCTATTTTCTGCATTGCCTGAGAGCCATGGCAGCTGTGGGGGCGGGAGCATGAACGCTGGCTGTTTGTGCAGTGTGATGGAGAGCATCACTTTTCCATCTCCAGATGATGCAAAACCACTTATGGTGCGATGTGTTTGAATTGTCCTACATTGCAATTCTTAGGAAGCTTTGTTAATTGAGACATAAAATGTGCACCAGATGGAAGAATGCATCAGATTATTATTACAGAGTTACTATATCCTCAGGGTCTAACAAGATGCAACTTAAAATGTAAAGTATGTTCCAGGCTTTTATATAATTAACTTAAATGTTGTAAGTGGCAGCTGGTTAGATACTTACAGTATGTAGGTTATCACACCAACACTCCTGAGAAAGGCAGAAAGACAGAGATGGCGTCAGACAAACAACACTTCTATTATGAGTTCATGTGATGCCTTTACTTCATTTACTCACCACATGTCCGCCCCAGGCCCAGTGGTTTCATAGTTAACAACTTCTGGAGCTGTAAAAAAAAAAACAGTCAAGTCAATGGTAACACCTCTTTATACAATCCACTTTTATAGTTTTTACGCTTTAAAAGGCTTCAAATGGATCATAATCATCAAAGCAAAACAAACTTTAAATTGCGTTTAATCGTATGTCCTTATTTTAGGCATATCACATTTGAGAGAACTTTTTGTGAGATTAACTGTTTTGAGTACAATTCAAATGTATGCAACCGACGCTCGTAATTCGAAAACCTTCAATGAGTCATAAAGCGCGAATTACAATTTGCAAGCGAAATAAACAAAAAGTGTTGAATAGTAAAAATGACACAGTGATTGCGATGAAACGGTAGATAACATGCTAAAAATAAAGTGAAACATTTTGAGAACATGGTACGATTAGGTAACGCAAACTGACCTACGAATTCTGGAGTGCCAAAAATGTTTTTAAAATCATTGCCAAAGTCGATCTTGTGGGCCAGACCAAAGTCAATGAGCTTGATGCGCGGGTGAGGCACAGAGCGGTTCAGCAGCATGATATTCTCCGGCTGAAAGACACACAAACACAACCACTACGTTTGACATCTCTGGTTGATCTGTAACAGTCTGTGATCGTTTATCATTTGGAAGGGAATAAAGTGGTCCATTGCTTTAGGAAAAAAGGAGAATAATAAAATATGACTTGTTACTAATGCACTTTTTATGAACATAGTGAGTTTATTTGATCATTGAAATTGAGTGAGAAACAATACATTGTCCGGATTTCATTTTAAGGTGCTCTGTGAATAACTCACCTGGAGGGTCCGCCACAGGCTTGTCCCATGGAGATTTTATTGCTTTGCCTGGAATGTTCCACAGTCTTTGCTGTTGTGAAACATGGCAACGCAATGCCATCTCCATGGAGACAAGCGTATGGCAAACCTCCACCAAAAAAGGTTACAAAGTGCACCATTAAAGTCAAAATGGCTTGTATATTTCTTATTTAGGTATAGTTAAATTCATCTGATTTTTAATACTTTCAGTAAACATGCTTATTTACATACTTTCATAACTTGTGTTAGTATTGCCCTTTATATGTTATGGTTGCACCAAATCGACAAAACACATTAAGAACTATCAATAGATGACAGGAAAAGACTAGAGACAAGAAGGAGGCACGTCGGCCATGGAAATGACATGCAAAAGAGCAGTAAAACCTTTGAGGAAGTGGCAAAAACAAAAGGATGACAACAGAAAGGGCGTTCCTGAAGAACATGTCATTTCATTTCCAACAAGTATCCTCTACCCAAAAGTACTTTACCTTCTGTTGGCTGCCTCGCCGTGTTTACATACTTTTATAGAATAAATGCATTGATTGGGAGCGCTTCCGTCGGCAAACAATTGATCTGCTTCTAAACTGGGAGATAATTTGTTCTAAACTCATCCATCTGCTCGTTTTAAAATACATTATAGCAGATGGAGGCTTTCAGCTCGGAAAATAATAAAAACATGATAAAGAAGTTTGATCATAGAGAAGTGAAAGTTGACTTGTACATGACCTAAACAATATTTAAAAACGATTCATGACTGATTATTAATAACGTCATCATAGTTTGTGCAGCTACTAAACTAGAGTTAATGAAGAGTTGTGTTGTTCAGTGTTGACTAAATACAATTTATTAAAAGAGACATTATGATTAGTTTGGGGTATCTATTTAGTATTAAACTTTAACATGTATTGATCATTATTTTACATTTTGTTCATTGTAAACCACAATATCGATTTAAAACGGCTTCATAATAGAAATGGGTGGATTGACTTCCTGTCCAGTTGAGTTTTCTTAATTTGTCCTCTTTAAAATAACTGATATAAGAGATATGATAACAGACTGACTCAAATAACAGATTTGAACATTTTGAGCAGCAAAATAAGCTACAGCCTCAAGTACTAAGTGATGAGTTTTAGTCCGCATTCGATCAATAATTCAAAGTGAAGAAAATCCCATGTCAGCTGATCATAAACAGGGGCCAAGAAGCACTTGGATAAGACACCTGTTTTGTCTCATAAGAACTGTTCTCAAAGGCACTGCAATTTACCTTCATAGAGTTAGATTTCAGAGACACAGTTTTGTTATTTTTGTACCTTAAGGTCGAAGTGTGCGATTTGCTTGGAGTGCAGGTATTGGACTCCATCCAGAATCTGCTTGAGGAACTGTGTGGCCTCCTCTTCACTCAAAGACTCCTTCTCTGCCAGAAAGTCGAAGAGTTCACCGCCCGCCACACTGGACAAGGGACAGAGAGAGAATTAAAGAAGCCGCTGTAAATCCCTTCTTACTGGAGCTGAGCCTGTGTAATCTAATCATCTGGGTGCAATTCAGACAGACAATTTACACAGTCCAGGTGAAATCTACCCACAATTGTTCTCAACCATTTCATTATATATTAAATGTACATTATGTAGCGTTTCTGGAGGAGGGTCTGCCACCAGCTTGTTTCCATGGAGATGCTGGGGCTTTGCCTGGTATGTTCCACAGTATGGCATCTAACTTATCCGTCTTGTATTCATTCAAATGAATTTTTATTTATGCACAATCATTTCTTAATTCTTACTGTGAGCAGTGCCGCCTCTCCACAGATCTGACCTGTAACTTGGCCTGGTGGTACCAGGCAAAGCAATCACATCTCCCTGGAATAGTGTTGTCACGACACTAAAACTGAGGAATGTACTCAATTCTCAATACTGATATTGATACAACAGGATAATTTAAAAAAAGTTTTAGACAAAAGACTGACATTTTGCGCTCTTTATTAAACATTGTGGTGCTATAATATTGAAAACAAACTAATCATTCTCGAAAAGGTCAGATTTTGTCCAGTTTATGTGAATCATCTTGATACTACCTTTAGTATCGATTAGTATTTTATTCGATACTTTTGACAACTGCTTTGGAATACTAATATCTCATGTATAATAGAGAATTCTACGATGGATGCTGATGCACGTGAAGTCTTCTCTTGGCTAATTGGGCTTGTAAGATCCTGAGAGCTACTTTCTGTGCAGAGGAATACAGCTTTGGACTAAAACACAACCACATTTGGAATAGGCTTGTCATTGAGGCAGAAGGGTGGAGTAAGTGGCATTATAAATAAGGGGAAGTGAGAAAAAGTGAAGAGGAAGGATGCTGACTAAGGCATGTTGTATCAAGGAATATATGAGCATTAGATTCAGAACAATGCGAGGCACATAGCCCCGCCCACAGTCCACAGTATCATTTCGTTTACCTCATCAGCTGGTCTAGCACATTAGCGGTTAGCATGTTGAAACCACATAAGTCTGAAAAACAAGTATGTTGAAATGTGTCGAGGTAACAAGCGTGTACGCTTCACCAAACAGCCCAAACCCAGACTCTCGGCAGGGAACACAATATAGTCTTTGGGGAAAGTTGGGTCTGCATTTTCTTCTTTGTTCCCCGAATTCTCCACTCCTTTCACGTGACAATAAAACACTTAAAAAGGAACCGTAGTAATTACATATAGTTCAACTTGAGTGGAACTTTCTATACAATTACAACATAATGGACTCTAAAGGTGGAGCAAGGTGACTGGGCATTAGTGTTTCAAGTTGGCTTTTATTCCTGCCTTGATGAAATCCTACCCATGCTGAAGCACTCATTCATCTCGATCAGCAAATGTCTTCAGTGAGGCCTGTGTCTGGACTTTTAAAACGTCAAAGCTGGAGCCTTGATTTATCCTCCCATCTTGTCCATTAACAAACGCTAACATACCGGTGACTGAATTATTGAACAATCCCAAACATTTCCTCATATCGATCTGCTGTTGACAGTTTAAAAGAGTGTAGGCTCAGCATAAAGGCAATACTGTAGGATTACACAATAATTACATAAACTGGTCATAAGAGAAGCACGTGAATAGGAACGCGATGGTGTGGATAAAAGACCCTAAGAGTTAAAACAGTTGACTAGAGCCAACACAAGCCTATTGCAACATGATTTTGGGAATGTTGCACTCTAAATATATGCTGCTTTTTCAAAATACAACAATATCAATTCCACCATTTATGAAGTAACATAGAAATATAGACCCTTTAAAAGTGTGTAAACACAGACATCCTTAATTCTGGAATGGAGGCAAAAGTAAGTGGAACATAATGTGATTTCAATGGAGAAACTGGGATCAATCCGAGTTTGACAAACGATGACAAATGAAAAGCAGTCTGGTTTAAACGCATTTAACATTGTATTTTAAATGGTACAGAAAATTTGGCTTCCCAAAAGTTTTTCATTTTCTTACGTATCACATATTTCACCATAAAGCATACTTTTTGTGAAGCTCAAATACACTGAGACTAAAAGAACAACAGTGTTTTGTCCATTCTTTGTAATAGAAAACCAAACTTACTGACATTTCTATACTGGACATTCAAATGTGTTATTTTTCCAAATGTGTCTTATTTTTTGTTAGAAAGACATAAAACCATTTGTATTTAGATCTGATGTTAATCGTTGAAAATGTTTAAAGGTCGACTTAATTTGGGAATTTTGAATATTCTGATGCAATAGCATTTTAAAGGGTCTTTACGTTAGTTCTTATGTTTAAACAGGGCTGTTTGAGAGTAGACCATTAATTACATGGTGAGGTGAGGACAATCACAGGATGGAGTAAAAATATGAGATCAGGAAAGTACTACATATATTTAAACAAAACCAAATAGAGCAGGTTTAGTGAGATGAAAGAAAAGGTATCAATGACAGTATCCATGTCATGCCCTGAAGTGATAAAGCGTTAAGATGACCTCGTAAATGAGAGTTGATGGTTTATAGGTTCAAAACATGTATGTCAGCAGCAAAGTTGTAATGTAAACAGAAATGCTCTTCACCGTCAAACAAAACCTGGAAAATCTGGTCTGACAAAAGCATTGTGGGAAAAAGATCATTCAACTATGTGTTAAGGAAATGTTTTTGCTAAAAGAACGTTAAACAACTGACATTTACCTACGTGTGAGTAGAAGAATATGCTTTCAATTTACACCAGAAATCCTACTGACAATTATAGCTCCACAATATATTCGATTCAACTATATTTGGCAAAAACAATATCATTGCACTCTTCTAAATGATACTTTTCTGAATAAGTTTCAGTAACTAAGGGATGGGGAATATATTGGTTCCAGCATCAATATTTGGCGCAGATATTTTTGGGCTGTGCTCCAGTCTGAGTGTCATTCGTCCTCAGTGCATCAGATTTATATTTTTAAACAAACTAATGTGTAACAAGGCTAAAAGTATGGCAGTATGTTTACACAATCATGCAACAATTTAGTTTATTCCCCAGATGAATAAATTCTGTTACTTTTACGGTTTTTCAAATGTAAATAAATATTGGTATCCACAAATATTGGTTATTGATATCGGCTAAAACAAATAGAAATAAAGTAAATACATGCATATTGTCCCACCCCTAATGGGAATAGAAAGTTAAAACCATGTTTCAGAACATTCTCCCATGCCATACTGTGCAATATTTTCACATTCATATTTCCATTTCCATGGAAACAAGCAGAGGGAGGCTCCTCCAGGCCATATAAGACTTAATCTTGCGCAAATGAAAGCCTGCACAGTAAAGTTGTAGTTTTAGTCTATTTTTTGGCTAAATTGTTACGTTCTGGGCATTTAAATAAAAAGTGTGTTCATTTACTAGTCAAACAAAAACGAAACAAAAATATGCCCTTTTATACTTTTCTGATCCAAAAAAACAATAGGTAATTTTTTTGTCTGATGGAGAACTTTGTGTAGTTGCAATTTATTTATTGTCTTGAGATATTGATTATACACTGTAAACTGTGCAGTCCTACTTACAATATATTTACGATTTAAAAACGGCACTCACAGTTCCAGGATAAGGATGACCTCGGCCTTGTTCTCGAAGACTTCCTGTAACGTTATGACGTTGGGATGCTGGATCTGTTTGAGGATGTTCACCTCGCGCTCTATGTCCTCGCGGGACACCCCTCGCCGACTCGACTTGCTTCGCCGCTTCTTGATGAATTTGGCGGCGTATTCCAGTCCTGTGTCCCTGTGCCGACATCTTCTGACCACAGCAAACTGACCGCTGAAGGGAGGAGGCAAAACAAATATAAGCAATGGCCTTTTGTTACATAGTGTACACGAGTGTAATTTAGTTAGTTGCCCAAAGTTATGTCAGTAACCACAAAAGCCGTTGTTTTCAGACATTTGGATGTTGGGCTTGGCGATATTGACAAAACTGTATATATCGATATATATATTATGATCATCTCGATAATGATATTCGTGTGAAAAGACAATCGTGGAAGCTGGTTCATTCCTCACTTTACAATAGTTGCTGGTGAGTCCCTTGAAAAGACACACCTGAAAAGAGCCTTTACACAAATTAACTGACTTTGGACTTGCTTTGGTGATCGGTTGAATATAAAACTATGAATAATAATAGCAAAAAATGTAAGCTAAGATAAAATGAAAATGATTGTAAATGAACTAGGTCATGCATAAAGAATAAGGTGTTGACTAGATACAATAAAAGTAGACATTGACAACATATAAACACAAAATGTCTAGTATGGTCCGAACAAGCGTGTCAAACTGGCAGTTCTACAGAAGTGTTATTGACATGAGTTACTAAGTGACAAGTATCATTAAGTGTTGATTCCATCGGCATTGGACTCATGAATATTTGTACCACGATAGATTGATGAACAACGCGAGGGCTCATCTCTGAAGATATGATGACTTCACTCTCGACAAGCCCTCAAACCTGAGAGCAGTGTGTTAATGAACTGCACAAACCTCCAAATTAAAAACGCCTCTTCAAGAAAGCATCACACCTGCACAATATAATGCTCCTTGTGTCAACACCAGTTACCAGGAGTTGCACAACAATAAACAATGCACACTACACTACACGCTTTGGCATACAGTAGGAATCTGTTCACATGCAAATTATTAACTTCAAGTTTCCAGTCAAAAGCATTTGTTTAAAACTGTAAACGTTCATGATATTGTATATTATGATGCTAGCTTTGCCGTGCTGTAATAGAATTTACTGACAAACGTCAATGTGGAACTGTGCAACATTAAATCTATGGCGTGTGACTTAAAGCCTGTGTGTGTAATGTGTATGCATAAACAAACCAGGGCGTCTATTTTCCAAGAGAAATGCTGATAGATGACCAAGTATTGCCAGTGACACAGGACTAAATACAGGCAGAAAAAAACACTTGGGACTTGGAAGCGAGGACACTTGGCTGAGGCTGTGCACGCCTCCGCTGTTTGAGCATCCTCACAATCATGAAGCACTTAGTGTACCCAACGCCCACGGAGAGAGGAAGCAGAGCGCAGGGAGAGGGTTTCAGGAAAAAAGACATTTTCACACAGATTTTTTGTTTGTTTGGCAAATGCATTACCAGGGTAGCAAAGACTTTTAGAACCGAGTCCTGGTTTTCATCATGCACATTAGGAAGAAGGGGCAAACAACATATATCTTAACAATGTCTGTGTCCGATTTTTAAAACGCATGGATCTAAAATGTATTAAATCAGCCAAAAGTAACTAACCAAAGGGGTTGAGGTTTACATGAAACTTGAAGATAAATGCTAAGTTGTGTAATATAATGAACGTGTTAGGGTTCACTATATTTCGACAGATTCAAAGATTAGTTGAGGAGTTAGATTTCACATGGAGCGGAATCTGAAATGAAGACAGTCGATGGAAGTTTTGTGATGCTACTTTGAAAACACCTGAAGTGCTTTCTTTTATGAAGACATTACATTAGTGTGGCCAAAGGGAGTTGTTGTCTGGGACACAGAGAAGACCAGACAGTGTGCAGAGAAAGCAGAGGCTTTCTCATGTTAATGACACTCAACCCCCACTTCTTTTAACCTCTGGAGGTTCCCACCACTGACAAGAGAAGTGCTTTTAATCGGTCAATAGTACAATATTTATGGAGGGCGAGTATGCAGTGATGCGTTATATACTGACTTGCCAAAGGTTTTACACCAACGGCCTTTCAGGATCCACATCCATTTTTGATTACTTACTTTTAATTGTATGGTATGCAAAAATGACCCACCGATTCAAATTGTACCCATTGTACCACCAAACAAGCAAGTCAATTTGCTTTTCAACTATAGTAGGAAACTTAATAATATTCACAAAAGTTTAAAGATGAGTGGAGATTTCAGCTTGACAGTTTGTCCCTCATGTTCATCTTATCCCACGATGAAGCAGAGATTACATTTGTATTCGCTCCTATTCTGTGTGCGGTGTTTGAACTTTCCACTGCTGAAAGCTTATTCAAAGGAAGTCTTATCAAAAAGGCTGTTGGAAATGGTGTGAAAATGTCGTTGAGGAGAAGAAAGGAGAACGACTGAGTTCCTGTTATTGATTTTTGGCCATCTGTGCGGTGCCGAGGACATCCTGTCACAATGTTGATCATTCTCTTATTTTGTTTCTCTGCTGCAGTCAGATTCTTTCACTGACTGTATGTTATATGTTATATAATGTTCACTGCCACAAAACACACATGTACCAGTAGAGTTTGGATTCTGGATTGGATAAGGGCCAAGGTAATTCAATCCAGGACAAGAAGACTACGCACGTAAAACAATCACCCAGAACAAGAGAGAAAAATGTCACGGACACGGGAATATGGCAGCCTTTGATGCTTGAATGTCGTTCTGAGGCTGTTGCTTTCAAAACGTAAAATGCCATGTGTGATATTTGAGAGAAGTGCTCTTCTGACAGTGGAATAGAGGGCACTTGTGAACATAACTAGGGCTTGTTCACAATATACTGACTGAAAATGTGAGAATAAAACTCAAGATGAAAAGTTATGAAGGGTTAAATTGAGATTTTTATTTTATTTTTAATAACAGAGCCATTTGGCGTAGATTTTGTATTTTAGGAATCATAAAAAACAGCAGTGCAGTCATTGTGTTTTAAAATGTACATAATCTAGCCTGTAAATGACTGAATTGTGCTTGAACTCGGCTTTCACAGTCCACATTAGGGCCGTAGTAAACTAAAGAAATGCATCCAATAATCTAAGTTATTAGGATCTAATGCAAAAATGAGGAAGGTGGTTTTATACATAATAAGAGAAGAGGATATGTTGTTGTTTGCAGAAGAAATTATGTTACTTAAAGTGCATCTGACAGGTTAACAACACATTACACTTATGTTAGACAGATGTGACAACTGTTACCAAGAACGCTTAAACTATATATCAAACAAGGGTCAAATTTCATAAGTTATACAATAGCTATGATTTGACAAATTCCGAAAACACCTTCCTTCATTCCCTCTCCCAATTAACTTAACCCAGGCATTAAGAAAGAGCCAAAGGGGAAAAGCTCACATATTCCCAGATGTGAGCAGCAGCTGTACCATGTTATGTAAATCCAGCATTGCTTTCTCAAAAACAGAAGAGAAAGTGAGTCCTGGAAATACCATGTGCACAAACAAGGGAAAATAACAGGAGCTCAAATGCACTGTCCCATGGGTAATTCAGTAAAAGGAGCCAAACCCAATAGTGTATAGAATCCACAGAGCCTGGTTAGATTTCACTAGGGGAATGTGAGACTTCTCCGAGGCTGACAGTGGATTCCCCCGTACGCAGACCGCAGACCTTTGAATGTTTACGCAAAGACAGGGGATGGTTGGGAAATACCTTCTATTCTCAAGGGGAGTGGGAGCAGAGTTGCACAAATGCAGCGGAATAAGACAAGAGGCCGGGGCATGAGCACGGAGCAGGCAGAGGAGGGAAAAAAAAAAAATCTTCCACTCTGAATGTAAACACAAGAGACGAGGGCTCGGGCACTGAAAACCGCAGATAGTCGGCAGTGTCAAATTGCTCGGCTCCCTTTGTTGTGTTTGAAGTGTGGACTGGCCTACTCACTTTTGACCTACTTGTTGTTAGACTGGGAGGAAGAAACGAGTGGGAGGAAGCAAGAGGCTCGTTTATGCCCTTCAGAGATGGACTACTGAGCAGCTACGCCAATGTGAAATCCCTGAGCAGTCCACCTGCAAATGCAACAAAGCTAATGCTAGGATAAGATGCACTGGGCCTGAACATCACAGATCTTCAAGTTCAAGCTTTACTCATTGAACTAGGAACAAGCGATATGCCAAAAATCAATCACAATTTTTTGTTAAAGCCTGCCATGTTATGATCAAGATTCACTTTGTTTGGATTGTGTGGATTAAAGTGGTAACTAAAGCCACCTGCTGCTTCTGAAAACTCATACTTCACTGTAATAGGCTAAATCGTATTGTCACTCACTCAAACCATGAGGGAAGCTGGCCATAAAGCTGTAATAAACCCAGAAGTACTCACGTAAACTTAAATGTGTGCCAGGAAAACCGGATAAGTGGCCTAGTCTAATTTAAACAGAAATTCATGACGACTAAATAAGTATTAGCAAGTAGATTGAGGCGTCTTGAATCCATTCTGATCACAATACCAGAGGCTTTCCACTCGTTCAACTGCACAAGGTAAGAAAAAGCCACAATAACGACCAACGGACCCTCTGCTGCGAATAAGCACGTGCGTTTTTGTTTTGATCCGCGGCCTTAAATAACTTGTGAACAACGCTAGGGCTGCAAGATGGATCACAATCGAATTGAATCGCAATACATTATAATGGACACAATTAGCAAATCTCAAGTGCGATTTCTGTATTTTTGCCAATTCTCATAGACACTTTTTTATTCAAACATAAATCGCAAATCTGATCGCAATATTGGTCAGAAACATCGCAACTACGGTAGATAGTTATCCCAAATCGTGCCGCTCTAAACAATGCCGTTCCTAGCATGTCTGAAAATCAAACGCTCCACGTTAATGTCAGGTCAATTATAGCTGCAAAGTTTTGTTGCTAATGCTAAATTGCTAGACGCATCTAAGCGTTTCTTAGCAGCCGCTCGCACCTACTGGAAGAAGAGCAGTGTGACAGGTTTGGGGGCAAAGACGAATTGAGCTTGGTTGTTTAGCCAAGTCCGAGTTCTCTGTGCATGTCAACATAGTAACTGATTCCACCAAACACCAATTTGTCACAGGGATAAAATCACAATTAAATGTTATCATCATATTCCCTGCCAGATCAGATGATTTCTGATTCAAAGGATGGCAGATCTAAACTGCACTGAATATTAACAAAAAGGTTCACCACAAATGCTGATAAACAACAAATCAATTACAATGGTCTCAAAATCAGCTGATGGAAAACAGGTCGACCTTAAACATGTTATAGCTGGATTTATTGCAATAATATATTGAGTCTGGCACAGTTGCTAACAGACCCTCTGAGGATGACTCCATCTAAATACACACTCATACCCGCAAGGTATAGAGTGTACAGAGGTATAGAGCTGCAAATCTGCTTTCCCCTGTGGGAGACAACACATGCTTCGGCTGCTTCAAGAACCATGGCTGAGTCCCTCTCAAATGAAAAAGCCAACCATTAGGAGCAATCACGTTCAGCATGACCAAGTTGGGGCCAGTCCGTGGCTATACGTTAAGAGAAAGTATCCTTCTAATCTCTGGCCTTAATCCAGATGTAATCCATCTATACATTACAGGTCTAAACAGAGAGCAGCTGGCGAAGTATAATAGAACATGGCCATTAAAATAATATGACCCCCATCCCCTTTACTGCAAAGACCTACTTTCAGACTGTGCCAAGAAAATGTAAGCTTCAATACTTGGAGGAAGAAACATGACCCATCTTTGAAGTAAAACTGACAAACAACTTTAGGGCACAAAAATGATGTTAGTTTTTCCACAGTGGCCAATTCAACACCAAGAGTCAGTTTTACGTCTCCGAGCCAGCTACTGATTGCCTGTGTGTTCTAGTAGTGTGAAATAGGAGAGAGTGGTGAAAAGCTGAAAGTGCTACACACAATAGTGCACCCACACACACACACACACACACACACACAGCCACACACAACATCACCAAACACCAACACACAGGGCCGATTGGAGAGGGTTGTGTGATCACACCAACAGTCTGGTGGGAACCGCAAGCCTGTCTTTTGTGTTCACTTGTGGGTTTGTGTCTGGAGCAAGGCCCACTACAGACAGACAAAGTGGTGTGGTTTTCCAAAACTGTCCTTGTCTATGGCGAATTTAATACACCATCAGCCTCTAATTAAATACTGATTCGCGGAGCTGGCGATGCCCGCGTTTATTTTGTGTGCTTGAGTGTTATTGAGTGTTACCTCCGTAGTGGACGCCGAGATAACAGTTTAAACATGGTTATTGATGTAAGAACTAAAAATGGTCATTTGTTAATTAAAGCATCAGCAAAGGCATATTTACTCAATGCATCAAAGCTATCTCAATCAAATTCTTAACGGTCAAATTACATTTTAAACATCGGACTCTTTTGACAGGGCGTCACAGTTTTGCATCCATTGATGCTTGTGTGTTTGTGGAGAGTTTCTGCTTGATTTCCCTGCAGGATGTCAGAATAGGCTCCACTGCTTTTTGGGATGTGAACTGCTCACGCCCTTTCACTGAGGATGCTCAAAGGGACTCATAGATTGAGGTCAGGGGGGGATGGGGGCCAACACGCATGAGTTTTTCTTCTAATGCCATAGCAGCACCTTACAGGGACCCTAAAGGGGTCGACTATCTCTCGGGCCCAAAACATGACTCCGCCTCCCTCCTTTGATGATGTTCGCAGCCTTGTTGGGACATGGGTGGCCGTCCACTAACCATACGCCCCTCCATCCACCTGGACGCATCCAGGGTTGCACGGCACTTCATCAGTGAACAAGACTGTTTTGAAAATGAGTCTTCATGTATATCGGGCCGCTGGAGCTGTTTTATGCTCGTGAGCATTGGGTTAAGGGTGGCCGAATAGAAGGTTTATGCGAAACTGCAAGCTCTGGAGGATCATACACCTTGATGTCCACGGGACTATTCAGAGGCAGCAAGCTTCAAATACTGTTTTGCTGCTTTGTACTTGCTGCTCTCTAAATCCGATGTATTTGTCTGGCAGAAACCTCCCTCATTGTGCCTTTATCTGCACGAATCCGTGTCTGCTCTGAACCACCTCTAAATCTCTTAATAGTACGATGATCACGCTTAAGTTTGTTGTAAAATATTTTTTAAGGTTTTCATACCTTGTCCAAGGCATTCAATTATTTCATGCTTTTGGCACTAGAGATCCTTTTTCTTTCCCATATTGCTTGAAAATGATGATCTGCTTTAATAATGTGGAACGTCCTTCTTAAGTAGTTTTTCCTTTAATTGGACCTATCTGGCAAACTAATTGGCACAGGAAGTCTGAGATTGATTTCACTGACAGCCAAAGAGCCCGAGACACAATACCATCCAGGAGTCTCACTGGAAAACAAACAAAAATTACGACCTTTACGATACTTAAACACGATTTGCATAATCATCTGGAATAGCGTTATGACAGAGGAAACGGTATTTAGTTAGACTACTCATTACTGATGAAAAATAACGCTCTTGGTAACACCGTTATACTTAAACGCCATTATTCCAACACTGCTAATGAGGAAACACTGTTGTAACACGTTTATTAGCTCATTAAAGTTGATTTTGCATAATATCTCTTTTATAGTCACAATTATACCGATTAATTATTGCAGCTGTATTAATGACACACATATCCATGGAGACAAGCGGAAAAGTTACACAGCGCAGCTTTAATGTCCCTTTTTAATTGGATTCCAAGTCCAACAACTTCCTCTCCTCTCTGCTTTCGATTCGAGTGGCCTTCTATCACGGCAACAAACTTACTGTATCACCGCGCGTGACTCAAGCTATTTGTCAAGTTAAATAAAGCAGCGCGGATGGGCCCGAGGGAGCTGTACGTTTGGGTTTGTTTTGGAACCAGTCTAATAGCGTGTGGCATGTGAGTGGAAGCCAGGACTTTGATGCTGCTCAAGGGCACTAGGGTGGCGGTGATGGAGGGAGGAAAGAAAAAAAAAACCTCAACCATATGGACATCCTGCTGGCACTGCACACACACACTCGAACGGGGAATGGAGAGGAACTTGTCTTAAGGTAATAAATGACAGCCGACACTCCTTCAGGCTTTTGCAGCTTTGTAACGAAACGGTAGCGTCGCCAAGTTTAGCAACTCCCAGAATGGGGGACAAGCCGGAACATATTTTTCATCATCCAACATTTCAAAGCAACATTTTTTTTTTTTTTTTTCCCTCAGCAGAAGTCTCAATTTGCCACCCGTCACACCTGCTATTTATTTACGCCTGACCTGTCATCTGCTCATTTCCGATTTCCAGGATTTGCGTTGGGGAAAGAGTTCTGACAAGCCTAAGCTCCTGGGGACAGTAAGATGACTAAGAGCAAATGCTAAAACATATTTCTGAGGTTTGGATGGCTACCAAACAAGTCCCGTCAGTTACAGTTACACACATTATTTCTTTGCACGCTTTTTCACACATATTTGAAACGAGCTGTCAATTATAGAACTCATCATGGATTGTCGAGTCACCAAAAAGAATTGTTAGAAGAAGAAGACATAATTGAAGCAGTATAAACATTTTAATTTTTTTTGCGCTTATATGACAAATAACATTGTCATATATTGCTTATATCAAGGGCACAATCTTCCTGTATTGTCCTGTTGGTATGAGCTTATCTTTAAAGGGAATGTAAAATCAGCTCTTAGGGTGAAAAATGTGACCGCTTTGCACTATTTGCATCTTATTATAATGACTTTTATTTTTTGAGAACCAGGAAGTGCTCCGTTAGCTTTACTGTGACGCAGTGGCCTACCATCAGGGCAATCAGCACAATCAATTAAATCTAAAATGACTGTCACAACTATATTTAAATTGCTCCAGAATATATCCAAATAAGCCCGTTTCCCCATCACTTCTGCCTGTTGAAGCATGGCTGAAAGTCACTGTGTCTTTTAGTGGCCACAACAGGCCACTATGCCTTACTGCAGGAAGCTTGGTTATTCTTTTCCTGCTCAACATTTTTGCCTCAGTGTGTCGTGTTTTTGCGGTCATTGTATGGTCAATTTATACGTAATGATGACATGATGGCCTATGATGCAGAGAAGACCAAGTTCCAGCCTCAAACATGGCTGTCGTTTTGAGCCACCCAATTTAACCTTTAGCGGCTTGCTACATCCGGTAGTTCACGATCCACTGAACATGTGCAGTAGTGTTCTTCTCCCACACAAGTACATGCGAGGAGTGTGGGCTTGCGTACCTCGTGACTGCTCTGACCAATCAGAGCGAGAGTTGCTAGAGTGGAGCAGAGCGAGACGAAGCTAAAGATTAAACAGCTCTTTTAAAGAAAACGGAACGATTTTCAACAGAGAAAAAAGTTCATGATCTCAGAATAGCCTTTGTTTAAAGCTGTAGGTCGCTGTCAGCCCAACACGAGCAGTTTGTTTTTGCGCTCTATGGGAAAAATGCTTTCTGGACTGTGGAGGATTTTTTTCGCTGCAGTTCCTGTGGACTGACCACTACACTAGTCCAAACTCATGACAGGTTTAAGCTAGCAATACCCTATCCAGATTCTTTAATAGATCCTTGAGGAAAGGCCCACAAGCAGATGTGTGGATAAGATCCTTGACAAGGATAGACAGGAGGAGACCAGGGCTTTGTCCTCTTATCCATAGTACGTCGTTTTCAAACTAGTCTTGTCACAGTTTTTTAGCTGTGAAATTGTATTTGCTAAAGTGTTGTTGTTGTTGTTGTTGTTGTTGTTGTATGTTGTTGTATATAAACTTTAAATAATTTTATCAGGCTACTTTTTATACTTAGTTGCGTTACTGTTTACAAAGATTATGTATGTAACTACTCTGTATGAGGAACAATATACTTATTTTAAAAACATAATATTTTGGGGAATTGTGTGTAATCGTCAACCTTTCAAAAGTAGAAAAAAAAAAGGATCTATGTGTGATATCTGTATGATGATTGTTTAAACACGACACCACCTCCTGAACTTAATGTATTTTATTTCTATTTAATACAATTCTTTGCAGCTGAACGGATCACCGTGTACAGCACTCGGTTTTCAGATGCACTGCTATTTCCCTTTCGCACCAGTGACTTTTATTCAGTGTCTTGGGAAACTCCTTCACTCTTCATGTGGTTAGAATCTTCCCCGACACTCGTCCGGATGAAAGACGCACGCCCCTTTACACATTTCCAAGTGAGCTAATTGCGTTTTCCAGACCAAGTAAATGCATAATTTGTCCCAGTACAATTTTCTCTTTCATCTATACATGCTTAAATGACCACGTAAAATGTCTAAATTATTATTGCTATTATGGCCCAAAGGCTTTATTTGACCGGACAGTTGTGGGATGAAATAGGGAGAGAGAAGGTATGGACGTTTGGAAAATAGTTGAGGCTGAGAATCAAACCCATGACATCACGATGGTAGCAACCACACATGTGCAACACCACAGCACGCAAAATGTCTAAATTTACTCCGGACTAAACGTGGAACTGAAATTGTGTGGCGTTTGTGTTTACGTTGCGTTGGTGACATAACACGCGTAGCAACCCAACCCAACAGCACCTCACTTGCGGTGAAGGGTTTTGTCCGCCCCTCTCCCTTGGTGCATGATCATTTCGAATGTTTCAATATCGGACCCCTACCGTAAAAGTAGGGAAAAATCTCGACATTTGGTCCAACCTATTTGGTCCAACCTTAGCTTAAATTGTGTTGAAAGCCTAAACAAAAGAATGGACAGTGTCACAGAGCGCACCCAAATGTTCTTTAGCTCACGTGTTTGTTAGAGTCACCCCTGCACCCACATAGCCTGGGATTCATGCAATAACAGCCCACCATAGGCTACCTCAACAGAATATTAGCACTTCTTTACAGACTTCTGACACCACCCTGCTCCATCAGTGTAACCTCTGCTCTCTGTTATTTTTACAGAGTTGCTTTGTGGTGCACTGCTCTGAAGGTCGTCACTGGTAATGGAAAAACCCTCCACCAAACAGTCTCTGAAAGCTGAGTGCACCGGGTCAACATCAAGGTACGGCCACCATTTGTCACCTCACGGGTATTTAAGGTCCAAGAAGATGACACCCGTGTTCAATCAAATGTACGGCTTCACACCGACATATGATACTCATGCTATTTCTGGATCTAAACTCCACATTTACAAAACAGTCGTTGGTACAGGTGTCAAGATGAATTGTCAACAAATAATATAAAAAATGTGTTTTGAAGCTGTACACAAAATAAGAATATTGAGTATAACATCTATAGTAATTAGTATAGAACACAGTTACTGTCCATTCACTTTTTGTGCAATATCTGCACAGGAATATTTTAGCATTGTCACGTCAACATATTGCGATATTGAAGAGATGTTAGTCAGTTCAGGTTTGCATATATAATTTAAAGCAGTGAGACGAGACACATTCCCATGAGACTAGTTCCATAAGAACGAGAAAACATGAGATTTTGAAAAAATGCATAATAGTCAAAGTACAATAAGCAGTTCATGATTTAGGACTCACAATTGTGTGCGGTCATCATGGGATATAGGTGGTCTTGTTGGCTCTGTAACGCCTGGTGTGAGGCTGATGTAGGTTGCGTTTTTAGCATCCGTGGCTCGGCGCTGGCTATCCTGGGGACGTCACAAATTCTTACTAAAGTACCCTTGTCTTCATGTATCATGTATTGTGCTTTCAATGTAATGTAATTATATCCAGGCTCTTACTGGCGGGGAGCCTCCTCTTTTTTCTTTGTACCTCACCTGGTTTCGGATTGTGTCGTGTGAGTTAAAGAACCAGTTGGCTGAGTTGAACTCCTGTTTAATAGTCATGTGAGAAAAGTGACTGTTTTAATGGCCCTGAGGTAATGAAGTGAACTGTGACATGAGGAAGATGGACAACGGACATTAAAAACTCTAAACGAGACGCATCAAGAGAACTGCTTCAAGTCAAAATGATGATGCTTAATAAAATGTATATGAATGTCTCATGTCATATGTGTGGGCCTAAAGCGTGGGAAGAGTATTGGTGTCCTGCTAATTCAGGGGTGTCCAAACTTTTTTCACTTTGGGCCGCATTCTGAAACTTGTACGGAGCAGAGGGCCACAAACAACCCAACAATGAAGTGAATCATTCCAAATGTTGCATTTGACATAGTTTTGATGAGCCTTAACACCTTTAATAAGACTTGGAACATTAACATTAGCTTGGTATAACGTCAACATGCTTGAATGTTTCCATTTTACAGTAAAAAGTACTACTTTTTGTTTGGACCAACTTAGCAAGAAGCCTGAGGGCCAACAAAAATTGGTCTGGGGGCCGCTTTTGGCCCCCGGGCTGTAGTTCTAGCATGCCTGTGCTAATTCCTAGTGGCATTGCTAAAATGAATGACAATATATATTTATTCAAAAATAATCCATCTCAAATTGACTTCTCTGCTACCAAATTCCTGCGACCTCGGCCGCGCAGTTGCTACGCATGCAGTCTGAGCTAGGGGTCACTCACTAGCACTTCAACTTTTTTTCCTGTGCCAAATGTAAACACAGGTGTGGAAAATCACTTTAACTGGCAAGACCTTGTGGCACAAGTTCTTGTCCCGTCCCAAATTATTTTCAAACCTCACCTTACAGCAAGAAGGTTGCGATCTGGAGATGGGTCCCTGGGCGCTGCATCGTCGCATCCACTGCACCTGATAGATTTAACCCAACAGCATTGAAGATTGGGTCAAATGCTGAGGACAAATTCCCCCATTTGGACGCTGAAGTGTACTTAAAGTCAATGGCTTCAAATGTAGCCAAAAGCCGACACAAATCCGGGTCTTTTTTATGTCTAGTACTTTCTGCCTATTGCTTGGTGACAACGTTGTCAGGAGGCTTCACAGGACAATGACAGTATGACACAGTTGATTAAATAATGTCTTTACTCCCTGATGTCATCCACCATTTTATTTTAGTCACTGTAGTCTACAATGTCTTTGCTAAAAATTTGAATGTTTTGTGTCACGGGGGTTCCTTCGGCATAAATAGAAGTACTTCTTTTTCTGATTGAAACACTTTTCACAGCAGGACCAGATGCATTTCACTTTGGTTTTCAACATAACATCTTACCAGTAATCCTCAGTCCACTAGCCAAACTGTTTGAGGATGACAGATGCCTTACTACTGTCTATGTATTCAAAAGCCTCAGACGGGTATTTAAGAAACCTGCATTTCCAGTACACATCATCTTTACAGGTGCACAGTGATGGATTTAGTTGTTGGTGTCCGTCTAGTGAGCCGAGGATGGAGCCTGTTTAAATCCCCTCCGCCCTGTCATTACCATCAGCTCTTATTTATGACGCCGCTGTCAGAGCCACACCAGAATAATAGAGCTCCTTTTCATAAAGTCACTGTAATGGACCCCTAATGGATTTGTCAGATTGACTGGAGAGGAGGGGAGGAAAGGAGGCTGGGGAAGGAGACGAGATAAGGAAACAAGGGAGTGATTGGAGGGAAGGATACAGGAGAAGGAGGTTTTATATTTATAGCCATGGTAGATTACACTAGTGGCATCGCTCTAGGTTTTTAGGGTTGAAGAACGAGTGAACATATATTTTAGGGAATAAATGAATACCTAGCTCTTATACATGAATTATACAGTACTGTAATTGTAGCTACAAAATCCCCGTACACAGCCGATTATGGGATCACTCTTAATTTTGTAAACTCTTGCGTTAATTAAAATGGGGACTGTGGTGGACAGGGTCTGGAGGACTAAAAGCAAGAGTGAGGGGAGAGGTTTGGAGGACTAAAGGGAAGTGTGAGGTTTGGAGGATTAAGAGGGAGTGTGAGGGGCGGGGTTTGGAGGACTAAAGGGAAGTGTGAGGTTTGGAGGATTAAGAGGGAGTGTGAGGGGCGGGGTTTGGAGGACTAAAGGGAAGTGTGAGGTTTGGAGGATTAAGAGGGAGTGTGAGGGGCGGGGTTTGGAGGACTAAAGGAGAGCATGAGGGGTGGGGTTTGAAGGACCAAAGGGGAGTGCAAGGTGCGGGGTTTGGAGGACTAAAGGGGAGTGAGAGGGGTGGGGTTTGGAGAACTGAAGGGGAGAGTGTGGGGCGGGGTTTGGGGGACTAAAGCGGAGAGTGAGGGGCGGGGTTTGGAGGACTAAAAGACAGAGTGAGTGTTTTATTGTTGAAAGTAAAATAAAATAGTAAAAGGATGCATTTTTACTGTTAGGTGGCATCAGCAGGCTCAGTTACAGGTCAGATCTGTGGAGAGGTGACACTACTGTTTGTCTCCATGGCAATAGACATGTTTAACATCATCCAGAGGAACATTCCTGGGCATAGCAATAATATTTCCACGGAGACAAGCAGGTGCCCTATGTTGCACAGTTTAACGTTAAATAATACTGTAAAATTCGGACTATAAGTCACAACTTTTTCACACAACCCTGTGGCTCATACAACGATGTGGCTAATTTATAGATGTTTACAGGTTAACGGCCTCTAGGGGCACTCTAGCAGGAGGCCCTTTCTCTTGCTCACTCGCTATGTACAAGTGCAGGAGCAGAACCAGATGTGGAGGAAGACGGACACCGAGCTCACACAGAGAAATCAAAGACAGATGGGAGTAGAGTTGGGTTTAGACATGTTCTCTGTGTGTTAGGTTTCAAAATGCTGCGTGTTTTATTACAATCCAACTCATATTCACTGAGAAATGAGGAACAGAATTCAGGCGGGTCTAAATGTAAAATTCCGCTTTGAGCGCGGACATGCGATATGGGGGTCTGCAATTTACAACCCGCCCTGACCCAAAATTAAATGAGAATTTTCTGGCCCGCCCAAACCCGGATGTCTTTTGACTACCGTGTACCATCATTCTATGTAAATATCTATGTTAATGTGGACACCTGTGGCTTATAGGCAGGTGCGGCCTATATATGAAATTATTATTATTATATATAATATATAATATCATTATATTCAGGTGCGCTCAGTAGTCTGAATTTTATGGTAGTTTACTCTATGTGCACACGTCAAACAAGTATGATAAAAAAATCTAATAAAATTCCCACAAAGTTTGTATTTTGAAATAAATGTCTGTTTACAGTTGGCAGCTGGCAGCAGCATTCACACACATTTCAGTTAAATTCAGTACAACTTTTTAATCCCTTCGTTTTCCGGAGACATGCTAGCAAACACTGGAGCATCTGGAGGATTTATACTTTCCGATTTGCCAAGTTTTTAGTTTGATCAAAAGCAGAAAGACAGTATATTTGTTTCTCTAGTCTTTTTGATCACTAGGTTTGAACAAACTGGAGCAGCTAAAGAACCCCCACATTTTAGGCCTCATTACACACAGTCAAGAAAATTCAAACGTCGACTGCTGGATTTGAACACCTTTAACACCCTAAAAGTGCGTCTGCTATTCGGAGAAATGACTGCTACTCTGGAGGAAGCCGCTGATAAGGCCGAACATGGTGTTCTGCTTTTCCAACTCGTGAACGCTAGATGCCAAACCCTTGGTACGCGCAACAAAATCGCTGGACAGACCTACATCCTGGATGCACGTCCATCATAGACTTTGGATGGAAACTCAACGCCTTCAATGCAATAAGATTTTTAAGAGTGAATAATGCACACAATCTGGTTATTTCAATGGATAGAATGCAAAAAAAGAAACAAAATCCTGTTCAGATCATTTAATATTTTCAAAGTAAAGAGTTTGTCACTTGCAGATTTGCTCACAGTGGGAAGAGGAGCCAACACTTTTACTCAAGTAAATACATACTGTAAAATATATTACTCAAATGTAAAACTCATCTCTGCTTTCAACCCACTGCGGCAAAAAAGTATGCTGTTTCTAATAAGACAATTCCAGCCTGTGAATGCATTTAAGTGTGTATTTGCAGATGTCAGTGTCTCTGAGGTATTTGAAAAGTAGAAAAACTTGCAGAGATTAGACCGTCTCGACATCGGGCTGCTGTGTGTCTGAGCTGCTGTCGAAAATTGACACTGAGCGCTGTCACAAACCCACAAACTCCTCTTTCCTGTTGGCTTTCATCTATTATTACAAGCTTCATTTTGGGAGCTGACAACCGCTGCACGCTGAGTCCCATGTCCAAATGAATCCAACAGTTTAAAATGTGGTGTAAACCTGCAGGCTGCCATTTTCAGCAAGAGTCCACAAGTGACTCAAGTAATATGATGCGTTTAACTGACTACGGCATGGACAATCACCTTTAGAAAGCTGACAGGAGGGATTTACATGCATTTGACAGGTTAGTCAACCATTTATTTTTTGGGGGATGTTTTTTGCCCGTAGGCTTTATTAGACAGGAATGGAAAGTGTGAAATGGGGGATGAGAGAGAGAACGGGAGAACATGCAGTAAATGTCGGCATTCAAACTCACGACACTGCAGCCGGTTGCTCTAGCATAAGTGCTGCGCCTTAACCACTCGGCCACCGGGCAGCACCTTAGACAACTATTTCACAAATGTATTCAAGATTTTGCCATAGTTTTCCCAGATTTTGGGAAGTTCAAAATTGTCCTTTCTATTTCTACGTAGTATTTGACATGGGAGGCAGATGTGATTAAGAACCAATCAATAACATCATTTTGGACTAAACAAAATAATGTTCTTTTACCTTCTCTTTGCAGGCCATTTTTTTTTACACATGTTAAAATATATAAAAGTGTGTAATTTAATAAGGATATCTGAATCAAACTAAACTAAACTCTTGGGTCTTGTTGATTGGCCAGAGCTTGAAACATAAAAAATTACACCACTGCCGAGCACAAGATCTAATAGTTTCCAATCATAAATCAAGCCTATTCAACTCGGGGCCCGCGGATCAGATCAGGCCCTCCAAGCAATCATGACCATCTTTTTAAATTTATTTTTTATTGTTTGCTGATTTAGTCCTGGTTTAGGCCTTGTTAAATTTGGTTTAGACCTGTGTTAATATACCTTTTTGTATTATTTTTCACAAAAATCTAATATAAGTCATTCCTAAATAAGCAGCATGGGGCTTTTGAATCAATTTTGAAAGGTTTACAGCCAATCCTCAATAGAAACGTGTTATCTGGAGAAAAGTTCATACTTTAGAATACATTACATGTTCATCGATTAAATGTCCTTATTGTCTATGAACCTTAACATTACAAGATATTTTGTTTATGAAAAGATAAGTGAGCAAACGTAGAAAACAAAAATCAATGAACATTAGATATTCACTTGGAAGTAGAGGACATAATACATGCACTTTATTTCAAGCCAAACATGTATTTTTTTTAAATGACTGGCAGTTGAACTGAGTCATTGTCACGGAATTGCCAATCAGAAAGCAATCAGAGCCACAGCAGGACGTTAAAAGCAGCGATGGTGTGATGGGCGAGAGAGAGAAAGAGAGAAGAGTGGAACCCCTATGGAGAAGCCATGATACCAGCACAAGATCTCAGAAGAGAAGGGCTATGGAGGTACTTACAGTAGTACTTAAGACTGTATTTAAAACTGATGACATATGGAGAAAGGATCAACTGGTGAAACTAACTGTCTTGCCAGTTACATAACAAAACTAACATGGCAGCAAGTTTGATGGGAGATGGTCGTCAAAGTAAAACCAACACAACATTGTCAAAATAAGGCTTAATAACAAAACGTATAGGTTACAAATAAGGATATGAACTGTCTTGAGTAATTTTTCAAGACTTTCAGGAAAATGGAAAAAACAAATAAAATGATTTATTTTTGTCAACCGTCATGGAGAGTTCTGAAAGAGTTGGCACTAATTACAGCCTCAAGTCTTTTTGAGTATAGTGCGTCAAGCGTGCAACACTTATTTTTGGGCAGTTTCTCTCATTCTTCTTTGCAGAACCTCCCAACCCCAATAAGTTTGGTTGGTGGGCATCATTTTCTGATCTCTCCAGAGATGTTCAATTGAGTTCCAAGTCTGGGCTCTGGCTGGGCCCCTCCAGGACATTCACAGAGTTGTCCTGTAGCTTCTCCTTTGTTCTCCTGGCTGTGCTTAGGGTCGTCGTCTTGTAGGCAGATGAACCTTCGCGCCAATCTGAGTTCCAGAGCGCTCTGAAGCAGGTTTTCATCAAGGATGTCTCTGTACACTGCTGCATTCATCTTTCTGTTGATCCTGACTAGTCTCCCAGTTCCTGCGGCTGAAAAACACCCCCACAGCATGATGCTGCCAAATGGTACTGACCAGGTGATGAGCGGTGCCTGCTTTCCTCCAGACATTACGCTTGCTATTCAAGCCAGAGTTCAGTCTTTGTTTCATCAGACCAGAGATTTTTGTTTCTCATGGTCTGAGTCCTGTCATGTGCCTTTTACTGAGGCACATGATACAAATTCTAAAAACCTTCCCCTTGGATCGGTTCCTTCAAGATAGAAATTTGATGAAAAAAGGTGAAACAAAGAAATCAAATAATAGACTGAATCTATGTTTAGAGCACAGAAGGTTGAAGTAATCTGAAATAGCTTCACCAAACAAATTGAAGATAAAAACTAATATTTGACCTTGAGACAGCAGAGAGTTTTTATGGGTTCTGTAATGTGTTTCTATGGCGCACAAATTGCCTAAAGATGACTTAGGCCATTTGCATAAATGTGTACTTTTTTCTTAAATGTTTTGCCATGCACATCACTTTATTTCATTATTTAAGTGTTAAATCTAGTGTTATTGGAAATGTTATCTGGGACTGCACAAAAAAGATATTTTTCAAAGCCAAAATGTGCAGCTGAACTTTGGCCATTTGAATTGCCTCTATAATTAAACTATCCTTTATACTCAGAGCGAAAGGCAAAGGTCGGGCAAGTTTGTGATCTAAAACTAAAATGTGCAATTGGTAATGACCATTTTCATTATTTGCTAAATGTGCACCGGGTGACCTTCACACCATTGAATATAAACTTCTTAACAGCATGCACAAAAATCAGCAGCTGTGATATTAATGTGAAATTCATATTTTTACAATAAGTATGCAGGGCTTGAACTTGAATTTATCTCATTTCTGCACGCAAAAATGTTCCATCCACTGATCTACAGACATAGACGACTAAGCAAACCAGAATTCAAGAGGGACATGTGTGCTTTTAAAGTTTGTCTACTCAGATGCGCGGAGCGGTCTTATTCTGACCTGTCCCACCTGACCTGAAACCACCGCACAAAACTTCAATGAAAAATGAAGATGCTAGGAATGCATTAGGTAAGTGAGCAATTAAGACTGTAACGATGATAGGTACAGCGCCTTTAAGACTTACGCTGATCAGTGCATGAATAATAAGTTAATTAGCTTAGCCTTAAAAAGTGCTTTAATAAAAAGAAAGCGGGGCTAAACTAGTACTGTGCCAGGCAAAACCACCACCACAAGTTGAGAACGACTTCTATATAAATTCTCATGGAAGAATCTAATTTGTTTTGTGGGAAGTTTTACGCTTGTTCCTCTGTCTGCTCTTCCCTCTTCCTCAAAAGGTCACGAGCTTAGTGTCTGAGTCACTAAAGTTAATCACCCTGCCTCCTCCGGCCCACAGTAGTCCCCACAACCGCAACGTAAATTATTGAGGAGCGAGTCCGAACTACAGCCTCCTCCTGCGCTGCTCGGCTCCATTTGTCCATTCGCTAAAGGTCAGTGCGGTGTGTTTTAGCCCCAGTCACTCTTTTTCAGAGCTCATTTGTAGCCCTCAACTCAAACCGCAAAAGGCAATAAGAGCGAGCCGGACAGAAAAAGAAAGTCTCACGGAATATACAATGAGTGTGATGGACAAGTGAGAAAGAAGTAAAGACATCAGCTTCTGTAACATCTAGTGTTTATCAGAAATGACTTGAATGCACAGTTGCAGAGTGGTTTGGTTGAGCTGGGTCATGTCGTATCGTAAATCGAAATACCGTTTTGGATTACTGCGATGTAATTTGCAGCCAACGCCTTGAGCAGCTTAAACCCGGACTCTGGAGGTTCTGGAGGTTCTGAAGGCACTAAAAACAATCAGTGGAGTGGAAGCTGAACTTTGGCAAAATGGAGCATTGTAGACTGACTGGTTTACGAAGCTTTCTCGAACT
This sequence comes from Chaenogobius annularis, assembly GCA_015082035.1. Lineage (NCBI taxonomy): Eukaryota > Metazoa > Chordata > Actinopteri > Gobiiformes > Gobiidae > Chaenogobius > Chaenogobius annularis. Next base: position 674,780 of record BJKM01000245.1, on the reverse strand, counting down.
TTTTGGTCAGTCGTGCTTTCCACAGTAAAAATAGATCTGTCAAGTTACGCCCCCTTCGGACACACAAATGCCAACGTGGTTTTCTGTGCCGAGGATGTGTTTTACTATCATAAGTTCGATCATGTTCAAAAGCGGTCGTGACACAGTGGAAAAGAGAGCAAGCCAAAAAGGTAAAGCCGGAGAAATGCAGCATGCACCGGTGTGTGTCGTCCTTCAACAAAACAACATCCTTGATTTCAATTTCTAGCCATCCGTAACATTTTCTAGTTTGTCACCCATCATTACTAGCTTTACAATGCATAAACATTTAGCTTATGTGCCTTTTAAACATTCATATGCCGTTGTAGGGACCTGTTGACTGAATGTTGACTCACGGACAATGATTGGCTGAATGAACAAAAAACCACCAGGAAGGTAAACAAACTGAGTTTTAAAACATGTGGAAATATCCGGTTTCTTTGTCTACCTGGAATGTTCTAGTTTCTTCACCAGTTTGTTTTGTCTAGCCATGTGCTCTGCTCTTACCATGTATTTACTAGGCATTGTTGTTAGTTATGGTGACAACAAACCTTAGCATTTAGGACAAGGTGCAACCCAAAACATGCTCCATTGGTAAAATCCTCCAGCTAAGCCTAGTTCAATACCTGGAAATGGGTTCTCAAGTCCCATCGCTCCTGAGAGGTTTAACCCCAGCGGTATTGAAGGACGGGTCAAATGCAGAAGACACATTCCCCTACGGGGGCAATAAAGGCAAACATTAATCTGAACTAGTCTCAATGAAAGTTACCCGGTGTCATGTTGATATGAGGAGTCAGCAGATGCTCAAAGCTCAAGTATCAGTATCGAAAAAAGCTGCATCACTTTAGTCCTAATTTATTATTTTTTTCCATCAACAGAGACAAAGCAGAGGGCCAATTGAGGGCCATAGACTTGCGGTCAGTACAGTGAATAAATAAAATGAGTGCATTTTGGACAGGTTAGACTAAGCCACCAGAGCTTTATGCAGACATTGATCTTTAATAAACCCAGTATCAAACATTTTGGGGGTTCTGTTGAAGGCAGATTTTGGGGGGAATAGTAAATATTGACAAAAAATGCTTGACGTTAAAAATATATAGCCAACATGTACTTTATTGACTTTATTTTAAAATGAATTGACCATTTATCACATGATACATGCAGTTCCCGCAACTCTGATTCCTTGACAAAAGTGTGTGTTACAAGCTGAATGCAAGTTCCGTACTGCTGTATGACTACAGTGTGCAATCATGGTCATTTGGGCTAATTCACAAGGACGCCTGAGGACCAAGAAAAATTGGTCTGAAGTCCGCAGTTTACAGTAAATATAAAATGTAAAATAATAGCTTAAATAGAAGAAAAATGCATGAGGTTTTCTAGTGACACTGTGTTCTATTACAATGTCCAACCTGTCCATCCATCTGCTCTTTAATATTGACCTGCCTTTGACTAGCATCTCAGAACCTCTACTAGACAAGACTACGGATCGTTATCTTGTCGGACATGAGATGAAACTTGCTGCAAGTACATAGCCACCCCGCTCCATGGCCCCCGTATCAGCTTCCTTTGTGAAGAGATGAGTTCTTATCAGCTGGCTGTAATAATACAGGAGGAGGTGGACCACGGCGCGGCCTCACCGCAGACGATAACAATGGAAGAGCATGAGCTGTCGGAGATATGCCCCCCCGCCCTGGATGATCCTTTTGTGGGCTGAGGCACACATCAGATCAGGTTTCAGCGAGGAAAAAAGGCAAAGAGGTGACAGGTGATAGCGCCGTGGCTCCAGGTCAGGCCTGTCAGAGGGGACAGGAGCAGACAGCACAGCAGACGGGACTGACTGAGGAAATGCTCACTTGGGAAGAGAAAAGACAAACATATTTTTCCAACGTGTAGATCTTTAGATTAAAAAATATATATATATAAATACATGTGTGTGCAGCAGTTATTGGGGATCGTGCAGGCTGCAACTGATATCGAGAGGCAATGACAAGAGGTGACAATGCATCTATTGTTTGCCACAAATATATATATATATATTTTTTAACCCATTTCATTATCGTAAATGGATCCAAATAAAATATATTGATTTTAGGTTATCTATTTGAATAAAAGGTTACTGTATGTATTATTTCTATTGTTGGTGGCCTTAATAAATCCTGTTAAACTGTGAGGGCCCTCAGACTATTTCTCAAGTTTATTCCTTTTTGTCAACCATCTGATAAAAGGAACTATTATTTACGCTCCCGGGCATTTGAAACATAAAGTGGATGGAAACGGATGGATGCTCTAGCTTTGAAAAGGAAATTGTTCCAGTCCAACAAAAGTCCAGTCCGTTGTCTGTCAGTTCATTCCTCCTTATATTTATCCCGAGAATTGAAATCTGATTTTCTTTTGTGCAGAGCTTGTGACCACTTATAATCAGAGTAAATCAGTTTTAGCTTCACAAAGAGGCCAGCCATTTGTTTGTACTCCAATGGGTCCAGAAACAGCTTCGGAATGAAATGGGGTCATTTTCGTCAGGCGTTTTAAAAGGAAAAGATATCCAAAGCCTTTGCTTTTTCATTCCATGTTTTAAAAGTTTTTTTAAAACGTTACATTGAGTTACATTATATTTAATTTTTATAGTGAATTGTTTAAAGCAGGTGAGATAACAGTCAGTGGCGTCAGCTCCGTTAGCATCACTTCACGCCATTAGCTCTCAGCGTAGAGTTAGTTTAGGAAAGTGTCAGTGCATTTTGCTCTGAAGCTGCTTTTCAGCTTCGGACTTCAGAAAGTTTACAAAAATGCTGATGGCATTTCCTGAAAAAATGATATATCAAAAATAAAGCCTCAGATAACTTCTACATTATTATATATTCCCGTAGGTCATGGATGTGGACGGCTCTAGTCCAGAAGCTTCAGTGTCGGTCCCCTCTGCTCTGAGTGTGAGCGAGACGTGGAAAACACACACACAGATGCGAGGGGTTCTTATTAACACAGCTTAAAATCGTCCCAGCCTCTATTTTATATTACAAACAGGGACAGTGTTAGTCTCAAGCCCTGATTTAGAGACTTAAAAACAGCGTTTAAGTACGTGTTTTTGTGAGGCTCAGAGAAGCAGAGCAGAGAAGACAACCTTGTAAACAAGATTAATCAAACAATGAAGCTAAATACAACTCGGGTGTGTTAATGATGAGGGAAAATGTTGGTAAAAATCTCAAAAAAGTAAATTTAGCATAATATGTGTATATATATTTTTTTATATAAAAACTTATGACATATATAGAAGGTGGTACACTATATTATATAGGTTACCGTTTCATTTGTTTGAGCATCATGTAAGAGAAAAGGTGATTAAAGAATATTTCCTCTCCCCTCAATGCAAAATGGAACTTGCATATTTTGTTTTTGCTCTGAAACCTCTTGCCCCTACTGTTGACATCACCTATTAGGCTATAATTATCCAATCTAGTGGTCTTATGTATTTTTAAAGTTCATTCAACTTTACGACTTACTCTCGACATACGGAATAGTCTTCACTAATCAAATTTGACATTGACAGCTAGGATTTTTCAGCACAATTTACATTCATTTAACTTCTACAATATTAAAGACCAAGGGTTTGGTGTCCAAAAAGTAGTTCTAAAACCTGAATCAGAATCGTCTACATCTTGAGTAATCACGCACTCCTGACAGCAGAATAAATCCCAGACATTTCCAGTGCAAACTCTCCACCAACCAGAACAGAGGGTCAAGAAAGGCCAGTCTTCAAAATTAAACTTCGACTGGGCACTCAAACCACCCGGAACACTATGGATTTTCTTCCCATGTCAATTTTCAGATTGACATATTTCTCTACCGCCGGCTCTCAGTTTCTTTGTGTTGGAAATAGTCCATTTAAACCTGTTCATTTGACTTGATTAACTGTAGGGGAGATTCTATTCGGCTGATATAGGTTTTTCAGCCTTTGAAATAAGTATTTATTGTAATCATTGGTCCAAGTCTGTCTTTGGAACCAAAACAGTTCAATTTGATATTTCAACCAGTGGCAACACAATGGACAGAAATGCAAAAGACATCAAGGTTGGGCATCTAATAACTGAACCGAAGAACAGTAAAGAGTAAGAAATATATGAAAAAATATATATTCAGAAAATTATTTGCAAGTGTAAATTTATAAAGTAATGTTTCTTCTAAGCAACTGCGCATGTCGTGCGCTCTTAAACCCTGCTCATATGGTATACCTCTACATAAAGTCCAAAATAACTTGTATGAGACATGCCTTTAACACCACTTTATTCAAATGTATAGAGAAATATACAGTGCATAGTTTTGTGTCACAAACAAAATAAATACATTCTAATGGAGGATAAACTGTGGTTGCCAAATAGAGCACTATCATGTGTTCTGGGACTGCCCAATTCAATAAATACTGGACTGAGATTAACAAGGCACCACAAACTGTCTTTGAATGTAAAACAATAAATCTCTTACGTTAAACTCCAACAAGGGAGATGATAGATGGATACCTAAGGAATGTACGTTTTTGGCTGCAGCAAACAAAAACAACTGTCAAGGACTGCACGGAAATAACATTTGCAAAACGGACTGGGAGACGAATGTCAAACTGACTTTAGTTTAGATATACTCTTATTCCTTTTGTTTTAGTCTTTTCATTGTCAGTCTTTTTTTTTTCATTATAAAATAAAACAAGATAAAAGAAAAGCCTGTTTTCTCCGCTTTGGCTTTCTTAAGTAGTCCTTGTAAAATGTATGTTTGACATGACTATATTGTATTGCTCTCATCTATCATGAGACATTTCCTGAGTAAACAAAAAAAGGAGTCGCATCCCCACAGTTCTGACCAGTAACTTAGCATGCATAGTTGCATCCCCTGTTTGTATCCATGGAGATAGAGTTTGATAATGCAGAACACTCTTGGCAAAGCAGTAACATTTCTATGAAAGCAATCAGGTTGCGAACTCTCCACCAGAAAAGCAAGGCAATAAAATCAGCTTGAAGCTCTGCAGATGCCATTTTGGCTCTGAGCGTTTTGTTGCTGAAGTAAAAGTATTCTAGGGGATAAACTGCCCCAAGCTCTTTGACCAGAACTCTCTTTGTGAAACTGTCTGTCTCATCTTGCCACTGAATTTTCTCTAAGCTTTTGCTGTCACATCAAAAATCTCCCAGAATCCCCAGCTGGTGGCAGGCTGGGTCCCTTGGGATCCCGTGGGCTTTGGGCGAGTTAGAAAGAGCCAGACTATGAAAAGATTAAAGACACAAACATTTGGTGGCAGCTAACTTTTAACTGTGGGATTTTAAAGACAGGCTGTCAGAAAATATTGCGGATACCAATTTAAAAGGGTTTAGACTTTGTTTCAATATTGAGAAGTGCGAAAAGACACAAAATTAAGAAATTAAATAGTATTACAAGTATACATAGCAAATTTATGCTAATAGGTAGTTATTAAAAGGTATGATAGATTATAATACTACATTCATTAATTTTAATAAGGAAACAAGAAAAGCACTCAAGTCATTACCAATAGAAAACCAATGATTGTTTCTGATTTTTTCATATAGTTCTCTAATCACCTCAATTATCTCCGCGCGCCGCCCACCCCAGCCCCCACATCCTTGCCAAGTCACGCGCCCCCCCGTGCTCGTTCGCGTTCTCCAACACAACTCCTCTGCTTCCCAGTCACACTCATACGTTTAAAACACGCCGCCCGCTCCTCTGTTGCGCCTTGAAACAGCCAATACATCCATGGAAACAGCACGGAGAACCACGATTATGTTATAATAATCTGCCGTGAAACAGAAAGTCCGCAACGACACGGGGGCCAAAGTGAAAGACACACGGAGCCAAAGCTGCAAAACGACAAAATGCAAAATGCAGAGCCACAGCTCAGAAAACCAGCATCACTGCTCCCACGCAACATAAAGTTTTACAAACAAACTTCTTATTTTAATTGATGTGACATGAAACGCTAATTAATTCATCAATACTGTAACTGTTTACAAAAAGTCTGTGACAAGTTAATTAGTCCTTTATATATATTCTTTACATGCACACAGAAAAGTTTGGACTGGTGAATTGAAATGTTGCCGTTTTGGAGACATACTTATGTTAAATTAATAATAAAATGTGTTATTTTAAGCAGAAACTCCTTATTTATTATTTGTTTATTACTATGAACTATAACATGTATTAAAAATAAAAATAAAAAAAATGGTTTTAAATGCTTTATGGAATGTACAAAAAAATTTACCCATTACTTGATTAAGCGATGAAAAGAATCGATAGATCAGTCAATTACTAAAATATTCGATAGCTGCAGCCCTAGTTCTGGGCGGTAGAAGTCGTGGTCGTGTTAGGCATACTTGGCAACGTGTCATAGTGTCAAAGGTGATCTGGCATGGGTACAGCTGAGTCAAGTGGAGTCACAACTGAGTTTTAACTTATACTGTTAACATCGCGTTATCCCCAGTAAAAGTAAACGGATTTCTGTATATATTAAAATAGCATCGCGATATCATTTAGCCCACAGCAGCTGTTAGCATTCTTGGATATTCATAAACATTTGTGCCGTTGTTGGACCACTCGTTTCTCCTTTGTGTCTTTGAGTACATTTGTCTGTATATCCTAAAGTCCACGATTGCTCTAATAGTTGTTGAACAGTGGGTGAGTCTTCTTAGCCCATGGAGGTCCAATAATGGGCTTTTCCCCGGATGCCGACTGTATTTACTTAAAGCTGAAGAACCCAACTTTTTTTTCTTATTCATTTTTCAAATTTGTATTTCCCCTCAGACAGAGTGTAGCAGTGTGTTTTTGTCACATTGCTATCAAATTACAAAGCATTTGATCTTTTTCAAACTTGTAAGAAAGAGCCATGTGAGTCATTCTATGAGATGAGAGCTGATTGACTGTTCATCCTGTTTCACTTCTCTGTCTGATAAAAGCGGTTCTAAAAAGCTTTGCTAGTGGCCAAAAGCTGTGTGCAATTGAATACTAGAGCTGTTCCAAAGAGTTTGTTAGAACAAGAACGAGTTCCAGATTTAAATGTCTATTTTCTCCTTTCACAGTTTGAAAATCATGTAGGCCTACCTCAGCTTTAAAGGTAAACTATATGGAAGTCCACTGTTGTTTTTTCAATATCATCTCCAGGGAGACAAGTAGATTTGTGACCACAAGTTACAAAGTGCACCTTAAGGGGAAAATCAATATCTAGAGATGCAACATTAGATGCAATACAACCCATGCAACATTAGAATGTGCACACTCCACACAGAAGAGCTTGCAAAAATGAGGAAAAAAGTTCAGCAAACATCTGGAAATCTCCAAAATAAATCATCAAACTCAGCAAAACGAATAAAAAAAATAAACCAAATCAATGCACTGCATGTAAGATCATATAGAAATTGTATTTTGTAATCTTGGGTCATGATTTGTTTATACCTTGCCTTACTGCTTTTTTTCCATGTATAAATGCATTCAAAAGTTGTCATAGTAAAGACAACATCTGATCTGATCTGGACTCCACACGCACTAAAAGGGCACAGAACAAATGTCAAGGTGGTTGATATAACAGAAGAAACAGAATCCAAGGTGAGCTGCAAAGCCTCTCACATAAACTGAAATATGGTGGATTTTATAGACAGCAGTGATGGCACCATTTACTCAAACGCAATTGGACCTAATATTTCTGCATGGATTTCTACAATTTGATTAGGTGTCATCATGATAGCCGCTGGCTGTTTGATAGATTCTCAATACAGCACAAGATGAACTGTGGACAGCTGTTGTCAATACTGCTCCTGGTAGAACATGTTGAAGAAATATATATTAACTGGACAATATTGACTGTAGTGCTCACTCTGACATTTCATTATTACATGGCTATTCCTGGTTTGCTTCATATTAAATGTATAGAGTAATCAATCTTGATCAAATATTGGAAAATGGTGGGTCAAGGAGTTCCCGGATGATGGCTGCTTAGCTTAGTCATGTCTGTTGGGCTGCGGTCAAGTCTGTTGGATTTTATCTGTCTATATTACAAGTTCAGCTTGGGAGATTCGATATTTCTGCGTGGGAGCAGACATATAATGAGCTGGGAGACTTATTTCAGGAACATGTCTAAGAGCCTGAAGAAGAGCAATGTCACGAAAACAGGGCTAGCCATGCTACAACTAAACTAGCTAGCCACGCTGCAGCTCTGGACCCCACTTCGGCCCGCACTAGCGCCGGGCCGGTCACTGCTCCGGAGGAGAACAGACGTGAGATAAACCCAGTTATTATAGCGGCTCTGCGGGAAATAACTAAGATTACAAAGGCAGTAGATGCAAAGATGCAGGAAAGGCGGCCCTTCAGTGATTTTGAAGAATCATAATCGCACAGGTAATCTGCGAATTGATGGTTTGCAGAGGACACTAAAGGGAAAGATGTGGTCAAGTTTATGCAGGCTTGAATCCCCGAACAGCTAAAACTTCCAACAAAAGCTGGTAAAATGAAGCTTGACCTGTCGCATTGCTCCCTGGCTCTAAAACTGGTCTCAAACTGGCGCCCAAGACCCACTATACTAAAGTTCCACAACTTCAGTGATAAACAGCGTGTCATGGCGGTATGTAGACAATCCGCCAGACCAAACCAAACAAGCTTCATGTCTCCTTCTTCAATGACTAATCTGCAAGAGCGGTCAAGAAACGCAAACAGTTTGAGAGAGAAGAAAGTGGATTACACTCGCAATGCAGAGGCTCAATGTAGATGGAAAAATAAAAAAAGTTTTACCACACCGGAGGCGGCTTCAGCATTTGCAGATCTGCTGCCGGACCCCTGAGCAATTTGACATTCCCTTTTTCCCTTTGTGCCAATGGAAGTGTCCTGGACTTTAATGGAGACCTGTGAGTATTTGCCCCATGTGGGTCAGTGTGTTCCAACTTCAGTTTTTAAATACCTACGTAAAAATGTTATATCAATTGTAGCGATCTACAGATGGCATCTGAGCTTTGTCATGGTGACAGGAACTGCCGGACATTAGGCTTTTCATTGCTAGACAGCACACCACCGCCTTTTTGCTTTCAATTTGAAACTGGATTAAAATTAACGCTGAGACAAAATTAACGCCAAGACAAAAGTTAAAACTCAGCTAAAAAGTTATTTGTAAATGTCTTGAGCATAATAAGCGATATTACCAAATTGAACAGATAAAACATCCTCAACATATTGGACAATTAATTACCCACACCCTTCTCAGGCCCCCCAATCAGTGCAGCCGAGTCAGCACATATGCTGATTGAACATTGGCGCCAAACCAAACCCAGTAAGAGAGACAGGAAGACCAAACTAGTTCTATTGAGGTCTCTGAAGAGGAAGGACGCATGACTCGGGAGGAGAAATTGTTCTTAGCTGAGCTAGCTTAACGCAATTTCGGAGATGCTGACATTCCAGAAAGACACACCAAAGACTTTACTCCTCCCATAAGTAATTCTGTTCCCATCTTTGGACGTGATTTTTGCTTTAAATTGCCACACGCAAACCCAAGCAAAGGACTTTTTGCAACTTTTCAAGTCTAAAATTTAATTTGGATCCAGGACACTCAGTGCAGATTTTTGTCAAGGAGGAAAGTCTCGGAGCCAAGGAAAACGCAGCTCAAACAGACTTAATCCAGTGTTTCTTCAGCCTGATGCTGTCAGAGTGAAATTCTCTCTTACTGGCAACCCCCTCTGTCCTTTAGATAATTCGGTATAGTCATCCATAAAGAACTATCAACAATTTTAGAGAAAAACTATACTCCTCTTTTCTCCACTATAAAAAATGATCTTGAAAATGGGCAGTGATCCCATACTTAAGTCTAAATCAAAGGATTGGCACTATACAAATTAATGTCTTGCCGAGATTTCTCCATCTATTACAGACTCTCCCAATTTCCATCCCCAACCAGTTGATGAGTGGAATAAAACCATCTCAAGAGTTGTATGGCTAGGCAACAAAACCTCAAATCTGAACTCTACAACTTTCAGGTTGGGGTTTACCTTAACTGAAAAAATACTTTATTTCAGCTCAAATCAGGGTGTTGTTGTACTGGTAGTACTGGTTAATTGGATGAATTAATACATTAATATTTTAATAGCCCTAATTAAAATGTAAATGTTTTCTGGTTTTACCAGGAGTTAACCTGATAAAGAGACAGACTTTAACCATTTCTTCTGCTGGTCGGCTGCATGTCTGCCATGAAAAAATTTCCCCTGAGGGATGACTAAAAGTCATTCTGATTCTGGTATAAGGTCACATATTAATATTGTTGAAACAAATAACTTGTTATTGCATATGACATTTTTGTATACAAATTCCATCCATCCATCTTCTTCCGCTTATCCGGGGCCGGGTCGTGGGGGCAGCAGTTTAAGCAGGGACTCGCAGACTTCCCACTCCCCAGACACTTCCTCCAACTCTTCCGGCGGGGATCCCGAGGCGTTCCCAGGCCAGCCGAGAGACAGTCCCTCCAGCGTGTCCTGGGTCTCTTCCCATTGGGACATGCCCGAAACACCTCAGTTGCTCCTCTCGATGAGGAGGAGCAGCGGCTCTACTCCGAGCTCCTTCCGTGTGACTGAGCTCCTCACCCTATCTCTAAAGGGAGTGCCCAGCCACCCTGCGGAGAAAACAAATTCTGACCACTTATATCCGCGATCTTGTCCTTTCGGTCATTACTCAAAGTTCATGACCGTAGGTGAGGGGAGGAACGTAGATTGACCGGTAAATCGTGAGCTTTGTCTTTCAACTCAGCTCCTTTTTCCCCACAACAGTCCGATGCAATCTCACGTTCCACCCTTCCCTCACTCGTGAACAAGACTCCGAGATACTTGAACTCATGCACTTGGGGAAAGGACTCCCCACTCACCCGGAGAGCGCAAGCCACCTTTTTCCGGTTGAGAACCATGGCCTCTGATTTGGAGGTGCGGATTGAGGTGAATAATAAAAATAAATAAAAAGCACGTACATTTTTATGTATTTATTTATTGCCTTAATATACACCATGTGCAGGTCATTTAAGTCTGAACAGCTTCTCTGAAGTGGAAAACATCTCTTTTGTTCATTGCCCTCCTTCACCAACTTTGACTCCTGCCCAGGGTCTATCAGACTGGAGTTTGTCTGAGTGCGCACTTGGCTTGGAGGCTGTGAATCCTTGAGCAACTCAAAGTATCCTTTCATCAGCAACTTCACTCACATAAAAGTACAATAATCTACCTCCTTTAACTCCACTTTAAAAGGTGCATTGATTCTCTTCTGGAACAAAAATGGTTCACTATAAAGAAGATTTTGAAGAAGAATTGTTCAGTGAAAGTCGAGTTGAGAAGCGCAGACAGTTATCATAAGAGTTATCACAAGAGAGCAAAGGGCCAATTATTTTATCGTAGTAGACCTAAAATGACCACAAGAACATGTCAGATGAGTACAAACGTAGATAAGATGGAAAGAAAATAAAATACAACTTGATTGGTGGAGCATGTTGAGTAAACTGTTTCCAAGAATAGCATTTCGTTGCAATACAAAAGTCTATTTGATTCCTTCTGCTTCATCAGAAATATCCTTCGACACATTTATATCCATAATCTAGGTCAGGTTTGTCTTGGTTTGGTCCTATTAAATTCTGGTTAAGTCCTGATCTAGCCTCTGGTCCTGTTGTAGTTCTGTTTTATCTAAGCTCTTGCTCAGGTTTAGTCACACCTGATGTTTACTGTCTACACACAGGAAAAAAATAAAAATAATTCTAAACAGTTTGCAGTGGTCTAAATGTATTGCTCACTTAACTAATGCATTCCGAGCATCCTAATTATTTACCGCGATGAGTTCACAAGAGCTTTTCAACACATTCAGAGCCCAGAGTGAACTAATAGCATGCTAACAGCGCACTTCCTGACTCAGAGAATAAAACCCTCTATAATTAGATGCAGACAGCACACAATGGACTCCCTTACACCTGAATAAGTGCTTTTACAATAGATCTGTACTGTGGCAAAGCAGATTTTACTCTATTAAACTATTTGAAAAAAAACAATCAGACAGTCCCTTTAAAGAACACTCAAAAATGGGTACTCCACATTCTTTTACTTGAGTAGAAGGACCATCTTATACTTCTACTATGCTTGTACTTTCACTTGAATAAATGATGGCTTAAGCCACTATAACAACCTACTCAACAGTGTTCTTCTCATCTCTGCTTCATAAACAGTTGTAGCTCTTCAGTGTGTATTACTTGAAACAACTTGAGTTCTTAACTTTGAACTGTTTCAAGGTCACTTGAGCTGGACCATCATGTCAACATGCATAATTCATGTCGCTAGGCACCCAACCATTAACATGGTGAAAGATCTTTTTTTTTAATATGGTTGACCTCATTAGCAGTGAAAGAAGGCATGACAAAGTTAATTGATTAATCACTGATTCATATAATTGTGAACAAATCAAGTAATTGAATAGTTGTTCTTGGACACAACACATGCCATGTGTGAAGGAGATCAAAATGGCACATGCAATATTCTATGAATTCTGTGTATTCTATGTATTCTGTCTAACCTGATGCCCTCAAGCAGCTTCCCATTTTTGTAAAAATCACATATACATGGTCCACTTCGTTACAATATAATTAAATAAAAGCGTTTGGGTTTTTTTTGGGGGGGGGATTATTGTTTTTTTTGCACCAAAAAAAAAAAAAACATAGAAAAATGTGTGTTCTTAATGACCTGGCTCTCATCAGATTGGTCTGTATCTCACTCTGAATTGAGTTCTTCACATGAATCAATCTGGAATGACTCTCGCCGAAAACAATACTCAACGCTGATAGGTCGAAGCGTCACAACAGTGACCTGTGAGCCCTAAATGCCATGTGATTGGCCCATTAAACCACTTGTGCGAACTGTAAACGAATCAGTAGGAGCCTTACAAGATGGATCCCCTGGGTTTGTAAACTCAAAAATTGCGAGGGCAAGGTTGTGGTTATCCTGACTAACACAGGAGGAGCTTGTTTTCATGGAAATGTATGGCTCCAATATTCCACACTATGGCATGAAATGTTTGTCCCAATGGAATGGAATGTTCATAAGTATGGTCCAGATTAATGAAGGGTTTCAGAAAATATGCCAAAGCAATTGCTAAAATAAATAAATGTAATATGCAATTTTGAAAAACAAACATTTATCATTGTATCACCACAGTCAAAAAATACAAAATGCAAAACAACTCCAAAGCACCACGCCGCACAATATGAAACTGAAACCACAGCAGTGCTAGTAAGATAGACTGGAAGTATCTGTGTCCATTACCTTGGAGTAGAGCAGGTCGGCCCCCTGTGCTGCCCCCCTGCTTCTTTACACAAGAGTGAGAGTGTGCTAACCGCTAACACTGTAGCTCCCGGCGTTTCCCTCCACCACTACACCTCCTCACCCACGCGTCACCTGTTCACCTAGCCTTAGCCTCTAATGTTGTTGTTCTGTTTTTTCCTTGCCGTTTGCTAGCTTGTGGCATTAGCGTTAGCCCTGCCTCCCTGCATGCCCGCACTGATTCGACCTGTTTGTCAGAGTGTCTCCCAGGTGAGGGCTTGGGAGTGCAGGCTGCTCACAGTGTCACATGCACCGGCTCACCCACTGTGTGCTCAGATAATGGTGTTTTTAACCTGAAAACTCCCAATGGACACAATGCAAGACCGGACACCAGAGCTATAACAGTAACACGCAGGAGTTTACAGGTACAGGTTTTGAAAAAGGTTAACACTGAGTGGAGAAAAAGAGCAAAAAAAAAACCCAAAAACAACAAAAATATACTATGAAAAACAAACAGTTATTTCAAAATGTTGGAATCAAGGATGTTATTAATGTTGGCTCTTAGTGCTAGGGTTGCTGCAGCTGTTACAACTACATGTTCTACTACAGTATTAGCCAACTACTCCATCTACTACTAGAACTAGTTATTTGCAGTGTAATCCCTCATTCGTCCAGGAGTGGGACATCATAAAAAAGGTTCTAACCCCATTTTGGAAAAAATAATACTTGATAATCTTGTCTTTGTGAATAATGCTATTAAGATGTGTATTACTGTAACTATTAGTGCTAAGTATAACTTATAATAAAAGAAAAAAGGACAAAGTTTGAATCAAGAGTGAACATGTTTTGGTTCCCATCCAAGTAGCTTCTTCAGTTCAAACAGAGATCCAGTAATCAGAATAGGTTTATTGCCATTGTCAATGAACATAATTCACAAACAAAGGAACTTGTTTTGGCATTAAGGTGCAACATAAAACAGAGCAATAATGAAAAAAAACATATGAAATCAAAAGGGCATACGTTAGGAAACAATTTAAAATTACTATAGTATAAAATAAAAATAGGCTTACTATGTACACAAGAATGTACAGTTAAATTTACAGTTCTGAGTGCAGAAAGTGGCAGTGCAGTGAGTGATTGATTAAATTCTAGTAAAAGTGGCAGGTGTTTAGAAGTGTTCATGAGTCCAACGGCAGAGGGAAAGAAACTATTCTTGTGGCGAGAGGTTCTGGTCCGGATGGACCGTAGCCTCCTGCCTTAAGGGGAGTGGCTCAAATAGTCCATGTCCAGGGTGAGAAGGGTCAGCTGCTCGTCCCAGAGCCCTGGAGACGTACAGGTCCTGCAGAGATGGAAGTCTGCAGCCGATCACCTTCACAGCAGAACGCACAATGCGCTGTAGTCTCTGTTTGTCCCTGGCTGTGGCTCCAGCGCGAACGCACAATGCGCTGTAGTCTCTGTTTGTCCCTGGCTGTGGCTCCAGCGTACCACACGGTGATGGAGGAGGTGAGGATGGACTCAATGATGGCCGTGTAAAACTGCACCACCATCTGCACTGGTGCCGCAGGAAGTACATCCTCTGCTGGGCCTTCTTGATGAGGGAGCTGATGGAGGGCTCCCACTTGAGGTCATTGGTGATGGTGGTGCCGAGGAAGCGGAAGGAGTCCACGGTGGTGATGGGGGAGTCTGTCATGATGAGGGGGGCTGTGACTTTCCTGAAGTCCACGATCATCTTCACTGCCTTCTGGGCGTTAAACTCCAGGTTGTTACCGCTGCACCAGGGACCTGTACCAACGTTATGTTTTTTTTAGCAAAAGCTAAGCTAGCTTCTAATAGTGTTTTATTATTTGCAATGCAGGAAGTGCTCTTTACCGTGACGCCTCTGAAAGTTCTGACAAGCACTTACTGACCTTACTCCACCCCGCCTACTTTTCCCTCTTTTCCCACTTGAGCGGCACTTTCGTTGTAATCGCACTTTCGGTCCAGCGGGAATTCTATTGATTTAAGTAGAGAACGTAGGAAGTCTCGCCGCTAAAACATGATGCAAAGTAGATTGATTTGTGTAAAATGTGCAATGTTCACGTGAGCAACAAGTCAACAATGCATCGATTCCCTGGGCGGCCCGAAAACGCCTTTTTAGTCTGTGTAGAACTTATTTTCTCTTGAGGTTGGCAGCCCCATGTTAACTAATACAACGGAAGGAGGATTACGTCATATGGCGGCTTCAGGAATAAGGTGAATAAAATCATTGGATACATTTTATTCATTCATTATATACATTACAAATACCTTTCGACCAAGGAAAATATATTAAAATCTAACTTTTCAAGGTACAGGTTAAAAGTTTTGATGCTGCTTCTCAGTACTGCACAGAGAAGGACAAGGGAAGTCTAGTTCCTCCACAGTATGCACATAAAACACCTACATATTCTCAAAAATGTTAGTGCTGAAAGTCCTTTATAGTGATGAGACAAGCCGCAGCTCCATGCACGCAGTTCCAACCCACTAGTGATGCGCTGGTCAGGCTTTTTTCCAACCCGCGGGCCCTGCAGGGTATTACGTACTCTATCCTGGCCCAGCCCACACAGCACCGCGGCATTGAGCCTATTTTTTCAAAATGTCTATTAAAAAGGCTGCGTTCTGAAATGTAGAAAACACTTCAGTTGTAGTCATCTGGACTCTGTTTTAGAAAAACAAAGCGTTTTGACTCTCATCCAAGAGTCATTTTCAATCAGTGAAACAAGTCTGAGAACTCAGGCTTTTATCCTACTCTGTGTAAGCCCTGCCCCCTGGGCGGAACTTCCTGATAATGGGCCATAGAAACTACCTGAGATGGGCCATTAACACGGACTGATTTTCGCCTCCTCCTCATTGTATACCTGATTAGCATCCGAATGCCCTGGGCGTCTCCAGGGTTTCACTAAACTATCATCAACAGAATCTCTTTTTAACAAAGATTGTTTAACCCCTTTTTCAAACCATCTTTTCTCCCTGCTTAGAATCTCCACCTCACTGTCCACAGAGTGGTTTGTGGCTTTGAGATGAAGATGTACGGCGCTCTGGGGTCCTGAACTCACATGTCTTCTGTGCTGATAAAGCCTCTTGTGAAGTGGCTGTTTAGTCTCACCTATATAACTCTCTTTACAACTTTTCAACAGTTTTTGTCTTAACGTGTTGCCTGGTTTGAAATAAACAGGGACTTCGTGTTGTCTTAACATTCGTTGCAGTTTTTCTGACAGTCCTGAAACATAAGGGATAGAGACACCCCTTCTTCTTGGTTCTGTTTCCCTTTTGTCCCTTTTGTCCTACTTTTTGGTTCTCTTCACTTTGTTCAGAGCCCAAGTCGGGTATCCACAGGCTGAGAGATAGAGCATTCCGGACATGTTTTTTCCTCTTTCCTCTTGCCCTCTGAGCTGGTGGGCACCTCTTGTGCTCTGTGTTGTAGTGTTCTGATCACTCCCAACTTATGCTGTAGTGGGTGGTTAGAGCCAACGAGCAAGTACTGGTCCGTGTGTGTGGGTTTCCTACATACTTCTGCCTGGAGCTTCCCGTCCAGGGAAGCCCGAACAATCAAGAAAGGCCAAGCGGTTCTCCTGAGCATCTTCTCTTGTAAACCTGATATCCTACAGATTAGGATAAAAACCTGAGTTCTCAGACTTGTTTCACTGATTGAGAATGACTCTTAGATGAGAGTCGAAACGTTTTGTTTTTTTAAAACAGAGTCCAGATGACGACAAATGAATCTTTTTCTACAATGGAACACGTCTGGACGAATGAGGGATTACACCGACATGCATACTGAAATGCTATGCAGGCCTAATTTGCACTATGGCTTTGACAACACGAAAGCACTGATGCATATTGATCAGCCAAAAACGAATCCTATCAAATGAACTGTTTGTGTATTTCCTCCACATCCTCTCTCTCTCCCTCTCTCTCTCACTTCTGCGCCACACACAGAGGTGCAGGGCCAGATGTGGAGGAAGGCAGACACAGGTAAATCAGCTCACACAGAGAGATTGTGAGGACTGTACAGACTGTTCTCTGTATGTTAAGAGAGGACAGTTGTGACCGTCAGACGCTTGTTGTGTTCCTTGTTCTGTCACGCGTGCGTGTGATACACTGGAAAAGTTGCCTTACCAAATGAAAAAGCCAAACACAATCTGTCATTAACAGCATTAAAGTGACTTAAATGTACAAGTAGCATATTTTGCAATATTAAATTTGTAGCCTATTGGCCTAAAAGCATAGTCTAATAATAATAATAATAATAATAATAATAATTAAAATGGATGGGGGAGGGGTGGTTGGGTTGGGAGTGATGACCAATTAGAAAAAGTGGGTTACCAGAAAAAAGTTTAAGAACCACTGGTATAAAATCAGAAAAGGTATAGTGTCGTTGTCAATGAACAAAATTCACAAACATAGGAACATAAAACACCAACTAATCCAAGGCCTTACTTTGGAGTTTGCAAGAAACTAATTGCAACTTGTCTTTGCAATTAAGAAGGCAAAACCTCTAAGTAGTGTTGTGACTGTACTCCCCAATAATAGAACACTTTGAATACAATGAGTTCATTAAGCACCTGGTCTGACACAGAAAGTAACAGTTTGACAACACTTCAGTGAAAACACCTGCAAACACACAGAGCCTGAACAGCCACAGCTGCTTTCACACCTGTGAGCCAGTCAAAACATCCAAGCCAACACCTTCCTTCAACCAGCTACTGAATACCTCTTATTATGAGACGAATTACAGGGATAAACATCTACGATCAAAATTAAGTCAAGTAAATATTTACTGGACATGGATAAGTGTTGAACATTAGCATTTTTACCATAACACTTAAAACAATAATACATCCGTTTTATTCAATATAATTGCCATGTCCATATTAAAAAAACAAAAAAAAACAAAAAAACAACAACATTGAGCTGGTGAAAAGTATGCTACCTGCTTGTCTTCATGGAGATGTTATTGCTTTGCCTAAAATGGCGTGTCATTTAGCATATCTAGTATTATTTTGTATATTTTATATTGTTTTGTATTTGGTTTGTACGTATTTATGCATTTTATTGATTTTTTTTTTTTTTTAAATATATTTTTAACATTTTACCTGTGCTTGTTTTTTTTTACTCTGTGCAGCACTTGAGACTTTTGTGTTGGTAAAATGTGCTATACAAATAAAGTTGAATAAAGTTGGATTGGAACATAATTCGTATTACTCAAAAATACGCTGAATATTAACCCTGTTTTTTCTCCATGGAGATGGATAATTTTAAAGCCATTAATTGGGGCATAATGTAGTAAAGTTTCGACAGGCCTGATCCTCCAGACCGGTTTGCTCAGTCGCGCTTTGGCACGCTTCTGTTAATGACATGTGTTTCCATGCTCAGGGCCTGGCTTTGGGTCCTTTGAGTTCGAGCTCTGCTTCATGAACAGTCACAAAAACATGACACTTCTTCTTCTTACTAAATAAAAACTAAACTATACCTTCATTATAGTTTTTAATTATGATGTTAATTATGATTTACCTTTAGTAAATTTCAGTTTGGGGTGCTGTGAGACGTAGCTAAAAGGTAGTGTAAACAGGAAATTAGATTCGGTTTATTGTCAGCATTCATTTCACTTCTTTGCAAAGTCACTACACTGCGTTTTAACACATATTTTTGCAATGCATTGGGTTTGGAGAATGTTAGATGCACTGGAAATATAATCTTGTCAATCTTGATGGCGCGCCGTGTGTCAAAAAACAGGAAACAGCTGATGCTAACCAGTGCTAGTTTTGTTTCAAATCCTTGTTTGGTGAAAAAATTATCCAAAAAGGCCAACTCTCTCGCCCTCATCTTTATTCTGTCTCCCTGTCCTTGTCTCACTGATACTGCCGTCAGCCTGGCTCGATACTCTAAAATGCCTTTCATTAGCAGCTCATCAATAACCTCCAGCTCAGGACGGCCACTTGACGTCCCTTTCACAGGAGAGACCACAGGCACCAGCAGCACAAGAAAGAGAACTGCAGACAGATCTGTTATTATTTGTGCTCATGTTTCCAGAGCCATATATCCTGAGCTGACCCTTTGACGCTGTGCAGACAATATATGTGTGAGGGTTTTGGAGATTGGCTCTGACACAAGTTTGCCGGTTTAGTACGTCACATAAAGCAGTCATGTCCAAACAAAGGAGAACTATTATGCAAAATCGACTATCAGGAGCTTTTACCATACTATAATTGTTCTCCTTTGTCATTTAACCACTTAAAGCTGTATTTAGAGTGACTCATGCATTTTAGAGTCATCTTTATTCTACTGTGAACAAAACGCCATTGTCAGTCCAGGTCTTCACCGCTACCCGTGTCGCCCGTTACTTTAGCCAGCAATTCTTCTTCTTAAACGGTAACACGTTTTTGATTTGGCAGCATTGCGTAGCCATTTTAGCTACATAAACGGGCCGGCGCAAATCAGAGTGGCGGTTTTCAACATGGTTTAAGATGTCCAAAAGACAACAAGATGCTGCCCCTTTCTTCCAAGAAGTTTTGTGAAATGGGTTAGTAGTTTTCTAAGTAGCGTAGTGCTCAATTAAAAAGGGGTGTATCTAATGTTTTTCATGTAATAAAGTAAATTGTGTCTTGCCCCAGCACAGTGCAGCTCTCAAATGAGACCGCTGTGCTTGGTCTACATCACATGTGTCAAAGGCCAGATGTGGCCCGCCAGATGTTTTCATCTGGCCCTCCGAACATTTCTAGTTTATAATTGTTCATTTCCAATAGATATATCGCGTTTTTATCGCTAGAACTACAAATCCCACAATCCTTTGCAGCCGCGGCCCCTCCCCCGCGCTGCTCTGCTGTGTGCCGCCAGCTCAAGTGCCGAGGGACAGCGACCAGCGACACTCATCGCAGCAGGTTTAAAATGGAACACACGGCGGCGATGACCTGTAGCGCTCTGCTCAGGGCAGATCGTGGGAAACACGAGGAATAAAGAAAGAGGAAAGTTTTGTGGACGTTAGAGCTGTGCTAAAGCGGCGCTAATGTGAAGCTAACAACAAGAAAACAAACTTCTTTGCTGACAACTCTGAGGAAAAATCCAAACCAGTGCAAAACCTGGACAGATCATGAGCCACAGGTAAAACACAGGTCAGAGTGTAATAAAGTCTGAACATGACAGAGTGAAGCTGCTTTGAGCTCTCAATTTGATTCACCACAGTGAATAATTTGTCACTAAAAATAAGGCTTAAACTGTAAAAATAGTGAGCTCATATTGAGTTAGTGCAGCAATATTAACATGTCTGTGATACAAACATTTAATATCAGAATCATATCACACGTCCATGTTCCTGTTCCTGCTGCATGAATATGGACCTGCTGCAGATTTGGGCAACAGTGTCCACATCGAACTATTACTAGGCTATATAACATTTCTTATATTTTTTATTGTTTTATTTTTTACATTATGTTCGGCCCGCGACTCAGCCTGAGCGTCGAAAAGTGGCCCCTGGCCCAAAATGAGTTTGACACCCCTGGTTCTACATCAAAAGCAGGAAGTGCGCTGTTAGCGTGGTTACGTCCTTAGCTTTAGCCCTTAATTTGAGCTGGAACAATCAGGATCTGGCAATTGTCAGTCTGTTCCGACAACTGCGTTCTTTGATCCGGTAACTTTACTAGTTACATATTAGACCCATTTATCCCAAGGTCCATTGTCTATTTCCAAATTAAGTCCAAAAGTCAGTTATACCATTTGTCTAAAATCTCTTATGTCAGTCAAGTCTTCGATTGTTGGAGTGGCCTGAGTTCTCCATCTCTATGTGATGGCCTTCTTTCCTGCAGCCAAATGTATCTTCCAAAGGTGTCCATTCATTGTGTCCATGGCAGGAATTTTGAGGCCCATATATATAGTTCTAAAATCGAGTAGGATAGCAATGTCAAAAACAGTCTGCAGTGGGCATGGTGTTGAAGTGTCCATTTTTCCCAAAAATTCTCTCCAAACCTGATTTTGTGGTCTTCCACAGACATGTAGACTTGCCCACACTTGTCTGTCAAAATAAGGTAACATTCTTTTTCCCATTAGTTATAATATATACAAATATATTTAGTAGAGAAGCTGTCCATAATTTAGATATGAATCCCCTTGAAAGTTCGTATTTATAGGATTTAAAACAAATTTCAGTCAGAGGGTTGGGTTGCTGCCTTGTTTAATTTCTTGAGTTTATAACCAACCCTAACACCTAACTTGTAAATAAAAGTCCTGTTTCTCCAAGTCAGAGGATTCTTTCAACATTCAAAAGCTTTTGACTTTATTTTATTTTACAATTTGATAAAGATTTTCTATTTCTCTTGTTATCCAGACTTTAAATTGCGCTGGTAAATGAGGCCAATTATTTTGTGTTTATTTTGACATGGACATCTCATATTAAAAAACCCAATATACTAAAATGACAGAGGGGGAGGAGCAGTCAGGTGCAGCAGGTGCAGTAGGTGAGGGTGATGCGGACAGGTGCGGCAAGAGGGGGAGGAGCAGTCAGCTGCAGCAGGTGCAGTAGGTGAGGGTGATGCGGACAGGTGCGGCAAGAGGGGGAGGGGCAGTCAGGTGCAGCAGGTGCAGTAGGTGAGGGTGATGCGGACAGGTGCGGCAAGAGGGGGAGGGGTAGGCAGGTGGGCTCTCTCGCTCAGCCCCTTCCTCCAGCTCCTCCGGGGGGATGCTGGGGCGTTCCCAGGCCGGCCGAGAGACATAGGACACACTGGAGGGACTGAGTCTTCCCAGGAACCCTCTTACTGGTGGGACATGCCCAAAACACCCCCCCAAGGAGACGTCCAGGAGGCATCCGAAACAGATGCCCGAGTCTCACCTCAGGTGGCTCCTCTCGACACAGAGGAGCAGTGGCTCTACTCTGAGCTCTGAGTTACTCACCCCATCTCTAAGGGAGAGCCCAGCCACCATGCGGAGGAAAGCCATTAAGACCGCTTGTATCCGCGATCTTGTCAGCGACTGCATCACTGCAGACGCTGCACTGATCCACTTGTCAATCTCATGCGCCATCCTTCCAAACAAGTTCACAAGTGACGGATTAATTTGGCAATCAATTGAACTATTTAATAATACATTTTCATTTGGGTGGGTTTTGGGGGGATTTTTACTGCTCATTGGGCTGGAAACCGTGAGCTCCATCTGGCAACACTGGCGTGCGGTCGGAGCTCCCCAAGCACTTTTAATGGTATGGGAAGACTGCGGTCACTGCACTGCAGCTGGACGGCATGCAGTGTGAGCCCGGGGTCAGTGGCTCTGAGGAACTCCTAATCACCCTCATTTATCAACATTGCGGAGAAAATTGTTGGTACACCAGTGCCATCACTCTAATCCTGGTGAACGCAGAGCTGCTGATGATAAATGCGGCGGATGAAAATCAGCGTCAACCACATGTAGTTGTGGTTGTTGTAATGCTTTGTTGTTTACCTCTTCTATTTGATTATGTTTATTATTATTTATTTTTAAAAACTCCTTGCTGGGGGGTGGGGATTATTGAACACATGGGTAAATGGACACGGACTGACAGACAGGAAAGGAGAGGAGGGGAAGCGACAAATGTGGAACAAACCTGTGAACATGCATTTACGCACAATTCATGAACTTCCCTCACCCTCAATGTTTTTCAAATAACTGTTTGCCCAAATAATGCAAATAAAAAGATTATAAATAAAACCAACGTAATTTGAATAAAACACCACAAAATATTCATGTTTCAAGTGGCCTCACCTGCAGGATTTACGGCATGTGTGCACGGAATACGGCAAAAGGAAGAGTTTATCTGAAATGGAAATCACCAAGAATGGCACAAAAAAGAAGAATTATGTTGTTTTGGCTCATTGGAAAACACAGAAAATGAAGCCTAATTAAAACCAAAAGAATAATTAACATAGCTATGAACTAACTGTGTTTTTAGGGCTTAATAATCATTTGATCAACTTTAAAAAAGGACTATGCAATAGTGTGATGCAGATGCTGCCATGAGACTAGATCCAAACCCAGACCTGAACCAGCAGAGCAGCTCAGATGGTGTGAGGTGGTTCAACCTGAGCAGCTCTTCCCGGAGGCGCGCAGAGGAAATAGAGTTTCTGAATGACGATCATTGAACTTTGTTAAAGCTTACCCTTATTGAAAGTTGGCGTGCATGGTACACCACCTCTGGACTTGGCGTAAGGTTTGTGCACACTGCCAACATCGATAAATCCTGAAGAGTGCCTTGTTTTTGGTGGTACACCACATATACGCACTGTTTTCACCGTACGCAAGTTTGATAAATGAGGGCCAATGTGTGTGGCTTTGTGACACTTCTAGAATATCAAATGTGTTTCATTTATAGAAAAAAAACATCCTGACTCACTGAATCAATAAAAGTGACTCAATATTCTCATCAGTTCAAGATAAAGACATTTTTATTCAGTTTACAGTAAATAAAGTCTCGAACTGAAACTGAATAGTTGGGCTGAGGAGTGGATTATTATTATTTATTCAGAAGAGTTCAATAGTAAATTTTAATTATTTCCTAATGCATGTCGTTTTGATTTCATATATGTTTTTATTATTGTTCATTGTTCTACGTTGCACCTTAATGCCGAAACAAGTTCCTATGGTTTGTGAATTTTGTTCATTGACAATGGCAATAAACCTTTTCTTTTCCAAGGTAGCCCTAGCCAAGAGGCAGAAAAGTACATACAGTTACAACATACAAATGAACACCATATAGGATACAATTGCACATTGAGGAAGTCGCTAATGTTTTCAGCCTGGTTTTAAAGGCATTTAAGGACAAGACCTCAGTCAATTTTCCAGTTTGGATGGTTTTGTTCGGGAAATAATCATCTGCCTCTGACAGCGGAGATGGATTTCTTTGAGAAAAGCGTATATATTTTTCTCTAATCTAATCATAGTATAAAAAACAAGTATCTTGTGTGGCTCTGGTGAAGAGCAGTGTCAGAGGAGGCGATGGTGAGATGGTCCAAGCTGCTGCCGGAACTCTGCCCCTGAGGAGAAAACATTATGCATTGTTGGCAATGCAGGAGGAGACATATTATTTTACTTGCTTTATTCACAAAGAACTCTTAGATTCTTGTAGTTCAGAAGGTGTTGTCTACAGAACACAATAGAATTGACTGGTCACTGGTTTAGATTATAGCACCAAGTGAAGCAAGTGCATAGCAATGCAATCCACTCTATGTATATCTAGATTATTGAGGTCTATTGTATAGAAGCTGCAGTACTGTACACTGTATAAGGAAAGGCCCAGAGACAAACGTGTCAAATTTAGACTTGACATTTATTAAATGAAGCAGTCACTCTGTTATTCTCAAATCATCCAAGTGGATTTGTCATACATCCTGCTATTCATCCTTGTTTTATTTCAAATTCAAAAATGATATGAATGATGAGCGTCTGGAAGCTGCAACCTTGTAAGCAAAGAGCAGCGTTCTAGTCACTGGACTATCGGTAGGCTAACGCACATTCATATCTAATACTAATGCACAGCCAATGGCTGTGGGCACAATAAACCGAAGCAAATGTGAACAATCGCCTTTTATTATGCTAATTTAGCACATTTACTGAACGGGAAACATGTCTCAGTGCACCAAAACACCACATCTACCCTGTAGCTCTATTCTGATGTGGTCAGTTGTAGAAATCATGGACTTTCCTCACTTGTGTTCAGCTGAAGGACTCATGCTTCTGTTTAGCTAACACACAGAGACCACCACCCCGGACCATGTATGACCATTGAGTGCGTAATGAATAGGTTTGTGTAACAAGTGTTTGGTATTACTATGTAATGAATTCGTTACAATTGAGATAATAGGTAGGCTAGGTACAGAAGGTTAGTAACAGCTACTAGAGGGCAGGGATCAGTAAGAAAACACTTGACAAAGTATTGAGTTATAAATGATAAGTGTATTGTACAAAAGTGAAGATGAAGAAATATATACAAAACTGTAGTACAAAATAATACCAGTTCCAAATGGTAAATCAAAGAATCCAAAATGATTGCGACGCTATAGCAAGTGCCATAGGTGGCCTTAGCCAAACAAAACAAAAGGTTGATATCCTGGCGTTTGGGTTATGGAGTGGTGTCGTCGATACGAGTAGGTGGGAGAATAAGGACAGGCTGCGGAGCCTCCCACCAGACCATGGCAATGTAGACAGGTTTAGGAGTGTCGTCAGCTCCAGGGCCAATTCATCTAGCTCGCCATCAAACAGAACACCAAAATAGGGCACAGGGCGAAGAATAAACTCTGGGTAAACGTAGTTGCATACATGTAACACCTGGAGCTAAAGGTAAACTTACATTAGCTTACATAAATCATACATGTGCTCAAAAGAAGAAACTATCCTCAACAAAGAGGAGCACATGTTAGCATTAGCCAACTAAAGATAACAGAGTGCACCGACAATAGAGCTCCAACTCACCAGTTCAGTTGATTTCAAGAGCACATATTACATGACAAGGTCTACACCAGATAGCATGGTCTGGTCTGAAGTTTACAAATAAAAGTTCTTTGTTACACATTATAGGTGACTTAAATTGAAAAAGCATTTGTTTCGAGACTCTGCCCTGCAGCTGCTGTCCCCTGGCTTCTCTGCCACACAACTGAAGAGAGAAGAGAAGGCAGGGCAGCTTATATACCCAGTCAGAAAGTCAATCACCCTGTGATTGGGTGATTGGTACTGAGGGCGGTGACCTGTCATGTGGCATGGAATTGAGTGGAAAACCTGGACAGGGCAATGGATTTGATGAATCCTGATTTTTTAAACAAATAAACCCTGGTTTAAGCAGCCATGGCTGGATTGTTGATGAGTGAAGGCGGCTGAGGCCGAGGGGCAGAGAAACAGCCTGGAATCAACTTCAACGCTGCATGAGCCCGAGAACAGAGAGGTGGCTTCAGATCACGCAGCGTCACAGGGAAAGGACAGAGCTCACGTTTCTTTGAAGTGTGGCACTGAATACATCTAAATAAAACTTTGTGAATGCTCCTGTGTCGCTCAAACATCACGGACTGACACACACATCCCCAGAGCAAAAACAATGAGCTCACAATAAAGTTTAAACTTGGTCTTGATCTATGGTGAAAATGACTTTTAGCACAAAAAGATAATAAATTATTTATGCTGTCTGTATTGTACAACAGCCTGGGCCTTTTCTGTCTCATTTAGACCATCTGTGATGATATAAAAGTGACAGATGAGAGGAGGCAAGAGGAGGAATGGAGCAGAACTGCTGGATATATCCAAGATGGCGCTGCAGACGGATGCCCTGGTTTTTCGGTGCTTTTTGTTTTGTCTGTTTTTATGTGCAAATCGTGTGTCAACGTGCTCTGACACCTGTGAAGAGCTCTTAACTATCAGAACTACAACTCCTAAGGATCTAGTTCCAGTTTTTCAGAATCAGAATCAGAAAGGGTTTATTGCCATTGTCAATGAACAAAATTCACAAACATAGGAACTTATCTTGGCATTAAGGTGCAACATAAAACAATGAGCAATAATAAAAACAACATATATTCAATCCAAAGCGCTTGCATTAAGAAACAATTTAAAATGACTATAGTATAAAATAGGCATTACTATGTACACAAGATTACAGTTAGATTTACAGTTGTAGTGCAGTGAGTGATTGAATAGTTGCAGTTAAAGTAGCAGGTGTTTAGAAGTGTTCATGAGTTTTTTAGCATCTGCTGTGGAATTAGTCTTCTTTTTGCTCAAAGGCGTGAGACGCCACAGACGGAGAAAACGTGCGGGGGCCCTGGTGCCCCTTTGTAAACGTGGCACTCGGACACCCTTACCTTGGATTTTCCTCGCTAACGTTCGCTCACTATCCAACAAACTGGATGAACTGGCGCTGCTGATGAGACAGAACAGTGACTTTTCTTCATCTCCTGTTTTGTGCTTCACGGACATGGCTCAGTGAGTCGGTCCCGGACTGCGCCGTGCAGCTGGAGGGCTTACAGCTACGGCGACAGACAAAAAGACCTCTCTCTGTGAAAATCACGAGGCGGAGGCGTCTGTTTTTACACCAACAACGCCTGGTCATCCGATGTGACTGTGGTCGCCAAGCACTGCTCTCCTGCTCTGGAATTCCTTTTCATTAACTGCAAACCATTCTACTCGCCACGTGAGTTCGCCTCATTCAGTCTGGCCACTGTTTACATTCCACCGAGCGCAAACCTGCAGGAAGCACAGCGCGCGCTCATGGACCAGGTTTTGAGTGTGGAGCGGACCTTCCCGGACTCCTGGTGTATTATCCTGGGTGATTTTAACAAGGGGAATCCCAGCCACGAACTACCAAAGTACAGACAGTTTATTAAAGTCCCGACCAGAGAGCAGGACAGGCTGGATCACTGTTACACAACAGTCAACAACGCCTTTCGCGCCGTGGCCCGAGCTGCTGTGGGCTTTTCAGATCACATTATGGTTCACCTGTAGAGACAGGCTGAAGCTCTCCAAACCTGTGGTGAGGAGCTCTAAGAAGTAGACTAATGAGGCAGCGGAGGAGCTACGTGCGTGTTTGGACATTACAGACTGGGAGGTCTTCAGAGCTGCCACAGATAGTTTGGATGAGTACACGGACACTGTGACGTCATACATTCGATCCTGTGAGGACAGCATCAGACCAACACAAACCAAAGTCACTTTCAACAATGACAAACCCTGGTTCACTCCAAAACTGAGGCAGTTAAGGCAGCAGAAGGAGGCAGCGCACAGGGCTGGAGGCAGGGGGCGCTACAAAGATGTGATGTATGGATTTAGTAAAGAGGTGTCAAGAGCTAGATCACAGTACAATACGCGTCTGAAGCAGCTGTTCTCTGACAACAACCCTTCTGTGTGGAGTGAGCTCCGGCATCTCACCACTACAAGCCCAGAGCCTCCCATGTTGCAGATGACCGGAAACTGGCTGAGTAGCTTAACACTTCTACTCCATGGTTTGAGGGCTATCACCACAGGATCTCCACAGGGCTGTGTACTTTCTCCTTTTCTTTCTCCCTGTACACAAACTGCTGCACCTCCAGCCACAACTCCGTAAACTGATCAAGTTTGATCACGACACCACCCTCATCGGGCCTATCTCGGACGGGGATGAGTCTGTCTACAGGAGGGAGGTGACCGGCTGGCGTCTCTGGTGCACGCGGTAACAACCTGGAGTTCAACGCCCAGAAGACAGTAGAGATGATTGTTTGATTTCAGGAAAGTCACAGCCCCCCAGCCCCCCCTCATCATGACAGACTCCCCCATCACCACCGTGGACTCCTTCCGCTTCCTCTCCACCACCATCACCCAGGACCTCAAGTGGGAGCCCACCATCAGCTCCCTCATCAAGAAGCCCCAGCAGAGGATGTACTTCCTGTGGCACCAGTGCAGATGATGGTGCAGTTTTACATGACCATCATTGAGTCCATCCTCACCTCCTCCATCACCGCTGGAGCCACAGCCAGGGACAAACAGAGACTACAGCACATTGTGCGTTCTGCTCAGAAGGTGATCGGCTGCAGACTTCCATCTCTGCAGGACCTGTACGTCTCCAGGGCTCTGGGACGAGCAGGTCAGATCACAGCTGACCCTTTTCACCCTGAACATGGACTATTTGAGCCACTCCCCTCAGGCACAAGGCTACGGTCCATCCGGACCAGAACCTCTCACCACAAAAACTGTTTCTTTCCCTCTGCCGTTGGTCTCATGAACACTTCTAAACACCTGAGACTTTAACTACAATTTAATCAATCACTCACTGCACTGCACTGTCACTTTCTGTGACTTAACAGTAAATTCTTGTGTACATAGTAAGCCTATTTTCATTTTATACTATCTAATCTACTAATTTAAAGGATTTTCTTTAATGCATTCCCTTTTGTTTTCACATTTGTTGTTTTTATTCTTGTTCATTGTTGTATGCTGCACCTTAACGCCGAAACCTATGTTTGTGAATTTTGTTCATTGACAATGGCAATAAAACGTTTCTGATTCATATACTGATTATGTTTCTGAT
Source organism: Chaenogobius annularis (assembly GCA_015082035.1). NCBI lineage: Eukaryota > Metazoa > Chordata > Actinopteri > Gobiiformes > Gobiidae > Chaenogobius > Chaenogobius annularis. Next base: position 645,449 of record BJKM01000245.1, on the reverse strand, counting down.
CAAAACAAATCAGGCCCAATCAGCTGTCAGTGCCCTGTCCCTTCACGTGTGACTCAGCACTGCTTTTTCCATCATGCTTTTGAACTTCGTAGTCCATGAAGGCGCTGCAGTTGCTTTTCACCGGCTGCAACGCCTTTGTATGACATTGTTTATGTAAAAGCGCCACTAGGGGTGGACATTGAGAATTAGCCCTGGCTAAAATGTTGCAGTGTGTGCGATGAGCTCATGAAACATACTTGTCCCTATCAAATAAACCTAAATAAATAAAAAAGCCTATTGACGCGATTATTTACCAGAGCAGTCCCAGGAGCAAGTGATCCTATTGGCCGCTGGAGACCATGTGACTTGGATTAACAGGCTTGTGGTTTAGTGCCACATCTAGTGGTGAAAATACATTTGCAGACTGCAATAAACAAAACAATAAATGCATTTATAACCACAATTATTATAAATGCTGTCCAAAAAGTGAATTAAATACACCCAAAATACATGTCTATGTGTAACATAACATTTATTTCACAGCGACCCTTTAAGTAAGGTACCGATGGCTGAGACTTCTCCAAATGTTGACAGGACTGACAGTTCTCAGCACAAATGTAAGGTGATGCTGTGGCCTTTGTCGTGTTGTGAATAGTGACTGGGTCCACCCTCAGGACAGCTCCATACTCTACTGTCCCATGTGCCTAAACAAGGGACAAACAGGGCTATTACAGGCTGCAGAAAAGATAGGGTCAAATATCATTCGATTACTCACAGACACAAAGTCGTTTCAAGCTTTGAGAGGGCCCATAAAAAAAGGATTCTTTGGAGCACTTTGCATCCATAGCATCTATTGAATGAATTGTGCACAGGGCTGGGTACCGTTTGATTTGATTCCTCAACAGTACTTTAACAATACCTGCTTTTGAATACCGGATGTTTATTTTTATTTTGTTTTTTTCAGCGCTTGTATGATTTGACGTATAAATTAATGGCCAATATTAATCTATAACATTAATCACCAAAAGTTAGAACGAGACATCCTAGATCTTTTCGGTCGTACTGAAGACCGAGTTTTGGTGCCCAACTCTACTTTTGCAACAAACTTTCTTCTTTCAAGCAATAAATCACTCACTGTATATTTGATGAATTAAGATTCATTGATTTTAAAGATGCACTGCAGAACCTTTGTGATGGAGGATCAGCCATTTGCGCTTACACTGTTCTACAGTGTGGTGTTCAGCTGAACCTATCTTCAGTCAGGTGACACCACCAAAGCCACCCAAAGCTCAGAGATAATTACCCCCTGTTCCAGAGACTAATAAGCTAACTAACTAACTAACTAACTAACTAACTAACAGGAAAACAACCAGCGTGTTTTCCAAGGTCATTTTGAGCGATAAAAAAAATAAATACAATACAAAACAGCAATACATGCTCGAAAAATATGTTTAAGTATTATTCCATCAAATTACAAGTTGTGAGTAAAGGACATTTAGCTTTTTGGTGGCTGGTGGTGTCCTATGCTTCTACACAGCTTGTTTATGCCAAAAGACAAACATAACACCTGCAGACAAAACGAACAGTACTCTGGTCCAATGTCGGTGGGTGTCCAAATTTAACAAACTAATTGAGTCCCAAGTTTTTTATGGAATGGCGGTGGTACTTAGCACAGAGAGTGCGATCATGATCGCTAATGGGTTGTGGTCTAGCTGCCAACCCCAGTGTAGAGACCCAACACAGACTAGGCCAATAAACTCTTGGAACACAGCTCTACAGATGAGGCCAGCAGTTAGCATTACTGCTGTGGTCAAAAATCACACTTTTCCAAGTAGTGATAGTCATGGTCCAGTTAGGGATCTGACCGGACTTGTTCTAAAATATTACACACAGAACGTGCTCTTGTCATTATTTCAAACGTACAAGAAGTAAAGAATATTGTTTTGGTGGGTGTCAGAATCAGATCAGAATCAGAAAGGGTTTATTGCCATTGTCAATGAACAAACTTCACAAACATTGGAACTTGTCTCGGCGTTAAGGTGCAACATAAAACACAGAGCAATATTAAAACAACATATATGAAATCAAAAAGGGCATGCATTAAGAGACAATTTAAAATTACTATAATATAAAATAAAAATAAAATAGGCATTACTATGAGAATTATAGTTAAACTACTAGTTGTCGTGCAGAAAGTGACAGTGCAGTGAGTGATTGAATAGTTGCAGTTAAAGTGGCAGGTGTTTAGAAGTGTTCATGAGTCCAACGGCAGAGGGAAAGAAACTATTCTTGTGGCGGGAGATTCTGGTCCCTTCTCAGCAGAGCGCACAATGCGCTGTAGTCTCTGTTTGTCCCTGGCTGTGGCTCCAGCGTACCACACGGTGATGGAGGAGGTGAGGATGGACTCAATGATGGCCGTGTAGAACTGCCACCATCATCTGCACTGGCAGCTTGGCTTTCCTCAGCTGCCGCAGGAAGTACATCCTCTGTTGGGCCTTCTTGATGAGGGAGCTGATGGTGGGCTCCCACTTGAGTCCTGGGTGATATGGTGGTGCCGAGGAAGCAGAAGGAGTCCACGGTGGTGATGGGGGAGTCTGTCATGATGAGGGGTGCTGGGGCTGTGACTTTCCTAAAGTCCACGATCATCTCCACTGTCTTCTGGGCGTTGAACTCCAGGTTGTTACCGCTGCACCAGGACACCAGCCGGTCCACCTCCCTCCTGTAGACAGACTCAACCCGTCCGAGATGAGCCGGAGGAGGATTATTCCAAAAATCTACATTTTAAATACGTGATTTTTTTTTTTTTTTTACGAGGCAGTGTTGATTTTTGTTTTGTTTTTTGATAGCACATGATATGAAAGTACTTTTGGGTTTGTGGCACAATGACACGATGCCATTACGGAAAATGTTTGTTTTAAATGCAGCAGAAAATAATTTTTAGGTCGTGGACTCCAAAGTTCCAACATTGCCTCGCTCTCTGAGCTGGTCTGGTTCATGTTCACAATACACTTCAATCGAAACAAATGGCCAGAAAGACGCCTCTCCCCCCACCTGTAGAGGCGCTGTGTACAATATCAGACAAAGGAATGACAGGGAAACATGAGAAATAAGCCGGAGCTCTGCCTGATCCGCGTCAGGATTTAGTGTTAGCACTCCATCTACTGGCAGAAGAGAGAATGGGGAAATAAACAACAACTGGCTTGCCCCAACATGCTAATATAAACATTTGGTTTTCATAAATGCGATTTTAGCAGAAATGCTCAGAACGAGTCTGGCGATGATTTATGTACTTAAAAACAGCGCAGAAGACTCACGGAAATCAACCTTTTGGCATAAAAAATCTGGGAAATGTTAAACTATGTTGTATTTTGTTAGTGCTCAGAGAAGAAGCAGAGAAAACATCCTCGTGAACAGGATTGATACAACAAGCGTGGATGAAGTTATTTACAACTCCAGGTTTGTTTTTGATGAGGGAACACTGTTATAACAAGGTCAAATTTGCATAATAATCTTACTTTTAGGCTATTAAAATCTTTGAGGATATTTGAGTCTATAGTACACTCATTACCGGGTTTGTAGTCGACCCAATTAGACTTTATGATGGCTTTTTCAGGGGTTAGATCCAGAAGACTACGACCTCTCCTCCGCTCCTGACACAAGCATTAAACTCCTCTCCTCAGGATGCCACAGACTCTAATTATCACGTACATCTGAAGTCAGCGCAGGGCGGACAAATTTGGCACGGATCTACAAAGCACTTTCACTCATCTCAAGGGTCAAAGCGGGCTACAATATTGTCAGGATATAAGGTACAGTACGTTTTGAAATGACAACTGACAAACGAGTAGCAGGTCAGCAAGGAACAAGGCATCCATCATGTTAAAAGGTCTGTACCGAACTTTGAAGCGTGCAGTTGAAGAACATGTTTCCCACGTCTCTCACTCTTATGTTGAACCGTCACAGAGAAACAACTATCTGTTTCCGCATGGTTCTCATTCAAAAGATTAGATAGATTTATAAATAACTGCTTTTACAATACACAGAATGGAATAAAAGTTGTGATCGGTAGTTTGATACTTAGGAAGTAATAAACGGAGAAAAACAAAAGCTATAGCTATAAAGCAACATAGGTCGACATGCTAATAATGTAAGCACACAGTTGCAATGAATGCAATTTGACAACAAAAATGCCCAGAACACAACTTGCAATGATTTTGTTTTAGACATAAAAACAGAACAGAAGACTTCCAGATTTCTAATGTTGACTCACAATCCATGGAAAATTGAAACTGAGTGTTGTATAAGGCTCAGAGCAAGAGGACCTGGGGTGGGCGATCGACAGCGAGTGTCTGGTGTCCCCAGCCAGATCCCATGGAGGAAAGACCCCGTTGTCTGAGCAGGGGTGAGAAGTTAAGTCACACGGGAGGAGCTCGGAGTAGAGTCGCTGCTCCTCCACATCGAGCAGTGTACAGAGACAACCTTGATGAAAACCTGCTACTGACTTGGGTGAAGGTTCATTTTCCAACAAGACAACGAACCCTAAGCGCACAGCCAGAATAACAGGAGGAGTGGCTTCAGGACAACTCACCCAGCCAGAGCCACTCAATTTAACATCTGTAGAGAGATCTGAAAATGTCTGTGATCCAACGCTCACCAACCAAAGTGATGAAGCTTGAGAGGTTCTGCAAAGAAGAATGGGAGAAACCTTTCATAAATAGGTGTGCCGAGCTTGTAACATGTTTGCTTAAAAAGAGTTGAGGCTGTGTTGAGGCTTATATACATTTGCAGAGAATTCAAACAACCTTATTTCAAGTTGTCATTATGGGGTAATATTTGCAGAATTTTGAGGCAAATAATTAATTTAATCCATTTTGGAATAAGGTTGTAAAATTAAAAAATGTGGAAAAAGTGACATTTTGGATCTTACTTAAATACAGATCTTACTGACATTTGGTTGACAATTTTGGCTTCGTCTTTTGGGGTTAAAACTTTAAATCAGGCTCAGAATTAGATCAACAAACAACAACAAATCCTTCTGTACAAGCCATCAAATCCTTGTCATATCCAAGAAAGTCAAGTTTGATGTGTGTAAGAGCTACTTTAAGAGCTGATTTAATTTTTTTTTTATGGGAGAAAAATACATTTGGAGAAAACAACCTTTAAGTTACAATGTACCATATAACTCTGTGGATGCTTCAATTAAATAATAAACCACATGTTATTTCCACATGAAAGATTATATGTTGACCAAAAAACTACAATGTGCTTTGCCTCTTAAATATAGCAAACAATTTGACTGGAGTACAATCCTTTTCCTGTTGTGCTTGAAAATGACTAAACTTTGAAGTACCACGTAAACTATGCGAAGCGCTTGACTGCTGTTCTTTTCCTTTCAGGTTTACAGCCGCAGCCGTTTGCACACAGTTGTTCTTTTCACTCGAGCATTTTGAGCCGGTGAAGGAGGACTACAATAAGAATAAAAAAATAAAAAAAAGGGCTTATGAGTTTTCTCAGACACAATAGCGGAGTAGAGGTGAAGCGGGGCTGTGGGCTTTGAGTCTGCAGCTACAGGAAGCTCGAGCACCATTGTACAGAAGTCTTTGTTCCCAGGCTGCAGAGGGAGGCCAGGAGGATGATAGAATGGGCGGCTGGGTGAGGGCAGAGACGCATTAACAATAGTATGTCCATGGAATTCTATAGCTGCTTTGTCATTAGTTTTACACAAGGATCTGTGGTGGAGGAGCCAAGTAGTTACTTCAAAATGATATTACTCAAGTACAAAGCAGAGGTCCTAGAAATTATTATCAAAAGTATCTGGACCTATGATCTGACTTGTAATTTGAAGGTAATTGGAAAAGCAAAAATTGTGCACAGAATTTGGTGATATGGGGGGGGGAGGAAAAGCAAATCAAAACAAACCAACAACCAAATACGGAACTCTTCAAAAACGTTTGCCTCGTGTATCTAAGTAATGACTGTTCGATCTCATCTAAGAGTCATTAGTCATTCGTCGAAATGTGTGTGCTGTGTGTCCAGTGTCCAGATGACTACAACTTAATCCGTATTAATCCTTAGACGAATGAGGGATTACACCGATTTAATACTATAATAACGATAATTCAAACTTCTCCAAAATGCCGCTGCTTATAATTATGTACGGCATTCTTTTTATTTTAGGTTTTCTGCACGTGTATTTGCTTTTCATAGTATTAGAGTTTCAGTGCGTTTTAGTACAAAACTATCATACGATATTCCATTCTTTTCCATGGTATTACTTGGCATCGAATCAAAAATCTGTGGTCACACTTGGGGTTGTGACCAGCGGGACGAGACGTAGGGCGACAGTACGGTTACTTTGAGTCCTTGTTAAGGAGATACCGGTGCGTAGTGAGCTTAATTTACAGTGGTAAAATCGCAAATATATCTGTGAATTAGGGGTAAAATATGGTTTCTGAAAAGTGTGCTCCCGGTGGTCGAGTGGTTAAGGCGGCAGCATGTCCCGTCTTCTCTCTCATCTCCATTTCACGCAAAAAAACAACAAAAAAACACAATAGTTAGCAGATTTTCTCTCCCCCCACTCTTCATTTGTGCCAAAATTACTTTGAAAAGGTAATGAAGCGATTAAGAAAAACAACAACAACAACAACATTGGAGCACTGAGTAAGTACAGAGCAGTGGGCGTAGACAAGTTTTCAGAGTTTTATCTTGATTGCAGGAGAATAAAGACTCAAACGTGCGTGAATCACTCAAAATACAGCATGGAGGGAAAACAATTATTATAACATGGTTAAAAGCTCCTAAAAGTTGATTTTGCATTTCATTTTACAGTAAAGTTAACTTGTAACTGTAATTAAAAAAATACAAACAAAAGCAGGCTCTAGTCTGTATCCAGTATGCCCAGTATTTGTGAATCAATAAACAGAACTGGGCAGATTTGGAGAGACTGGGACACAGAGGAGAGGTGCACTGAGCAGACACGGCTAATCATCATTAACGGATTACAAGAGCAGAGGGTCGCCATGGAAGGAGGAGTGGAGCGGCGGGAAAGGAGAGAGAGAGGGATAGAAAGAAAGAGTAAGAGCAGAAATGAAGAGGGAGAGAAAGGGAGAAAGAGTGCAGCGAGAGGGAAGGAGAGAGCAGGACAAGACATGACATGAAAAATAAGGCAGGGAGAAAAGACATGGAGCAGGTGACAGAGGAAGGTAAAGAAAAACAAGGGCAGGGAGGAAGAGAGAGAGAGAGTTAAAAGGAGGGAGATGAAGAATAAAGCAGGGAGAGCTGAGAAGAAGAGTATGGGAGCAGACGTGAAAAGAGATAGATGAGAAAGAGTGGGGAAAGCATGAGATTGAAGGGAGAGTAGAGAGGAAGAGGGGGAGAAAAAAAAGAGGAGAAAAGAAACAAAAGGGTATAAAAGAGGGCAGAGAAAGTACAAGAGATAGATAGGAAAACAGAGAGAAAGGAGTGGGCTGGGAGCGAGGACGAAAAGAGGGAGGGGGGAGGAGAGCCAACATGAGGAGATAGAGAGAGAGCAAGAGCAAGGAGAAAGAGTGAGAGTGAGAGGACTGAGACAGCAGAAAGGAAGAAAGAAAGCGAAAGGAGAAGGCAGAGAGAGCAGAAAGGAAGGAAGGAAAGAGTGAAAGGAAGGGTGAGGGAGCGTATCAGATGTAGAGAAAAGATGGAGGGAAAGAAAAAAAAGACTGCAGAGTGTAGAAGAGGAGCGGATAGGGAGAGAAATACAGACGGAGGCAAATGAGGAAAAGGAGACACAACGGGAGATGAGATAGAAAGAAAATTCAGAAGAGGAAGAGAAAGAGAGAGAAGAGGGCAAAGAGGAGCAACAGGCTAAGCTACAAAAGGCCATCTGTTCACCCGTCACAGCGACACAACACACACAAGCTTTTAGATAGTGCTGTGTGCCCTCCGAGGAAACATTTTTTCTGACAGATAAGATGAGAAATGTAAATAGAACTTTGGAGATGTCTCAATTCTCATTTTAAAACTCTTCATCTGCCACTATGAGCCTGGGGAGTTTGAAGGCTTTCATCACTCGTCTTTCCACGTCTTCCCCAGTGTAAAAGCTCCATTCTCACTGCAGCGACAATTATCTACCAACGACGCAATACCTTTCTACAACAGCAGGTGGCGCTAGTGGCTAAACTACACGGAAAGGATGTAGGAAAGAGGGCTATAAGGCGTACCTCAACCTTAACGATAACATGTTTGACCAACAAAATTATCAGTAAACTTGAAAGAGTCCTGAAAGCGACCTGAGCACATGGAGTCACATAAATGGACCGAATGGACTGGTTTAAAGTAGAACTAAGTTTCTTGATTGTTCCACTCTCAGAGGAGAGGACGGGAAGCTCCAGACAGAAGTATATAGGAAAACCCACAAACCACCCACGACAGCACAAGCTGGGAGTGATCAGAACACTACAGCACAGAGCACAAGAGGTGCCCACGTTGAGATTCAGCTCAGAGGGCAAGAGGAAAGAGGAAAAACACGTCTGGAATGCTCTCTCAGCCTGTGGATACCCGACTTGGGCTCATGAACAAAGTGAAGAGAACCAAAAAAGCAGGACAAAAGGGACAAAAGGGAAACAGAACCAAGAAGAAGGGGTGTCTCTATCCCTTATGTTTCAGGCGGACTGTCAGAAAAACTGCAACGAATTTTTAGACAACACGAAGTCCCTGTTTATTTCAAACCAGGCAACACGTTAAGACAAAAGCTGGTTCACCCCAAGGTCAAGATGCCGACACAAAAGCAGAGCAATGTAGTGTATTCGATCCAATGCAGTGAAGAAAGTTGTAAAGAGCGCCACATAGGGGAGACTAAACAGCCACTTCACAAGAGGCTTTTTCAGCATAGAAGACACGCAAGTTCAGGACCCACAAACCACTCCATTGAAGATGGAGGTGGAGATTCTGAGCAGGAGAAAAGATGGTTTGAAAGAGGAGTTAAGGAGAGAATCTTTGTTAAAAAAGAGAAGCCTTCCTTAAACCGTTAATGGAGGTTTAAGATTCAACCTTCCAGTTGTTTATAATAGTTTACTGAAACCCTGGAGACGCCTGGGGCATTCTGATGCTAATAAGGTACGTACTCAATGAGAAGGGGGCGAAAGTCAGTTAGTGTTAAAGGCCCATCTCAGGTAGTTTCTATGGCCCATTATAAGGAGGTCCCGCCCTGTGGGCAGGGCTTTCACAGAGTAGGATAAAAACCTGAGTTCTCAGACTTGTTTCACTGATTGAGAATGACTCTTGGATGAGAGTCGAAACATTTTGTTTTTCTATAACAGAGTCCAGAATCTTTTTCTACAATAGAACTAAGTAACTTTGGCAATAGAGCTACCCCTGCAGCTCTCTTGTGAAAATACATGATCAGAAAACACACATAAATATGTTTTTCTTTTCTTTCTTATATAAATAAAACAGTATAATCACATACAAAATACATTGAATGTTGCCAAATATAAAAAAAGAGCCAGGGTTTCTCAGGAGAGTTGTCTTTGGGACGATGTCGGCAAATGTGCAAGGTTGGTTTCCCTGCCAGAGACAGCAGGGGGCGATGACAGACACTTCAAACACACTTACACACAACACACTTACAAAGATGTTTAAAAAGGTAAAATGTGACTTAGTTCTGCTTTACTGGTGCTGTACCTACGTTTTACTGTCTTAAAGATATGAAAAACCAAACTAATTCATTTTGAACACGTGTGTATTGTTCACTTACCTATTGCCTTCTGAGCATATTCACCCCAGTAAAGCTAACAACATCAGCATGCTAACAGTGCACTTCCTGCTAGAGAATAAAACACTATAAGTAGATGCATTTTTTATATATCCATACTGTGGCAGAAAAAGTTTTACTTTCTTGCATGAAAAAAAGAGCCTTATGGCTGAAGTATTTGCAGCCACACCATCTTGACCAGGCATGTCCAAACTACGGCCCAGGGACCAAATGCGGCCCTCAGACCATTTTTTGTTGGCCCTCCGGCTTCCCTCTAAGCTGGTCCAAACAAAAAAAAGTAATACTTATTACTGTAAAATTGGGAAAATTCAAGCATTTTGATGTGATACCAACCTAACATTAATCTTATCAGTCTTATCAAAGATGTGGAGGCTCATCAAAACAATGTCAAAATCAGTGTGGCAATTTACAACCGCAAGTCAACTAACCTGTTTCTATTATCAAGTTGTTTTTGATAAATGTTGCAATTTTAAAATGAATAAAATGTGTCATAGAAAACTCAAAAAACTTTTTTTTTTTAAAGCATAATATGTCTTTCTTTAGAATATCAAGACAGTTGCTATGGTTGGATTAAATTGATTTCTTTTTTTATAACTCAGATTGCAGATCTGTTGACCTGGTTTATGGTTCATTACTTATTCAACACATAGAGGGGGACAATTCTGGCGATGATTTATGGACTTAAAAAAACTCCAACAAAGATTCTCAGAGCCACGCCTAATCGAGAGGACGGGGATTGGATCGAGAAAGTAGCGGGTCAGTTATCCAGGAGATTCAGAATGGAAAGTTTTTGATGCTCCGAGGTCTTCTGTCCGGGGGAGAGTGTTGTGGATTTTCTAATTCGGCCAGGATTCGTAACTAGTGTAAATGAAGCTAAATGCTACTCCAGGTATTTTTATTATATATTATTTATTTATGTTTGCGCAGGAGCTTGATAGCTTTATTTTATCAGATGGTTGGCAAATAAAAAGATGAAAAATTCTGCAACCAAAGAGGTTAAGGTGAGCTTGTGTGAATGGTGTACATATTTAGACTGAGAACATTTGCAGTGGTGTCTGAAAGAGTTCATGTCTTGTGCAGTAGAACAGAACATCCTGTACACTATGGCATATGAAAAAGCGTGGCACGTAACCCTTTAGAATTATAATAATACAAATGTAATAACCCATTTTTGACCTCGTACAACTGGGGTTTAGAAAAGAAATTGGAATAAATAATTAAACTTTTGACTGTTTCACAAAAGCTATTCAAGCAACAACAGTTCAAACCACAATAGTTTTTTTTATTTTTATTTCTTGTAACCTTTCTCCCACTGACTTATCATTCATTTTTTTTATTTTCTTTGTGGGATTAACAAATGTAAGTGGATAGGCTGGTAAGTGAACTATTTCAGCACAGTTTAAATAGACCACATTTTTTTTACTGTTTTGTGAAAGACTGCATGCGATTACAACTGGTGTGTTGGGCTTTCATGTCTTGTCTGTTTGTTTGTTTTGTTTGTTTGTGTGTGTGTGTGTGTGTGTGTGTGTTTGGTGGGGGGATTAATATATATAAATGTTTGTAATGGGGTGGCAAAATGACTTGGAAAGCACATATACAAAATGTACAGAAGAAAATATCAAAGACTATTGCAATCTTATACAAATTACAGTATATTCTGAACAAAAATGCTTTATATTTACTTTATTCTTCTCTCATAACACCATACTTGACATATGGTATTGAAATTTGGGGAAACACATACAAAACTAGTTAATATTAACGAAACCAATTCTTTTTTCATACTAACAAAAAAGGTTATTAGATTGATCAATCATGCACCTTATAATTCGCCTAGTAATCCTTTGTTCATACAATCAAAGCTTTTAAAGTTCTATGACTTGGTAGATCTGTATACTGCTAAGTTTATGTATTTAGTCAATTATAATCAAATCCCTATATCATTGAAGACAAAGTTTACAGAGGGATACATACACGTTTAAGGGGAACGTGTATGTTTGACAGACCTGATGTGAGAACGACGCTGTTTATCAAGTAAAGGAGTTATATTATGGAACAGTTGTTGCGATGAATTAAAAAAAGCCACTTCTTTATTTCAGTTTAAAAGTATCTTTAAGAAAATAATCATAGAAAAATATTTAGCAGAAAAAAAAATGCATTTTGTTTTTGTGAAAATGTGAGTGCTTGTAGATGATACTTGGTAGAGTGAAGGACAACACCACCGAGAATCGGGCTAGCCATGCTACATCTGAGCTGGCAAGCCAGGCCACAGTGCCGGCCCCACCTCCGTCCGCACTAGCCCCGGGCCGGAGGAGACCAGGAACAAGATAGACCCAGTGATTATGGCTTTGTGGGAGATAACTGATAAGCTTAAAGGCAGTAGAGGCAAAGATAGATGCGGCGCTGGCGGAAATGCATGATTGGATACTCTTCACCAAAAAAAGACATTATGAAAGTTTATTAGCTTGGAAGCTAAGAGCAGAGAGAACATTTTATAATATTACGAGATAATCAGAATAAGGTCATTTTAAACAAACAAGACCAAAAAACATTAATTGTTTTAATCCTTCTGCAAAAAAAATATCAGGAAACAAAGAAGAAGCAATACAATCTTATCTGGATACACTCAATTTACTTGCCATGACCGAAGAGCCAAACAGGTTCACCTCAGAGTGGTATGAAGCTCTAAAAGACAAACGTTGTCCTCTGCTTTGATCAGCTTTTAACTGGGCGCCAAAAAAAAGCTCAGCTCCCTCCGAGTTGGAAGGAAGCCCTCATTTCCTTAACACCTAAAGAGGGGAAGGATCGACTCGACTGTGCCTCATATAGACCAATATAAATTCATTCATTCAATTCATACATACACCTCAATTATGTTCAAAAGAATGGAACAAATACTCCCAAATTTAATTCACAATGATCAGAGACGTGATTTATTAACAGACAAAAACAAGATAACAAAAGACAATCTTTACACACAATGAATCTTATACAAAAACAACAAAACAAAGCTGTAATAATAAGTCTAAGACACAGAGAGAAATTGAGTGATTCAGTTAGCTGGCCTTATTTATTTAAAGTGCTGAGGAAATTTAAAACAGATTCAATTCCAATCAATTTATTTTTGCAAGGCCTGAACTCACAACAGCGGTTGCCTCAAAGGGTGACAATGAAAACAGATTAAACAATGATGTTCATACGAATTTAGCAATGTCCCAGCATCCCGTGTCCTAAGACAAATGTCCCAAAGTCCCCTGTCATTAGACCCTCCTTCTCGGCAATGAAAAACTACGAAACCGCATGGGATAAAGTAGAAACCTCGAAGAGTTCAAGAATGAAGGAGAGATCAGACTCCCTCGGACGGACATTTGCAGATAGAGAGTGGAGCTGGAACCACTAAGGAGGAGAACCAATTCTTTGAGGCAGATGAAGAACCGTTCTCTACTATAAAGAAAAAAGTCAAAGGATTGAAACCATATAAATGAATGTTTTGCCCAGATTTCTCTGTCTATTCTAGACTCTTCTAATTTCCATCCCCATACGGCTTTGATGAGTGGAATAAAAAGTATTTATCTCCATGGAAAACTTTTCCGAAGTATGGTGTTAACTTTTTATTTCCATAGAATCATCCAGGTGAAGTGCCACCTCCAGAAACTCACACACTGGTGATTTTAAAGATCATAGAAGTCCACTTTGTATCATACTGTATATATTTTTTACATAACTCTAACCAGCCATTACTTTCCACCTTCATCCCTTTATTCCTGCTAATCTCTCTGAAGCCCATATAACGCACCACAATGGAGCTGAAAATGAGGCTGACGATGCTCGATTGGCCACTGATGCTAAAACAATCTGACGGACGCTAAATAAGGAGAGCTATCACCGCGCGTTAAAAGGTGTGTGATCAGCGCTGATTGAATTCTCAATCTGCTCTCACACTTTGAAGACCTTCCCGGAATAACAGCAAGAAGCAAGTTTGTTGTCGCCACGATGGAATTGGCCCGTTTGAGTATATTTTGCCATTATTCAGAACTGGCGGCCCCTGTGGCTTTTAAAATAGAATCGTAATTATTTTGATTGTATTTTTTTAAGTTGATATAGAGCGTTATACATGAAAAGGATTAGAGGTTATTATAGTTTCAAAGGCAAAGTGAGGTGTAAGGATTTGTTTGGTGCGCCACATTCTTACACTTAGCCCTGATTTACGCGTTTGAACCAATTTTTTTTGAGTTTTTTAAATTATTTTAGCATAACATCAAGAAGTTACATCAAATGGTTTGATTCTATTTTGTGCAGTTTACATGTCCCCTTGTAGATTTTCTTTAAGTGCTCGAGTACCTACAACCTATAGTTTTTCTGATGTACTAAAGGATTTCCCCATGACATTTGGAAATCAGAATTAAAATATTCATAATTTAAAATAACTGTTATTTTGTTATTATTTTGTTGTTAAATAAACTTTAACATTTTTCAAATATAAGTTTGCCTCTCTGTTAATGAGTGGAGCTGTGGTGCACTGGTAGCATGCTGCTAATGTTTGTTAACTTTATCGTGATGGTAAAAATTGTTTATGAATTCATCATGGTGAATAGTAATATAAATGCTCTGAATATATTAGTTAAATGAGAAATAAGTTTGCACCGCTGCAAACAGTTAAAAAATATCAGTTTTTTCACATCTTTAAGACAGTTTAAATCAGGCGCAGAACATTAAAAGGGTGTTGTTGTTTATTATGATTTAACAATATTTACATCTAGTTCTGCCATTTGTATGCCACGCAATGTATTTTTATTTGCATTTAATTTGTATTAATGCGAAGCACTTTGGTCAACCTTTTTTGAAAAAGAAGATTGAATGACTTAAATGGGGGTTAAAATGGTCAGGGAGCAGGCACGGAGAACGGATATTTGCTCCAGCCTAGGCTACTAAAACACTACTATTGGGCTAAACAACATGATGACGTGACATGTTTGCAATGCTGGAGTGCTTGACATCTTATTTTGTTTTTTTTTTGGCCAAAACATATCTGTCGTAGTATCACTGCTGATTAAGGCCACTTCAAAGGCTTGTACAAACTGCAGTAATGGGTCCCATGGTTGCTAGAACAATACGACACAAATTAAGTCAACAAATATTTTCTTGGTGCGCAAATCCATGTTTTCATTCAAAGTTTGTCTCTGGCTGCAAATCCCTGCTCACACTCCCTCTTGTTGCGGCAACCTTTATTATTTGTTGATCCCATTTTTCCCACTAACAATAGCACATATTCAACATGACAGAGCCACGCTGGAGCCATTTTGTGTCAAATTGAATATCCTTCACTTGAGCACTGTCGCTTTCTCTTCCTCTGCAGTTTCTTCATGAAAAAACACAACCAAATGTCAGTTTGCACGATGACAAAGTGGATTGAGTTCCGAAGTGACAACCAGCTGACGTGCACCGCACTGTTTATTGCGTTGGAAATGAGCTTTTTTTGTCATGTAAAGTGTGACACTGTGAGCAGAGATAATAAACATGTCAGTTTCACTGTGTGAGAGACGCGCAGACTGCTGGACGCGCCTCTGTTTGTAATCTACAAAGCAAAGTAAGAATGACATTTAGAGACTGGCACATGTTAGTGTCGATTTGGATGGTTTCTCGACTGGTGTGGACAAATAACATCAACAGCTAGACTTACTTATGGCTTTATAATCTAGCTATTGTCTTCCCTCTACGACTTTTGACCACAGGGAATTATTTAACAAACAAAGTCAAGCTTAAATATATAGTAGACAATACGCCCCATTCACACACCAGTGTACGCAGACACTGGGGAGAGGTGTCTTGCCCAAGGACACCACAACAGTATACATCTGTGGGAGCTGGGACAGGAGCTCTCTGAGACAGTGGATCAGGAACCTTTAAGCCGTTTTCAGAACGCAGTGGCAAAGCGGGCCAGTTTTTTACATTTAAAGTCTACGTGGACGTGCGACCTGCGAATCCAGCATTTTTACGGCGCAAATCCTGCCTTTTGGGCGGCGGCGGACGCGACAGGGGCGCCGCAGAAAAGTTTGGACGGCAACCAATCAGAGATTACGCTCCAGTGATGTACCTACGCACTACCCGGAAGCAGGACCAAAGCAAACCCCAGACCTAAAAAAAGCTCTTGGAGCAAATAATGATATTCACTAAACTCTGCTCACCTCTGAAGTATCTGCGGGACCCAGACAAGCCGCCGAGCCGACTGTTTTTGGACTTTGTAAAGTAAATACACCAAAGCCATTCTCTTAACCTGAACTGCCATAGGACACAACTCCTCCACTGCACATGTGCGTTCACCGCCACAGCCGTGCGTCTGCTGCGGAGAGTTTATTTTTTGGCCTCGCGTTCGAGGCGGCCAGGAGGCGCGGCCAGGGCGGCTGCCTTCAAATGTACAGGCGTTCAATTTGGGCCAGCGCGAATTTGGCCACCGTGGTGTGAACAGGCCATAAGATCAGTAACAAGGTGAGACAAGGGAGCTTGCTGATTCAAGTGACCTGTCTAAACAGCTGAAGAGGTGTAGAACTGGATGTGCGGCTGGAGACACCGTAGTCACCAAAAGCACAAATCCACATTTTCATTGCACCCTTGTCTCTGTCTGCAAATCCCTGCTCGCTGTCCCTCTTGCTGTAGCCTTTATTATTTGTTGATCACATTTTCTCACTAACAACAGCACACGTTCAACTTGACAGAGCTGTGTGGAATGTAGCTCTGTCGTGTTGAATGAGACACTGTGGTCGATCTCCTGCTGTACGCTGAGTACATCTCAAGTTTTAGAACTGAAAATAATGTATCTATTGAAGGCATACTTTATATTTGAGAGGCATTCCGTCATCAGGAGTTGTGTCAGCACTCCATGAACTGGCAACAGAAGGAATTAGCACGGGGTAATAAACATAAGCTCCCATGACATGCTAATGCCAGCATGCAGTTGTAATGAACTTGATTTGAGGCAGAAAATGCTCAGATTCGAGTCTGGTGAGGATTTATGGACTTAAAAACAGCACATGAGACCTCTGGATTTCTCCCTTTGAGTGGTTTTGTAAGGCTCAGAAAAGGATTGATCAATATGCATGAATTAAGTAATGTTGTTGATGAGGGAGCAATATATTATTATTGTTATTATATTATTATGAGCTAATAAAAAAAAGTAAATTTGGCATAATATGTGTCTTTTAATAAAAACATGCATTGACATTGAGGATACATTTGAGATTGTTTTCAAAGCAGGTGTCTGTTCCAAAGTATGGCATTAACATGAAAAACATACTTTACTTGGCGGCATGACCTACTGGTCTCCATAGAGATAGATAAATTAATTGCCATACATTTGAACATTTTAGGCAATGAAATCTCCATGGAGACAAGCAAGTGGCAGATCCGATACCAGAAAACTGCTTTTGAAGGTCACTGAGCTCCAACAACAACTAAATGAAAACAATGTTTTTTTTCAATGTTCCTATTCAGTCCCAACCGTCCCCTTCTGATAACACAGGTGATATCTCCAAAAAGAAAAACTGAATTCAAACCTCATACCCACAGGGCTTTGTCTGCGGCCACGGAATGACAAATATTAATTTCCATCAAACCCTCCGGTAGCCTGTATCTTTCACTCTCCACGGCGGCAATGTGGATGTGTGTGGAGTGTTCCTCTTGGCCTTTCCGCGCAGGCTGGGCACCCTTGGGACACTGCACCGAACTGCTATTTGAAGCCCAGGACCTAGTTTTTACCGCTACCAAGGGCCGGGCGTCTGATGCACAATTTATAAAGGAAACGAAAGGAGACAGAGTAGCCGCATATATCGAGAGGGAGATGGAGCATTTGTGGAATTCAAAGGCAGTCTAAAAGTAAGAAGGAAGTAAGAATGGCTGGAGTCTGTAAAATCTCAGCCAAATCAGGTCAGCGTAGTTCAGGAGTTCAAACGGAACGCAAAAACGTTGGAGAAAGATGCTGATGCCCTTTGTATTCGGGAAAAGCTCCAGTCACATACAATGACGGGAGGGGGAGGGAACTTGACAGATGTGATAGCATGTGGATAGCACTTCTGTCTCACAGCAAGACAGTCCTGAGTTTGATTCCTTTTCGACTTGTAGGGATGTAACAGTATGCATACCTCACCGTACAATATTTATTGCGATGTCGTGGGAAGGCTCACGTTGTAATAGCGGTGCACACGGTGTTGATGCTAAGGTGACAATAATAAGCATGATTGCCATTGTCATTGTTCAGTGATTCCTTCTCTAAAGAGCAACATTCAAAGGTCAAGAACTACAAGGAAAAAAGAATGTGAAGACAAAACTGAGCTGCGTTTTTAATTGTATTGCAATTTTAGCACCTTGTTCTGTAAAGCACTTTGACTTGTCAACTGGACTTGACTTTCCCTTGCATACCCAATAAATAAACATGGGAAGAACTGATAACGGTGCAGATAAGTTTATATTAGTTAGACATTAGAAAACATTAGAAAACACGTGGATCACTGGTTGTATATTCTGCAGCTCTGTATCTCGTGCTGTTGTGAGGCAGCACTGTTGCTCTGAAGAGTAGAGGAGGACTTTATTTCTGATGAATTCCTGGAACTTTTCTGAGTATCACTTAGTCAAGCGGACCTCATGTGGTTTGTAGTATTTCCTGAGGTGTACCATGCTGTACCATGCTGTACCAGATACTGTCCATTGTTGTTTGTTGGATTCCTTTTACCTTTTAGCTCTTGTTTTCTTGGCAAAATCCAAATGATTTAATTTCAAACTTCAGCAACTGGTGCATGCAGTCTGTGCTCGGGTTTCCTCTCTAGCAATTCTTTGTTTCTCTGCAAACACCTTCATCCGCTTTCCCCTGTGTTTTTATTGTGTTAACGCAAGTGTGGAATTGTGTAGGGTGCGATGCTTTTGGCTCAAACAGCCACACAATCATGGTATTTGTTAGTTTTACCTGCCGAAGCACACTCAAAACTATTATTTTTTCACACAAATACATGGCAATTGAAATGGAAACACAATGATATTGTGGCAATGTTGCGACTATAATATCGCATATCACGATGTCGCCAATACCGTCTAGAGGTAGGTTGCCAAGAGCTGCACTCTTTACATGCACTCTTTACAAATGCATTGTGGGGATGATACTTGCCTGTCTCGCCTGCATTACTCCACACTTGCTATGCGAGTGTTAATATTCTAACAAATACTAATAATTAAGAAATAAAAGAAGATTACACACATTTTAATTCTGTGAAATTCTGATGTCTTATTCCTGTGTGTATGTGGGCAGCGCAACGCCTGTAGTTATGTCAGAGATAATTGCAATGGACCCAAAATATGAATTTGGGGGATTAGGAGGTCAACAATAATTTCACTGTATTTAATTCTCACCATCTGCATAGTTCAACAACAAATAGTCCATGGAAGAGCTGATTACTGACAAACCGACAAGGCTAAGTTTATTCATTAATCTTGTTGTAATTGAAAGAATTTGGCAAATCCTCAAAACATCATACTTTTGATATGTTTGCTGTGGTAATACTCCATGAAACTTAGTTTAAAACCTCTGCTTTGGTTGCCGCGTCCACTCGGATCAGCTATTTCACACCTTTACAAACAAGTTAAATACAACTCTACTAATGTTTTTTCAGTTTGCATCATATATGTAGTACATGTCCTTTAAGTTGATTAGGGACACATGTGATAATGAAACCTACTAATCAGTTAATGTCGCACTGATTCTACTGGCCTCATCTGCACACGTCTCAAAACTCTGGTCTTAACATTCGATCGAAAGTGTGTAACATCGAACATCAACATTAAACAATCCCAAGACTGAAGCAAAACTACTTCCTTTCATAGCTTCCTCAATACATTTGCTTCCACTCGACCTCTTCTACCTCTGCTGACAGACCTTAAACCTCACATCGTCTTGTATTCCTGACGCAATATTAATAACTCATAAAAAACAGAACACTCCGTCTCGAATGACACACGGAGCAGCAGCGAAGGCCAGGTCTTGGAGACAACATAAATATGCATCGCCGCGGGCATTCTTTCTGCCGGATCTGTACGACAAAGCTAATACCACCGGCGTCAATCTCGGTCTATCTTCTGTCTTCCTCCTCCCACTGGCTCAACTCTGCCATCCTGCTGTTGCATCAAAACCAATACCGCCGCTCTCCAAATTAATTACCCAGTTCGGGCCCCTGTGCTTGGGTAATAAGTCTCCGAGGGAGCAGGAGTGATGGCCTGTCCCTAGCATGTTCTCGGGGTCTGACAGCCATCTCCCCTCGGTAGCGCAGACTCTTATCTAACACACGGCCCCTGCGTCGCAATCACAATGGAGTGGAAGGCAGCGGAGAGGAGGAGGAGGAGGACCTGGAAACAATCGTCTCTCCATCGGTTTTGTGTCAGGGAGAATTAAGTTGCGTGTCGTAATGGGCCCGCGACACATAAAGCAGCGCCGCGTGTAGCGGTGGTGGCGTAATGAAGCTTCGGCGGAGGGAGGCGGAGGAGTGTATTGCGTGCGCGGTGAAAGACAGGTCAGACTGTTTTTTAAGATCTTAAAAGGTTGTGCGGAAGTCAGTGGGTCAAAATCATGTTAAATCTGAGGGTAGTTTAGAGAGGTCCTGGCCTGTACGCCAACGTCACCAGCACTTGAGTATGGATACACAAAAGTACACAAACTCCTCATGGGGTTCATAAAGCCTTGAATATCTCCGTGTCTTCTTGCATTCCTATAGAAGTAATGGTAAAATGTGTGAATTCAATGGACATTTTTATCTTCCGTTAACTCCTTAGCCAATAGACTAATTGTAATGTAACTATGAAAATAATCGTAATAGTATTTTGGGGATGGGTTGGACAGCTTGGACGGTAAAGGTTTGCGGTCGAGTGTGAAGCGGCTGGGAGGAAATTCAGCGTCTACAAATCCAAGGTTCTCGATCTGAAAAAGGTGGCTTTCCCTCCCCAGGTGAAAAGGCTAGTTTGTCTTCTCGTGTTGGTGGGGGAGTCCTTGCCTCAAGTGGATCAAACTGTATCGAACTGTCGTGGTGAAGAAGGAGCTGAGACGGAAGGCAAAGGGAAGTCTGGGCCTCCCTTTTCAGACAACTCGGCAGTTGTATTTTGATCATCTTTGAAGTTGTCTGGTTTTATCACAAATATGGTGGAATTATTGGTACCAATTTCTAATCATTGCACCTTAATTTGGCTTAACAAAGCATGATCAAAGACTTAATTCATAATGAACAAATAGTTTTTATTAAGCATGATTCAGGCTTAGTAACTACGTAACTAGTACTCTAACCCTAACCCTAACTCTTGATTTAGGGGTTAAGCGTTAGGGTTACGTAGTTGCTAAGCCTGAATCATGCTTAACAAAACCATTTGTTCACTTGGAGTTAAGTCTTTGTTCATGCTTTACGAAGGCAGGAATAAGTGTTACCGCATTATTAAATACAATTTGCATCATCCGGCCCACGACCCAAACATTATTATGCTTTATTGGTAAATATGCGATAGCTAGCCAACTAGTCGACTGATCAAAAAATGAATCACTGGCTAGTCGACTCCATTAGTATAACACATCACATTGAAGGCAAGGTGTGTGAAGTGTCTTGCCCAAGGACACGATAACAGTCTGCAGTAATCTGAATTTAGATTGATCCTTTTATATGAGTTATTTTATCTGGCCTAGCATTTCTTGTTTAGTTGTCACCACTTTATAATAACTACACTTTAATAAGCCTTAATAATGCCTGAATTCATAAAGAACAAAAGTGCATTAAGAAGGATTTATTAAGCATGATTCTGGCTTAGTAACTACTTAATTAGGGGTTTAGGATTAGGGTTTGTAATTAAGTAGCTACTAAACCTCAGAAAAACTACTGCTCATTCTTTATTACGTCTATTCAAATTATTACTTTCATGCAGTTAATGTTTATTTTTATGAATAGTTCAGAAACAGTTTTATGCAACATTTTCTAATAAAGTGAATAATTGAGTGTCTTAAATCTTAAGAAAGGGTCGGACTAAAACTTTGACTCATCTCTAATGGTCACAGTCTTCAGGGCATCCAGTTTAAACTCAGCCTCACAAGTCCGTGAACAATAGAGAAAACGTCCATATTTCGTCAGCCTTCACAAGTCCGTGAACAAATAAGAGGAAAACGTCCATATTCTCGTCATTCTCCTCAGGTTCACCTGTTTTCAGACTGACAGTCGGACTTGACACTGCTCTGCTGACCTCAAAACTGTCACTGTTTCTTTTCGCTCCATTTTAAAATCTGACACCTCTATAATTAAAACACAGCTAATGCCAAATGTTAAACCTATTTGCATAAAACACAATTACACTTACAAGGCCTGCATGCATAAGTATATAATTCCATAATTTTCCTATTAGCAAATCTCCAGAATTGGACTGCACAGACAGCTGTTAGATGAGAATCAAATGCACTTTGACTTTAAAAATAATTGATTTAGTGTTAGTGCCAAATTGAATCGTCAGATATATTGCGATTTAATTACTGTATTTTCCAATAAAAATCAGGATTTTCTCCTTTAGGAATCTATGTGTTTCTCAGAGTGATGAAACAGTCATCTTAAAATCTATGAATAGAGGAACTGTGTTGACCCATATAACACATTTTGGAGATTTTCGGAACTTCTTTCTACATCATATAACCTTGACTTTCCTGTAGTATTATCCCAAAATAAAAACGTAATTACTGTTAAATATATTTCTCACACTAAGGTCTCAGAATACTTTCGATACTTTGAACGACAATGAACACTAGTTTATTAATTAAGCATCTTAAAATGTCCATTAATTTAACATTAGGCTGAAGAGATGTGACGACCTAATCCAGAGCTCTTTAGAGAGACAATACCTGCAGTCCGTAAAAATCATGTTAGATTAGGATTAACCTTCATCGTCCCTGTTGTTCAATTTGTCTTCTGCATTTCACCCACTCTTTCAATGCCACTGGGGCAACCTGTCAGGAGCAGTGGTCGCTGCCCAGTGGTCACCCCCCCCCCCCCCTCTGTTTGCAGTTTACCAGGTTATTTTACACTAAAGTTTCAGGCTAAACCACAGGAAACAAGACGTGCACTACAAATCATGAATATAAATCATTTGAATATGCATCTAATTAGCCTATTACCCTTTAAAGCAGGGCTATCTAACATAAGGCCCGGGGGCCAAATCAGGCTCTCCAAATGATTTAATCCGGCCCACGACCCATCTTCAAAAAAGAGAAAAAAAGGGGGAGACAAAAATTCTTGTTTACTGGTTTAATTCTAGGTTAGCACTAGTTTAGGCCTGGTTGTTTAATTCTGTTTTAGACCAGTTTTGATTGGTTCAGACATAGTTTAATTTCGGTTCAGTTCTGGATGGGCAATTTATTTCTATATTTTTTCACCGCGGTACAGCTTTGGCCTGCAGGAAAATTAAACTGACTCGCCCTGCTTTAAGCCCCGGAATTGGATGACCCTAACACAAGTACGAATGGAGAACTCCTGGTATGTTTTTGGTAAAATTACAACAATAATAGTTAGTTCAAAGGTCAAAAAAGTATCTTTTATGGAGCTTGCATAATAGGTTCTTGAAAGGTTTTTTGGGTTGGTTAGGTAACCAGTGAAAAACACTAGACCTATTTTATTGGATGTTCTCAAAAATCCCAAAGCCCAAAGCCCGAGTGAACGCGCAGACAGAATTATTGACAAGCTGAAATTGAGCAATTAACCGCCAGAGTCAGACACATTAGGAGTTGAAGAAAACAATCAGTGAAAAGACAATACATATTGGACTTGATTTTTGTCAAAGCAAAATAAAGAGCTTCTTATACAGCATAAACTTGTAAACACATTCACAATATGTCATTTTTCATTTTAGTGGCTTTTACCCGTGTCATTCATCAGTCCAAATGGTCGGTTTTTCGTCACTGTTTTATTGAAATGTGTTTTCCCATGTGCAGACAGGAAACAATGTGGAGTTTTTCAAGTTTAGAGAAGCGCAGTAAAGGTGCCCTGCATAACCTTTCTGGTGGGGGTCCACCACATGGTGGCACGGTGGCAGAGTGGGCCTCCCTGTGTCTGGGTGGGTTTCTTCCTGGTGCTCCGGTTTGTCCCATCAACGCAAAACATGCACAATAGGGAAACATCCTCCAGCTACAGAAGTCCTGACCAAGCCGAGCACAAAGACCTGGAGACGGGTCCTGACAGGTGGCCCCAGTGGCATTGAAGAATGGGTCAAAGGGCAAAGGGCACATTTTCCAATGGGGACAGTAAAGTGTACTTTATCCTGCTGTCTCTGTGGAGATGCTATCGCTTTGCCAGGAATGTACCACAGTATGTCCTTAATTGTATTTCTGCAGCATTTATTTTGTTATGGATGCAAAAAAGGCCTGAAAAAACATGCATTCTTGTCTTTTCACAAGCCTGATTTGTAACCTGGCCTGGAGCACCACCTGATTGTCTCCTTGGAGATAACGCCATACTGTGGAGCATTCAGCAAAAACCACACGATTTGATATCACTTTACAAAGAAGGAATCATATCCTTCCCGCCCGATGTCCCAAGGACGTGATTGACAGGTAATCAGAGAAACGCATGGCCCGTTTGTGTCTAAACAAATATGGCGGCTTACAAGGAGCTTAAAACACGGGGGATTGGGAGACAGCATATTTCTGCAGAGATAAAGAGCAAAGCACGAAACTCTATAAATTCGAGGTAAATTTTTTTCTGAATTTGAGAGATGTCTTCTGGAACATCTCTGGAAAAACAACTAAGTCCAGAAAAGTGCAGTGCAGGAACAGCAAAGATACTGCGCAGAACCCTCAAGCTCCCTGGCCTCATGTAGAGGGCCCGAGCTTAGAAAAAAAAAAAATATATATATATATATGACATCCCTAGAAGCTGGCATACCCTCCACCAAAAGGTTATATAGTGACATTTTAATGCATTCATATTTATCCGTCGCCATCTAGACTATACAGTATGTTAATGCTAATTAACCATCCCAAAGAAGCTTAAGGTTTGGGAAAGTTGGAGCTAAAGTTTGAAAGGGTGAGATTGAGTATTAAAGGTACCGTATCTAATGTTTTTTACATGTGATAAAGTAAAACATGTCTTGCTCCAGTGCAGCTCTTTGGGTGAAAATGATAACTGCTGTGTACTAATTACAGAACGTTATATTCTCTGCAAAGCAGGAAGTGTGTTGTTAGCATGCTAATGTGTGTTACCTTTATCATGACAGCAAGAGTCCGCTCTGGCTTATGAAAGTTTTGAAAAGCGCTCATGAGCTCATTCATTTTTATGCCCGGAATGCATTAGGTAAATGAGGAATACATTTGGACCACTGCAAAATGTTTAAAAGGAACCAGTTCTGTTTATTCCATGTTTTTAGACGTAGAAGTAACCAGGTACAGTGCCTTTAACCAATAAAATAAGCACATACTTTTGTACTTGAAGGGAACATGGCACCTTATGTACACGTAGAATATGTTTGAAACTGGAGAAATATAAATAAATCGCACAAATGATTAAGAACAACATGGCTTCTGCAGAAACAACAGGTGGAGCACTAAATGCTGTAAATCAGAGGTGAAAAGTTATGTTTGCTCTGAACATTTTAAGAGGAGGTGTTGTTCAAATTTATATCATTCCTTGAACAGCTCGGATTGGGTCAACACAAACTTGATGGATAAGGATGATTTGTTGCAAGTAATGTTTCGGCTTTTCAAAAATAAAGTATGAAGGCCTTGCTCGGTTGGCTCGCTACTCTTTTTGTGACAGTCAAAACAGGGGAAACATACGTCATTGTCTGAAATATATTCCTAGGAGGGCTCGACAGATCAAGGTAAACTCAAGAGATCCGGATCATGTTTGTTTTCATTTCATTTTAACGCCAACATGTTTTGACTTGTGGCCGTGTTGTCAGGTTACGGAAGATTTAATACGTGCATGATGACTGTTATGTTTATTCATTTTACACATAGATAACATGTAACAGAAAAATAATACAATTGAAAAGTTGGTGTAGGGAGAGGCATAAAACTAAATAAAAGCAATTATATTAAAGCCTCCACCTCATAAAAAATAAATCAAAAGAACATATATGTACTTAGAGACGTGCATTGATAACATTTACATACATGCACCATACGAGTTTCAATACATTAAAACAAAGATTTAAAAAATATAAATAGATTATAAGATATTTCCTTCGATCTTTTTTTGCTTAATGACATTTCTGATATGTTTACAATAGCCAGATGTGAACATTGGCTCCACAATTTACAGCCTCTGTGTCGCAGGCAAAACTGAGCGTGTGATGTGACACATTTCGGGAACATTGTGTTCCATTATAATATTGTGTGTATCAATGAATCCTCGCATTTGTTTTGAAGTGTTCAAGGATGGTAGTTCTATTTAACATAATTGTATAAATAAAAATACAAATGTGATAGATTTCCCTAGCTTATCAATTTATTTTTGACCAGATAATTAATACGTCGGATGTTACACTACAAGACGAGAGGGATTTTAAATTGCAGACAGCAGACATACACACTGTGCAAGGGTTCACACGGTCAGAAGAGGTAACAACAAAGTTTGTCTGTGGTGAAGTCACCGCAGCTGTACCGGTTAGCTGAGGCTAGCGTTACATGCTAACAAGGCAAGGCAAGGCAAGTTTATTTGTAGAGCACAATTCGTACACAAGGCAATTCAAAGTGCTTCACACAACAGGACAAAATGCATTAAAATCACAAAGACATGACAGAAATCACAAAATAATAGTTCAAGACATAAAAGAGAAGAGTGCAAAGAGAAGCATTTCAGTCATATGCACAGCCAAACAAAACAGTTTTTAGTTTTTTAGATTTGAATATTGCCAGAAGTAGAGGCACACATTTGTGTTTGTGTAGGCGTGATCACATGTTTGTGTTTACCCCTGGCCACATAGTTTGTGTCTACTGTTGTCTCATGTTTGTGCACTGTTGGTCCTCGTTGGTTTACTGTTGGTCTCATCTTTGTGTTTACCCATTGTCACATGTTGGTGGTTTAGGCTGGTCACATGGTGTTGTTTACTATTGCTCACTTGTTTACCCCTGGTCTCATGTCTGTGTTTACTGTTGGTCTCATCTTTGTGTTTACCCATTGTTCACATGTTGGTGTTTAGGCTGGTCACATGGTGTTGTTTACTATTGCTCACTTGTTTACCCCTGGTCTCATGTCTGTGTTTACTGTTGGTCTCATCTTTGTGTTTACCCATTGTCACATGTTTGTGTTTAGGCTGGTCACATGGTGTTGTTTACTATTGCTCACTTGTTTGTGTTTACCCCTGGTCTCATGTTTGTGTTTACTGTTAGGCTCATGTTTGTGTTTACTGTTGGTCTCATGTTTGTGTTTACTGATGGTCTCATGTTTATGTTTACTGTTGGCTGATGTTTGACAGAGTTTGATCGCACACACAGATTACAACATTTCTTTGGTCGTAAAACAAATGTATTCTTTGCCCACCACTCAAGATTTCCCCATGACATTTAATCTTTCATCACAAATGGACAAACTAGTTCAGTGGAGACCTGGCTTTAGATAAGAAGAGAAAGTATGAAGTGGGAACCAACTGAGGCTTGAACCTTCATCCCTCACATGCAGTAGCTAGAACTTTCCCTTCACACCCTTTTATATATAAACCTCAAAATAAGGTGAATTGACGTTGTACTTGAGTTTGCATCTTCTGCCACCCTTTTTACCCTAACGCTCCAATTATGCTCCTCAAAACAACTACGTCTTGAGTGTGTTATGCAGTTTAAAGCCCACTAATGCACTTGCGTAACCATTCTCTTGGCCTTTGGATTCCTCCCAACACATTTTCCCACGGCGGACCCTACACCCATTTACTCACGCTGATTTGCAACCGTCATTTTAAGGTGAGCAAATGCTTTAGCGAACGGCACTTAGACTTAGAGACCCATCGTAAAACACTCTGTTCCATTTACAGTTATACCTTGTGGAAAAAAAGCTTGAATATGATTTTTAATAAACAATAAAAGGTACTTCTTGCCGTCCACTTAAGCTGTTAGCCGCGCTGCTTCGGTGGCAGCATCGGGGGGCCATTCCTCACTGTAATACCGGTGTCGCGGCGGCAAGGATTTCCAATACTCCATAAATTCAGGGTCTTATCTCCAGACAGTGACTAGTAAATGGTAAGCAATGTTATCAATCACCCAGGCTCCCCGCTGCGTGATTCATAGTAATGTGTTTCCATTTAAAAGTCCCCGGGGGCCTGTCCTGAGAGGAGAGCCGAGCTGAACAGCATCAAATTCCCCACAACAATCGATATGTGGTCGCTTAAACAGGCCGTCTCGCTCAGCAGTGCCAAAATAAACCTGTTAAGGTGAAGGGGAAATGCATGAAGGAGGAGAATGTATTGGATCGAAGGCAGAAAGATGTAAAGTATGGGTTTTTTGGAATACTGTGGTCACATTTGACTTGAGTGCGATGAGAAAAAGTTACTTGCGTAGAGGAGAAAATGTACTTTAAAGAGGCTGCACCAAATTTGTTCCTCCAAATATTTTTTTGTCCCCCTAAGCTGCTTCAGTATTGGCAATAACTCAATATCGTGGTAGCAAAATTGACACAATATTGTCATTTTCTTGTTTCGGTAATAAACGGGATATATTTGTGTCAAAAATAACAGTTTTGAGTTCCACAAAGTAGGACCTTTTTCATAGTGCTTTGCGGAACAAGACATTTGTTTAGTTTATTTTGTTTGGAAGTTATTTTTATTTATTCCACAAGGCTGTTCACATTGTAGTTCTGGACACAACTTCAATTTTACACATGCACAAAAAGAATCACTGAAAAATGAATAGAAATGACAAGGCTATTATGCTTATTATTGTATGTATAACCTCAGTAACATGGAACCGTCTCTAATACTGTGAGCCTTCTTACAATATTGCTATAAATATCATACTGACAAGTAACTGAAATAATATTGTACTGTGAGATGTGCATATCGTTACATCCCTTCATCTAATTATAGAACATTCTAGTGTTAAGCTAATTGTTGTTAGCTTTGATGTGATGATAAAACTTGCTCTGGTCTCTGAAAATTGTGAAAAGCTCTTATACACAAAGTTGCGGTAAATAATTAACATGCGTCTGTTGTTCATGTATTCAAGACTGTTAAAAAAAACTGCTATAGAACCTTTAAAAAAAAAAAAAAAGTTTAATCATAAAAAACTGCAATATTTTAGTACTTTTGACTCATGACAAAACGGTCCTGGGTTAACTTAAAATATCTACAATAGGCCAAATCTACCACGTGTATGCTTCTTGATGTGGACTATGTTTGTCCAAGCTGCCTCGTCAGACCCGAATTCAAATCCAACCTGACCCACCCAGCCTTACATTTTGGGACCCAACACGTTAAAATTACTTCCTTGTGCTACACTGCATCTGGTTGTCAAATCTGCGAGCGCCTTGTGAATACGCGGCCATCTATTGTGAAATGTGGTAAAATGGCGTGTCACTTGACAGTTATCACCCAAATACACTGTTCAGAACCCGTTTGAAACTGCTAACGCGCTCACAGGGAACAACGCAGGAGGTTTTAGGAGCGTTTGGGACTAAGATGATCCATGATCTTTTGACGTGCTTCTTTCACGGTTTTCACAGTTTTAAAACTGCTTCTATAACGCTACAGCTACAGAACACCATGCACTTTTTTCTCTTCTCTGGCTTTTTTCATTTGGCGCACAGCTATTAAGAATGAAGTTGCCCTCTTTGTGCAGTTAAACAAATGCCAATACAAAAGACAGCTTGAACAAGGTGGCAGAACCTGTATTAGGAGAGGCTTATGGCGCTCACGGGTTGAACGCAGGTTCTACTGTTTTTTTGGTTGACCAGCGCATCACTAACAAGCGGTTTTGAAGGATGGCTCAAAGGACACGGAATAGTTTCCCAACAGGAATAATAAAGTACAGGCTTACTTGAATAACAGTTTGTCTTCTCCTCTGGTCTGGTATGTCTGGTTCGTTGGATCTTCAGAAGCATAAAAAGAAACTCGTGTTTTTGTAAAATGTGTGCTATTTCCTGAGCCTGTCGCCTCAATTAAAATAGATTGCTTTTAGTCTGCTCCATTCTGTCCGAGCAAGGTGCAAGACACTAATGTAACACATGTCAGCTCTAACTCTAATCTTTTGGAAGGAGAAGACTTATGCATCCCACAATGCTAAAATGCAGGCCTTGACTCAATTTTGTCGCAGCTCAGAGATATTCAGAGATCAACTATGGGTAAGTGTTCACTCGTCTACCGAAGGGTTTCCTGATCAACCCTCACCCAAGCACAGATCTTGCTTAATTATTCATGTTTTAATGTGATTTTGGTGGTTGTACCGCACTTTTCGGCCCATTCAGGCTTCGTGGGTAGAGCGATAGTCAGCCAACCCGAAAGGTCAGTGGGTTGAATCCCCTTTGCCTGCTGCTGGTGTGACACATCATCTACCTTGCCTAGTTTGAGGTGTGTGTGTGAACGACTAGTGGTGGTTGGAGAGAAACTAAATGATGCAGGGCAAACTAAATCAGTTGGAGGTTGATCACGTCAAAGAATCTTCAAATGCTGCAGGAAATTAAAAAGGTAAGAAGTGTTATCAATGATCTGACCTCACAAGAAATAATCCAAAAAAAGGTCTTAGATATTATGAAAGAAGATCAACATGTCTAAATTATAGGCTTGGAAACAATTGTTATACCATTGGAAGCATAAATATACTTCTGTAGCCACATTTTCTCTAGAATATACCAAGAAAGCCAGTCTGCACCCAAGGCACCTCCAACCACATCCACACAAAGTCTAAAGTCTTTTTGTTTTATACAGTATTTTTCTTTGGCACATTTGGACCCACACCACGTCTCTTCCAGAATAACTCACTTTTGTCAGGGACCTACGTGTAAAGAGTGTGTGTGAGTGTGTGTGTGTGTTGTGGTGAATAATCTATGTCTGACCTCTTTAGCGTCACTCCGGTCAGTACGTGGTGTAGCAGCAGTTGTCAGGGCCCAGCTTGGATACTCCCACATTCCCTACATCTCGCTATAACAAGCATTGAACAAACAAGTTATTCACCAGAGCAGCACTGCAAGGCATATCAGTCAAACAGGGAGGGCGGATGAGAGGAGTGGATCTGATGGCCAATGTCCGGAAGAAGGTTTGACTAGCCAGGTCTTTAAAACGCTGAAAACACTAAGCCACCACCCGCGCAAAACAATGCAACCACTTTCCGCTAACCGAATGAATTTTAAAAGAGCCCTACTATGCTTTTTCCCGGTACTTTGTAATAAACTATAACATACATAAATCATGATTCTACATCTAAAGTGGCTTAGTAATAGAAATGGGACCATTGACTACCTGTAATAAAAAATAAAAATAAAAGATGCATTGTTCACCATAGCAAGCTGTGAATTTTCATTTACTTGATTTTAATGTTACGGTTAGTATAGTGAAGTATAGGTATAGTGTATGTATAGGTGAAAACACACATTTTCTGAGGATTCAAGCCCCAGATACTTTTTTATGATCATTTTTGTAACTATTATTATTCATGGTTTTATGTTGCTACCATCACTGTAGCAAGTTTTAGTTTGTGAATTTCCTTCACTGACAGTAACTTTAAAACATTCTGATTCTAATTTGAGACACTACATATTTCCTCAAACATGCATGAATCAATCTAAATAACGCTCAGAAATGTTATCCCCTTTAACTTTGGAAATCATAGTCATTATTTATATGAATGTACAAGACACACAAACTTGTCAAACAAATGAATATGACATTTCTTGCAGACTAGTAAAGAGTACTGGTAATATATATATATATATATGTATACATTAAGAATATATTAAAACAGAGTTTTAAAACTATATTGAGTCACACTTTGAAAGTATTCTGCAGCACCGCACCTATCAAAACATTACAGAATCAGACCTTTTAGTACAAAAAACTTGGCATATAATAGTGTTGTCACAATTCTAACATTTCAAACTCAATTTCAATATTACAGAAAAGGTACAATACGTGATATAAATTTTGATATACATTAATTTTGATACTAAAAACGCTTCTTTTTTAGACTATTCGTGGGTTCGAGGCATAAGGAATCCTTCCAGATTCAAAAGATTTGACATGGCTACAGTACTACCTTACCAAAGCAATAGCACACTTTAAATAAAAAAATATTTAAAAATTCAGAAAAGTCCTCACAAAATTCTTCAAACCAGGAAGGAGTCATTTATGTACACACTTAGGCGTGTCTTTTTATAAACGCCCTTCGTTTATAAAAAGTACTGTGTACACACATAATCGACCAATACTCTGCAGTGTTTGCCCAAAAGTTAGACCCTATCTATCCAATGAGAGCAAGCCTTTTCCCGTTGTCACTTCCGCAAAACATGAAGCATGGCCAGATTTTGCGAGTGGCATGCCTTCAATGTGGAGGAAGAGCTGTTTGGTGCCGACTATCAAGCACTCCTTCTGTGCTTCGCGACAAGAAGCAGTAGTTGGATTTGCAAAATCGAGCAATAAAAAAGCATTTGTACAAACAAAAGTAACACACTTATCACAATATGTGACGTGTATTCATGAATTGTCGCAGATAGTGACGTTTGGGACCTTAAAACGCCATTTACCCATGTCCACACTCAAACACAAAACCGGAGTTTTAAAAAATCTTCACTTTGGTCGGAGTTTTCCAAAATAATCGTTTTCAAGGGCATAATCTTGAGGTTATGTGTGGACGACAGGTCAAATTGTAGAAAAATATATGCGTTTTATCAGATACCCTGCTACGTGTGGACATGGCCTAAAACCCATGAATAGAATGTAGATTTGTATAATAACTTTATTAATATTATCATGTGGTCTATTACTAGTTCTGATCATGATCAAGCTCATTCTAAAACTATTCAGGAAGGGTGATTTCTTCTGTATCGATACTTGTTCAAATGGGTAGCTAGTTTTGAGTCTAGTTTTAGTATTGATTAGTCATCGGTTAGGTTGAAACCCCGCCCACTCAACTGGGAATTATTCAATAAATTATTCAATTAAATCCATGTGTACCGGAAGGCGCACTAGTGTTCCCCGGCACACTGGTGGAAATTCAAGGTACTAACACGTTACTCCAGCATAACATTACAAGTAGAAACCGTGTAGCGCCATAAAACCACAAGAATCCGTCCCATTTAGTCACAGTAAATTTACACCATCACAATCTCCTCTGCCAACACCACACTGATAAACAACTGCCGCGACAACACAAACTCAAAGGCACTAATGTATGGCACCGTGATCGAGCCGAGATGCCAGCGGAACAGTTGGGGATCGTGGCTAAAGCTAACAGCCACCGCAGTACATAGACGCATTCCAACAATGATCCAAGTCCTTAATAAGAAATCATGCGGGAGAGCTGCAGCCGCTCGAAATTTGACAGATGAGAGCAAAAATGGAAATGGCAAAGCTTCAAGGGAACATTGGATTTAAATGATTTTCGTTGTAATGAAAGCACTGCAAGTCAAAGCTATTATTTTTTTTTCTTTGGACTTGGCTTTTGACTGGTGATTCTAATACGTGTATGTTGGTAATATGTTCTGGTTAGGCTGAAAATAGAGCTCTAGATGAAACGTCAAAAAAGGACATTTTTGCAGCAAATGTGCAAAACATCCATAGAGAGACGTTAGCCTATGTTAAAAATTGAATGAAAGCGCCACAAAAACAGAACATGTAGTGGGTAAATACAGTAGTCCAATAGTGCGTACATGTGTGTTTGATGCTAATAGATGTCAAAACTTCACCTCATTAAGCACAAATACTTGTTCTAGGGCATGTGGGACGATAATAGGATTTTCAGAATCTGGCGTCACTGATCCAGGCATTCTCTTTACAAACCCTGGAAGCATCTATTCATGGGTTTCAGCTTCCTGTTATATGAAACATTGTGAAGACTTTTTCCCCATTCAAAAAATGTTATCTTTTGTTTTAAATTGATATTAGCTATGGCAACAGTTCTAGAATCTCATCATTCTGAAATCCCCTTACTCAAGAGAAACTAATTTGGCCTTTCCTGGTCAATAGTTAAAGAGGCTGTACCCAATTTTTTTTCCAGTTAATTGAGCAAAATGAGACCACTGCGTGCGTTCTGCGTCGTTTTATTCTCCAAAAAACAGGAACTGTGCTGTTAGCATGGGGTGCGTACGTATAGTCCCCAGTACTTATGTTCCCCGTGCCTATGTTCCCCCTTTTTCTAGGAACGAGGGAACATAGGTACATCCTCAAATTATAGCATAGGCTACTGGTTCAGGTTCCACATCCCCAATAGTTGTGCATAAATGTGTGGTTTTACAGCATAAAATATAGCAGCATAAAATCCTAACCCAAACCCTAATCCAGGTCTCAGGGAACATAGGTACCAGGGAACATAGGGCTGATTCGCATTCTAGTTGTTGTTAGCTTTACCGTGAGGGCAAAACTCTGAAAGTTTCTAAACTTGTCCCAAACTTGTGCGAATACGTGAGAAAGTGAGGAATCACTTTGGGCCGCTGCAAACACTTTAAAATGATTCAGTTCTGTTTTTCACATTTTTAAGACTGTAAAAATACACACTGTGTCTTAGAAACCTGACATATCTCCTATTAAAGAAAGCTTCGATGCAGATTCTTCACCAATGATGTATCAAGAAGTCCATTTTGAATTTATATAGGCATACTATGAAAGATTATCATATTTCTCTTTACTTTTCACCACCTGTTGTTTGTTAATGACCATACATATTATATGTTGAATTAATGTATCTATATTTACTTTTGTCGTAACAGTTGCTGGCATCACCTCTCTGCTCCGTTTCTCTTTATACTTGCAGCTGCAGTCGGCCAAGCACCTAAAACAGACATTTGTGCAGCATGCAACGTGTTATATGCAAATGGCTCCATCTCAAATCGACACAAACAAATGCAAAAACACCACTCGCTCCTTGACTGACATTCAGACGGAGCTTAGACAAGTGTCACAGCAAAGCAAGACAAAGTAAAGCTAATGCACTCTGATGGCACCAAATAGATGTTATTTTATAGCGTGGTATGGCGGCAAAGTCGCATTAAAACTGAAGAAACAGTAACCAAGGCGTCGCCAAGTAAACACAGTCTAATGGAACAGGCTTCATTTCATTTGACTTTCAATCTCACGTAATGTTAGGCAGACATCGGGTAAATGGAGAGTGAACTACAGAGGTAGAACGCGACATCAAAACTCTATTGACGTTTCCGAACCACTCTCACTCACTATATGATGTGTTATTTTCAGACAGGTTTATGTGTAATAATGATTGTCATTTTAGGGATCATTATCATATATATTTACTTTAAATCCGAATAAAATGTATATACATGGCTCTTGAGCTGGGTGAGGAGGACAAAATAAATGAATACTGTTTTGTTTTTCTTAGTCATCTATCCTGATTTTTGATTTAAGGCGAGACACTGCAGGTGAGAGGGAGAAATTCACAAGTTTAGAGGTGTCAGTTTGAAACTTTTTTTCTGTAGTTTACTTTAGGGCTGGGTAATTAGGCTAGTTTTATTTGAGATTCAGTCATCGAGAGTTCCATAGCCAATTCTCTGTAAGTAAAAACACATGGTTAGGTGCAGAGTTCAGATTTTGAAGGAAGTCATGTGGTTATTTTATATTTTCTGTTAAATGATTCAAAGTATGTATTTCTATTTTGTTTTTGAAAAGAAAAAGTTGTATCGAATCATGATCGATCAATATGAGGAACAGTGTTTACACTGTCTAATTTTCACCTGAAACTAATCTTCGTTGTTACCCTAACAGTCCTAAGCAGCTCCCCCATCACCGATGAGTACCTAGGGTTAGGGTAGCAAAGTAGATCTGTTTCAAGGGAAACAAATAGATTAACAAGACAGGCTATTATCAGGTAACTCCTCCCGGTGGGCAGGGCTTACGCTGCTCAGAGTAGCATAAAAGTGAGTGAGTCAGACTAGATCCACAGATTGAGAATGACTTTCAGATGAAAGTCAAAACGTCTTGATTTTCAAAACAGTTTCCAGATGACTGCAACGGAATCCTTTTCCGCATGAGGAATTACACTGACATGCTTTGGGAAGCTACAAAACATCTGAAATTAATTAAATGCAAAATAGCTCAGTTTAATGTCATATTGTGGGACATTACTTGCAAAGCCCCCACCTGAAAAGTTACACAGTGCACCTTGAAGTTCATGAACAAAAACATGCCATTGTCCTTTTTTTGGTCATAGTTTGCATGAAAAGTACTGGTTTTGATAAAGAATTATGCTGATCTTTGGTCAAGTTAACAAATCAAATAAATGTATTTAAATTGTATGTTTTTGTTTGTTCAAAGCTCTGGCTTGAACTCAAAACCATAAAGTAGAATGTCACCTTGAACATGCTAAAAATAATCCTTCAAACCATATGAAGAGTACTTTCAACTTCAGTTTCCAGTTCAAAAATATAGTGGAGTAGAAAGTACACACACTTGCTCTCAAATGTAGTGAAGTAAAAGTAAAAAGTATCCACTGCAAACATTACCACTCCCAAAAATCCTATTCTGGAATGTTTTTGGTTTTTTTACTATTTGATTTTTCATTAGAACATAGGACTACAGAAACTGAACCACGACATAACAACAAAAGAGGGAATAAAATAGAACCTTAAACAAAACAACAAAAACAACAACAAAAAACACACACTGAATGAACTGGACCTGAGAGAACATAAGATAAAGGAGCAAAAGTTGAAAATAAGGGAGTAGCATCAGAGAGGAAAGAAAAAAATATGTATATACATACCCGTAAACACACACTCACACACACACACACACACACATATATGTACATACACATAAAGAAGAATGACTGATTATCAAGTTCAAGATAATTGTCCCATTTTGTCCATTGTCTTTTAAGTTTGTCTATTTTTAAACTGAGTCCTGAGGTTATTTTTGCCATTGTGCGTATGTCTGTTATGATATTTGTCCAGACCTGTGTTGTCGGGGCGGTTTGAGTCATCCATTTTTTGTGTGAGGGCCTTCTTCCCAGCTGCCAAGAGTATGTTCCAGAGATATCCTTCCATTGTGTCCATTGTGTGGGGGTTTGAGGCCCAAGTACATTATTCCAAAATTGAATGGGATGTGGTGTCAAAAACTATCTGCATTGCCTTATTAATTTCCGTCCAGTATTTTTGTATGATGGGACAGTCCCAAAACACCTCTTGGCAACCACAGTTTCTCCAACATTCTGCCCCTCCCTGTGAATAATGTGCACTTTGAGATGGTGTTATAAAAAAATGGGTCACATTCTTCCAACAGAACTCCCGCCAAATATGGGACCCGGTTGTCCTCCATTATGATGTACATATCTCTTTCCAATCCTCGTCCGTCAAGATTATTTTACCCTCTTCTTCCCATTTAATTTTAATATACTAAGTAGATTCTGTCCAAATCATTAATGCATTTATTAACTTTTGATATTATTTCCTTTTTCCTTTGAAAGTTCAGATTTATATGGCTTGATAAAGATTTCAGTCAAGGGGTTATAATTGTTGTTATTTTGCTTTATTTCTTGGTGATAATGTGATTATTCCTTATTTGTAAATATCTACAAAAATCCTGTTTTTTCAGGCCAAAGTATTCCTTCAACATATCAAAACGTTTCATTTGATTTTCTTTTAACAATCTGTTAAAAAAAACTTTGATGCTTTTGGATGTCCAAATCTTTAATCTCTTATCGATGCTGTTTGGCTTAAAACTTTGATTGTTTGCTAACCAGTTTAAGCTTTTAAGATTTTATTTAGTTTATGTTTTAATTAGCTTGTTCCATGTCGTGATCAGTAATTTTTACCCAGGGATTCTCCATTTCCTCCAAGTAACTCAACCGTTTGTCATCTGCAAACAGGGCCTGTACAGGAACCCCCGGCACAACACTACATTCAATATTTTTCCATTGGGCCTCATATTCCTCAAATAGACTTAAATATGGAATAAGGTTCCATTTTTCAAGGTCTTTCTTTATGGAGGAAAAAAGAGGGTTTTTCTCAAACATTTTTTGTCCTCCATAAAAACGAGTCTTTATGGAGGACCACACAGCCTTGTTTTGTTGATTTTGTACATAGTTCAGTATGTGTAGAGATCACCGTATATTATCTTGTGTTTGTCGTTTGTTGATAAATCCTGTCTGAATGATGATTGTATTTGATCTTGTTTGGTTAAAATTGTTCTGGTTGTCTCAAATTTTTTAAAAATTGCTCTCTCCGTTTGCTGTTTTCTAAGCTTCCAAGATCGCAATTTAGAGGATTTTGAACCACTTTCATAGTATTTTTGTTTGGTAAAAAGCATTTTTTTAATTATTTCTTGTGAGGCCAGGTCATTAATCTCTTTTTCTCTTTAATTTCCTGCAGCATTTAAGGATTCCAATTTTCTGCGTGTTTTGCTTCCAAAAGTTTAAATTTATTCTGTAAATCCTTTAGTTTTTCTTGCTTTTGTTTCTTTTTAGCTGAGGCGAAAGCAAATTACCCTGCCCCTCAAGACTGTCTTCGCTGCATCCCAAAGGCTGGGTAGGGAGGTATCACCATTATCATTATCCTCTACATAGGTTTCAATGTCTTTTTTGACTTTTTTTTTTTTTTTATTGAGGGTCACTGAGTAGACTAACATTAAATCTCCAGTGTGTGATCTACCCTGATGTAAATAGGAGGCATGATCACTTAGGTCTATTGTACCCATGTCTGCGTCTGTGTGATTTTACATCTATCTTTAAAAAATAAAAAATCTATTCTAGTATATTTCTTGTGTGGATTAGATAAATGTGTATATTGGCGCACTTTGGGATTCATCTTTCTTCAGATATCAGTCAACCCTGTTATGTATTATTATGCTAAATGTATTGTTTATAGATTTACCAGTACTTCTGTCGGCTGAACATGTAAGTTCCAGTCACCGTCGCAGACAAGAGTTCCCTCAGAGTGGTTTGCAATCAAATCCATAACTAACTTCAGTATAAAAATTGAGGTCACTTCCTGGTGGGGCATATACATGTATCAGGGTAAACACACTTCCGTTGCTAGTTCCCTTGACCAGCACGAATCTGCCTTCCCTATCTTTGTGTTCAAACGCTATTCTGGTTGAAATAAATATGGCCACACCGCTTCTATGTTTGCCCCTATATGAGGAATAGTAAAGTTTATTATAACCGAATCCAGTTTATTTTTTATGATCTAAATCATTTCAGTGGGTCTCTTGTAGGTATACAATATCTATTTTTTCTTTTTTCATCTTTGTTACTATCCTTGACCGCTTAACCGGGCTAAATATTCCATTAACGTTAAAGAATGCTTTTCTTACTTTGTCTGATGCCATTTTATTAACCAAAGAAAAATTGCTCTTTCCAATCTGCAATCCAATCTTCCAATCTTATCGCAAGATTCTCTGGTTGAGCCCAACACATAAACATAAAAATGACAAAAATATAATGTTTTCAACTAAAATCCTATTCCAAACCAAATTAATTACATTTTATTGTAGATTCCACACAAAAGCTCATTGAATTTGAAGATAAACGTTCTATAACACCGTTCTTAACCGCCAAAAATTTAAGAATTTCGCTTTTAGTTGGGTCGAAAAGGTCGGAATCCGCCACTCTAAACAATTTGATTTTTGATTCTCTAAATCACAGCGACACAGCGACACACGCACAAACCTAACTTACTTCTCAATTTCTACATTCCGAATTACCATTTAAAATCATCAACGCTTTTATAAGCTAACAGTACGAAAAGCTTTCACAAATGTATACTTTTCTGATTGGTCTATTTCAAATATCCAGAGGAGAGCGCCAGAGCATTAATGGATGTCTGCTGTCATTCTAAAGGCAGATTTCTCATTATGGGCCGGTTAAATCAAAGTGAGATGACAATTTAAGTCTGATTAGGCCCACACATTTGAGAGGAGCAGAAATGATCAAAGCCAGGCCTGTCATAAAAATGTGCACCCTGATGGAGAGTAGGCTATTTCACATCAGGATAAATACGACCTCTTCTTGCTAATGGTCTGCGGAGTGCCAGCCCCTGTGTGTGAAATATTGGAGGGTAAATGTAAAACTGATGAGGCGGACACCAACAGACAACCATGTACAGTGGTTTTGTTCGTTCACTCATTCATTCTTTTACTGAGCAGTTTAGAGTCTCCTATTCTTAGTGATACAGTAAACACATTTTATAGTCAAAGAAATATGAATCTATATCTACTCTCTCATTTCAAAGGTGTCAAACCTTGTTTAAGTTGTGTAATTTAAAGAAAAGACCCCAACACCAAAAGAATAAACCGCAGACAGTGAATGATCTTCTCTTCTGGCTTTAATCTTGTTGTGGGTCATCAGAATCAGAATCAGAAATGGTTTATTGCCATTGTCAGTGAACAAAATTCACAGGCTAGGAACTTGCTTTGGCATCAAGGTGCAACATACAGCAAAGAACAATAATAACGTAAGATATATCCAATCATGGGTCATGGGTCTCACAGTGAGACGGAACAAAGACTAAACGTAGAACCGTTGTGCGACAGAAGACGAGCTGCGATTTCTGTCAAACCTGCCTTGATATTTTGGAATCTTGGTTGCAGAGCGAGCCATGCTCTCAACAGCTACAAGCAATCTCTGTCAAACATGTGACTTTTGTGCTAGCCTCTGCTAACCAGTACAGTCAGTAGTGCTGTTGCTCATGTGTGGTTGAGCCATGGCTTTTCATAGTCAGTGATGTTTGGAGGCTCACACTAATTCTCTCTCTGAAAATGCAGTGGAGCCCTATGGATTTGGGCCTCAAAACTCCTGCCATGGACACAAAAAATGTATATCTTGGGAACATAATTCTGGCAGCAGAATTTGACAGAAACTGGACTAAATGAGACTTTCTATTTCGGATCTTGTGTGCCTTCATTTTCTTTTTCTTTGGATGTCATAATTTCCTAAATTCTTATTTAAAATTTTACCCAGTTTGTTTTTCTGTTGTTGTCGTTGCTTTTAAAGGCGGTTGGCAGCCAACTGAAAAGATGCATTTACCGCCACCTACTGCAGTTGTACGTCTTCAAATGGGTTTTACTCTATACTGCAAAAAAAGGGAGAAAAATTTAAAAATAAGAGGAGAGAGAGAAAGAGAGAGAAGGAGAGAGAGCGAGAGAGAGAGAGAGAGCTTGTCTTGTCTGTTTTTTTGTTGTTTATTTCATTTTTTTTAAGTTTTTATATATTATGACATTGAGAATAAAAAAGATTATTAAAAAGCTAACTTATGGCGCAGTACCAGCCTTCAGAAAGCAGCTGTTTACAAACACTAGAAACATCTAATTTTATAGTATTGTTAAGCATATTTTGATTAATTGGTTGAAGATGTTTATTTTTTATTACCTTTTTTGAATAGTCTATTTATACTATTTGCTGTTCCTGTACTTTATTTATGTTGGTGTGCTCTTTTAATGAATCAGAGAATGAAAGTAAAAGCTGTTCCTGTATGGCCATATACAGAACAACGTTAAAATACACCCAAGTCGGACCATAACATCACTTATTTGCAAAAAAAAAAAAAAAAAAACACAATTTTGAATCATGAGTTGCAGATGGCACAAATCCGCTGCCGTCTTCGGAGAACTTTAAAAGCTTTGTTAAATTGGATGTTCCGACTGCAGACATTATTTTTAGACGCTGTCCCAGAATCCATCTTCCCTGGTTTAGGCATGCTCGGCTGGATTTGCAGCCCCTCTGAGGATGCTAAGTCTGGCTAAACGCAAGCTTTAAGGGGTCAGGTAGAACGGAGATCAACGGCAGCCTCAGGTGAATGCATCAGATGCCACATGCTTAGTAAAAAATGGAAAAGCCTTGAGAGAATTTGGGGATTCTAAGAGACAACTACAGTTGCTAATAGTTTTTATTGCTTGTAGACAGGCAAAGAAGGGCAATACCATTCATCTTTATAATCTTTTTGCAAGCAATATACATCTATGGCCTGAGTGGGTACATATAAGATCTCATTGGGGAAGAAATGTACCGCAGTCTAATCCTCTGAGTGGACATAATCCCTTTAGTCCATAGACACCCATTGTGAACACTACATGAGCTAACAGCAGCAATGTGCTTGTTATTCCACTAGCTATAGACCTTCAGACTGTTATTAAGACTGAGTGGGGTTTTAAAACATAACAATGTTTTCTTTCTAAATACATGCCACTTTTATGTCGGCACTGGCTGAGTAAAAATATTAGAGATGAGAGGCAAGTTTTTAAGGGTTATATCATTGGGTCATATAGTCTATCTATACCACTTTTAACTCCCAAAGGTCATACTTCCAGGGCTCTAGTGTTTAGTAAGGGTGGGTCGGTAGTTTGTCCAGAGGAGGAGTCTCTGTGTGCAGCTGGAGCATAATGAATGTCTCCTCTTTGTGGACTACTTTTGCGTTCAACACCCTCCAGCTGTACAAACTTTAGGCCAAGCTACACCATCTTGGACTAAACACCACATTGTGCACTTGTATTGTGGACTGTTTAAGAACTCGCGCAGTGTGTGAGTGAGAGTGGACAAGCACACCTCCTCCACCATTTCTATCAACTCCGGGGATCCCCAAGGTTGTGTGCTGAGCCCCCTCCTCTATACTCTGTGACTGTCTTGCTTCTTCCTCCTCCAATCTCATTGTCGACGACACCACAACACCACATTGCTCGGACTACTCAACAACGACACTGAGACGTACTACAGGAGCGAGGTGCAACGTCTGTCACAGCAGCAACCTGGTTCTAAACATCAAGAAGACCACAGAGAAACATTGTAGACCGCAATAATGGACAAAATAGCCACTGACCTCTCTCTTTCAGCACTGAGGTGGTAGAGAAAGTGACCATCTAAGCCAATGAAAATTAAATGTGTATTTCATTGGCTTGTCACCAAGGAGCTCCAAACGATTCATGGGTTTCAGCTTTATGTTATAGCAAACATTTTGAATACTTTTTCCCATTCAAAAGATATAACATAATCTTTTTAATGACAATGGGGCTAATTTCTCATCATTCTGAAACCTATGGATAAACACTGTGATACTTGATCAGATCACTATATCTATATTTGTTGTATCTGTCCCTCTAAAATAAAAAATTAATAACATAAATAAAGACAAAAGTGAGCAATATGCACCACTGTAACTGCACCACGCCAGTCCCAGAGTGGTCCCAGGCTGTGGACAGGTCTAACCAGCTGGTCCACAGGGGAGCGCTTGCTTTGACACCCCCCATCTGACTGCAGCCTAATGGGGCGAGTGGGAGCTCTGGTTAAGGCACTTAGCTGAGAGAGTGACAGGCCTGCAGGCTCCAAGTCACGGATCACAGGTGCACCGCTGAGTTATGTGTCCGATCAGGAGAGATAAAGTCAGGGATGCACTAGCAGGAGGAGGCTGGGGGGCGAACAGAAAAGACACCCAAATATCTGACCACGGGAGCGGGTCAAAAATATCAAAGAGTGGTGCAAAAGCGTGGACGTGTGCGCTGTAGGTGAAAGTGGACCATCAATCCCCAATGAACACTTATTAGTGTCTATGTGAACAACATGAGTCAATATTTTTTTAACCTGGATTTTCGATTAAGGTGAGACACGACAAGTGGATAGGAAAACATTTTACATTTAGAGATGTCAGTTTGAAACTTTTCGCGTAGTTTACTTTTATAAATGTAAGACAAAATGCATTACAATTCAGCATGTAATGTTTTATAGTTAAAAGGACAAACGTATTTGGGACATATGACAGAGCCAAGTTTAAAATTCATCCTTCATTGTGTTGACATACAAGATTAAAATAATAATAATATAGAGGGTTTCATATATCTCATTCAGTTTTTTCTGGATCAAATTATACTTTTTTGGTGTTAAAACTTAAAACTCTGTATGATCTGTCAAAATCTTATTAAGTACAAGATTGTCAAGTTTGGTGTGTGTAGTTGCAACTTTAAAGACTGATCTATAGAAAAGCCCGGACGAGAAAAATGCATTTTTAAATAACAGACTTTCATGATACAATGTCTCAAAAAATTCGGAGGATGCAATGTTGACCATAAATTGCCTGTAGTGTCTCCCCTTAAATTAATCAGAACTGTAAAGCCGTTAAAACGACTTCCAAATGAATACATGAATAAACAAATGCAATTGCAACAAATAAGAAAAGGAAAATAATCTATTTTTGTCAGAAATCTCCAGGAAATGTAAGTATGAATTGACATCTAAATGCATTTACTTTTCTCTTCACTTCCAGTTTCATATATATATATATTTTTAACAATAACCATCATTGTCATTGCAACGGAGCCTCTATTGTTCCATATTTCTCCAATTCTGACAGCTCATACTTGCAGAAGAAATAGTTAGAATCTAAATTGAGTGCTGTATTGATTTGGGGACAATACAAAATGAAGTATGAAGTGGATCAAAATTACACTCCCCGGCCTGAACCGGTTAGTCATTCGAGGACATTGTCAGGGTTTATAATAGAACCCATCATTAGCAGCTCATCATTGTCTTTTGTGGGATTCTTATAATTCTACTGACATTACGTGTTGGTTTCACCTGTCTAATGATTCACACTGAAGGATGTTAATTAACGTTCTGACAAAATAAGAGAATATCAGATAATAGCATAGTCATTGTTGTGGTAAATTAATATGATTGCAAAGGAGAAATGTAGCCTGATGTGTTCTTTTGCAAATTGCATACACAGAACTGTCATTTGAAAAGGAATAAATTAACTTTTGTTGCTTTTTTTTTTCTTTTGGGAGGTGTGGGAGAGGGTTGAATTAATTTATTTTTTACCTTTATTTAACCAGGAAAGTCCCCCTGACATTCAGTCACTGTTTACAGGCACAGAGAACTAAAAAACATCTGGCCATCTAGTAATTTAGCATCAGCATTAAAACTTTGCAGCTATAATTGCTAA
Organism: Chaenogobius annularis; assembly: GCA_015082035.1. NCBI lineage: Eukaryota > Metazoa > Chordata > Actinopteri > Gobiiformes > Gobiidae > Chaenogobius > Chaenogobius annularis. Next base: position 600,665 of record BJKM01000245.1, on the reverse strand, counting down.
TAAAAAGAACTATAATAAAATATAACCACGCTTTTGGCAAACATATTGAAGCTCAGGTAGTTTTTTATTTTCCTTTTAACAAAGTGGATAAAAACAATGACACAACACACGCTAGTGCGCAGTGGAGGGACGTAGTTAGGCTGACCTGATTTGTGTTTTCAAAAAGGACAACAACTGGTTTGCAGGCAGAGGAAAAAAAAGACAATGTTTGTGTAACCAGGGATTTCTGCGGCATGTTTATTTATTGATACTTAATTTAATCAGAATAGTACCATTGAGATCTGGAATCTCATCTGGCTTCCAAAGGGGTTTAAATTGTCTGAATATTGTGATTGTGGCATCAGGTGTTAACCCTGCTCGGCCAGACTGATATGTGCATCACTCTGAATTGAGTGCTACACAAAAGCAATCTGGACAGGCTCTCACCGAAAGTAGTTGGGAAAAGAAGTCATTCATCTGTCGTGAGCCAGGTTAATCAGGTGTAACAGGCTCTGGGGTTCTCCCAGGATTTTTTTCTAACAAACTGTACTACAATTTGCTGTATTTTACTACATTTTAGTATGGATGCACTAATCCAACCTTTTCAGATCTGATACTGGTACTTGGGCCGAGTATCTGCCAATCCCTGATAACAAGCTAATATTATTTTAATTTATAGTCCTCCATTAACTCGTTCATATTTGCTTATTTGAGCCTTTTTTCTGAGCTATGCGTGCGTTGCAGTTTTATGTGCATGTTCACATGCTGTGTACCAAATCTGCATCATAATCTGTCTAATTTTAGTACTGTTAGTTTGTGTACTGAGTTTGTGTAACCGCTGAACTTTGACCCAGGCTGCTTCCATTTGCAGTTGCTAATTCAACAGAATTAATGTTTGTAACGCCGGAAAACAGCGGTTACCTCGAACGGGCGACAGTGACAACAGATTCAACAATGTTCCTCCCCCGTCCTGATGATGCGAACAATGCTCTATATGACATCAAAACTAATAGTACATATTGTAAAATAAAAACTTGGTTATTGCATTCTAAAGACCCAGTACTTTTAAATGTTTTTTTTTTCCTTTGCCATCTATTTATATTATAAATATGTACACACATCGACAGCATTCTATTGTACTATTATTTTTCATCGTTTTTATGTTGGCATCCTTCTCGTCAAAGCAAATTCCTAGTTTGTTGTGACTTTTGCTCACTGACAATGGCAATAAACTTTCTGAAAGAATTGAAACGTTTTATGTAACGTCGTCCAATCTGCAGGAGCACGATTATAAAAGAACATTTTTCACCTCTTTCCTGACACTAGTGTGAGGTACATACTGTGATGATACACACTCAGGTATGGAGGGAGAAGGACCCTCCAGGCCCTTATGAATAAGTCTGTATCAATGTGTGAGCCGCCGGGTCGCTAAAGCAGGCCATTAAACACCGGGGTACAGTTCACTATGGTGGGCCTGGGTGTACAGCTCGTTATAAAGCGCAAAGAGGTATGAAAGACTGAATTCGGTGAACGTAGGGGGCTGGGGCATGCAAAAGGTCTCCATAATCCAGCACAGGAAGGAAGTCCTGTTACGGCAACAAGTCTCTTCCTGGATTTGAAAGAAAAAGACAGCTACTTATTTCACCCTGGAGAGACTCAGACAGAAACTGAAAGAAGCATTTAGCAAGCTTTAGCAGGTGAGCCCTGGTGTAGCAGCGGAAGAAGATGGGGTGGAGTTAGGTCCTCCAGGCTGAATTTACCCTTAGCTTGCCCTTTCTGATTTCATATATGTTGGTTTTATTATTGTTCATCATATTGTTCATTGACAATGTTAAAAAACCTTTTTATTGATTCCGAGCTCCGATTCTGAAGTAGAAAATACATTTAAAATGGTATCGTTTTGACATGTCAAGTTTGATAAGAAGTGTAAGACAGGTAATCCTCAATTGTGACAGCGAAGTATTTAAAAGCATTTACACCTTCAATAACTGAGCTGTCAAGTGTAACGAGCGGAAGACCATCTGCTTGCACTAACTTCTAACCTCTACTTTGTTTCATTTGCATTACATTACTCAGAAATGCTTCAGCAAACACCACTCAATGTGTTTTGTCAGAAAGAATATATGATCATGTCATCAGCATAAAAATAAGAAACAAAAATTGTATTCATCTTATCTTATTGCTGTCCGATAAAGATATGATTTATTCTTTTCAAATATATCATTATTACACATGGATACCCTTGATCTAGAATGAAGTATTGAATGCAAAGAAATGACCCTAAACGTAACTCAAATAAGAAGACCTTCACATTTGGGTCTATTTGGATCCTTTCAAATGAATGGCCCAGTTACAAAAAATCTAAATCATTCCAATTTCAAAAGTAAAAAACAAACAAGCAATGAGCACATTTCCCTTACAATTCTAAATCTGTACATTTTGAATCCAACATCCTCTGCATTTATTTCTGGCCATGACGTGTTTTTAAGACTCATTTGAGTATTTATAACTTATGTTTGAGTAAATGGCAAATACATCTTTGTAAAATGTCATGAGTGAAAACACACATTCCCGGGCCCTCGAGTGCGTCACTGACTGTTCTCGCTCATTACACAATAAAAGGGACGTTATGGACGAAAGCCAAGCCATTCAATTAGACACTGCACATTTAGCACACAGCACCAACGCTAATGAAATTAACAAGAAGGCAGCTAACAACTGCCTAGTTCTAGCTGCACGTGTAATGAAGGAAAAGACAGCATCTACTTAGTCGGTGAGTTAAAACACTCCACAGACTGCACTGGCGGCCATCTTGTGATATTTCGGCTGATACTAAAGAATGTTAGATTTTATTGTCGTGATATCTGCTGTGTAATGGATCAGTTTGGATTTGGGTTAAATTTGGGGTTGTATGAAGAAAGGCTACTTCCTCAGATGTCTTTCTGGTTTTCTGGACACCACCTCTTTGGCTCTGACATTATAACATATTGACCCACCATATACGTTCATATACAGTCCTGCCCACCACCATGTCTGAAGAGACCCAGGTCCTGTCCTGGTACTGCAGACAGGGCAGTCCTGGACTCGTGAGCCAGACATGGATGTTCTAGGCTAATGTCAGATTGATATATGTAAAACTCGATCTGGAAAGGCTGTTGCTAAAAGCACTCGGGATGTAAATACAACATTATGCTGATTGGTTGAAGCGTCACAAAAGCTAAAGAAGCATGAAACTCAAAATGGTATTAAATTCAATTGAGTAGAAAACACTGAGACACAGAGACAAATTAAGTTTTTCAGATCGTTGGTTGAGATGGTAAACTATCAACCTTTCAATATCTCACCTAAGGTAAGCGGGCGGCTAAATCTACCATTGTCCAGATGTGACCTCTAGGGATTGATGAGGAAGACCTTTTGGCAATCAAGGCCATTAATTATGGCATTTGAAGAGATATACTTGTTCTCCATAGTGCTATATTTGTGACTCAGGTGCTGTTCCTCAAACTGATGAAGAGCACAAATGATCACAAACAAAACAAGTTTGGTGATGCAGTAAACATCATCAGAAGTGAAATGGTAACCCTGAAGAACAATGGCGTGCGGTGACTTTTATGGATGGGCAAGCAGACCTGGGGTTTTCATCAATATTTAGTGGATAACAGAAAAGTGAAAAAAAAATATATGGTGATGTCAGATTTGATCCCAGGTCTCCCACATCAAGGGCTGTATTCCTAACTAACATCTAATCATTGGGAACATGAACAGAGCCTGAGCTACTAACTAAGACTTGTCTCTAAAAGATAGTTTTTAAGTCTGTTTGTTGAAACTTGGCGCTGCAGTTGCTTCACTTCTCCTCCGCACATGCTCAGTTGGGGCAAAACCTTTAAACATCCTTGATTCCCACACAGGTTTATTCAGTGTGGTTTGAGCACAGATCCATGGGTTTGAGGCTGGGTGGTCCTCAGAGCGCATGTGCAGACCTCTAAAAGAAGCTGCTGTCCGCTCTGGTTCTAAAAGCTCATGTTAGAGAGCGGAGCATGAACGGGCCCCTGAACACGGCCACAGACTGAGCCGCTGTGGGAAAAGCAGAACCATGCTTCCCGCGCAGTACTGCCCAGCGGCCTGTAGCGGTCAGTAAAAGACAAGCTTCAGCAGCAGAAGTGAGGGGAAAATGGGCTTATTTGGATATATTTTAGAACAATTCATACATAGTTATGACACATGGTCATTTTAGATTTTATCGGCCAATCACTGATTCCCTTGATTGCATTCCTTGAAGTTTCTAGCTTCAAAACAGTGTATTTGTAGTTTTACTGGTATGATTCTGTGGGGGATTATAATATCAAAAAACACGTTTGAATGTTCAAATAAGTAACACATTTCTTGATAAAAGGTTAGTGACCAACATTATGCAAGAAATCTGCAAAAATATGATTTCTTTGTAAATATTTTGACAATTTTTTAGATTGAAAAATACCTCTGCTAAAATTCCCATTGAAATGTTGCAACCGTAGTTAGAGTGCCCCCTATAGGATCCACAAGCACTAGCACAAATGCGACGATCTGTCCCTCTCAACACCCACTACAGTACAATGGCTTTTTGTGTTTCAGCTGAAACCAATTGGAATTTTTTTTTTTCTTCCAAAAGTGAGCAAAAACTATAAATCTGTGTAAATTAATAAGACAATAATAAGTCTGTTTGCTACCAATTACTAAACCAATTACGAAGCATTCATAAACCCATTATGTGCGCCAACTGAGCATCAATTTGCACTAATCTTTTAAACACATTTGTGGTAAAGGCAAAAATATGGTATTGTCTTGCTTTGTTGAACAGATTATGTACTGCTCAGATCAGGGTCCTAAACAAAGTGGTGATGCTGAGGACCCTCATTAGCCGTCACAAATCTGGAACATTCAGCAGTGTTGTTTTAAGGCAGAGGACTTACTAAACAAACTTCATCAAACAAGCGTGAATGAAGATACAACTCCAGGTCGGTTTTTGAGGGAAGAAAGTTATAACGTGGCAAAAAGCTCCCAAAATATCAATTTAGCAAAATAATGTATGTGTCTTTTAAATTGACAGGTCCCCATGTTTTTCTTATTGCTACTTCATTTGGGGGGATCAATATTTACCCAGTTTTTGAAGAAATGTTGAAAAAAAGGTTGAAAATTACATAAAGTAGTGTTGAATTCTGAAGATAAAAGATACATGCTGAGAGTTGTTAGATTTCAAATTGTGGTAAATGATAATTTTGGGAATGGAGCCTGAGGCCAATCAGAGTGCCCCTCTTGTGGCGTCTGGAGATCTAGATTTTCCCAACAAATCCTCCAAGAACCCGCCCCACACGACCCCAAAACTTTCCTGACCAGTACTAATTGGAGATTATACTTGCCTCTATTCCATCCAAAATGAAAGGACAATTAGCGCACATATTATTCACAATTTTCTGACAGTTAAACATATTCAATACAATAAATCTTATGTGACTTGTCAAATACTAACTGTACCATTCTGTAGATGAGCGTTGTCCCTTGTTTGAAGTGCATAATCTCAGGTTCTCAGTATTTCTTAGTTTTGTGGAATATTCCCTGTGGTAAATATATCTACATCATATTGCAGTTAGTTGCAGTCAAATTGCAGTTAATGAAAAAATATTGAAAAGCAAACAGGACGTAGTTCAAAAACAGAATCCCTCTGTCCATGTCATCAATGAGGGACATTCCATCCAAAATGCAACATTATTTATTCACAAGACAGTTCTTCAAAAGTATAGTGTCTAAACCAGACCTGGAGAGACTTATCCATGCGTTTGTCTCTAGTAGATTAGACTACTGTAACGGCCTGCTCACTGGCCTCTCCAAACGAGCTGTAAACCAGCTGCAGTACATCCAGAACGCTGCTGCTCGGGTCCTGACCAGAACCAGGAAGTACGATCACATTAGTCCTGTGCTCAGGTCTCTGCACTGGCTCCCTGTGGCTCAGAGAATAGACTTCAAAGCAGCTCTGCTTGTATACAAGTCTCTCCATGGCCTAGCACCAAAGTACATCTCGGACATGTTAGTGCCATATGAACCATCTCGGACTCTGAGGACCTCAGGGACCGGCCTCCTGCTGGTGCCCAGAGTCAGGACTAAACATGGGGAATGTGCGTTTCAGTTTTATGCAGCTAAAATCTGGAACAGTCTTCCTGAGGATGTGAGACAGGCACTACTCTGGCAATGTTCAAATCTAAACTAAAAAACTGTTTTGTTTGGCTGTGCATATGACTGAAATGCTTTTCTTTGCACTCTTCTCTTTTATGTCTTGAACTAAGATTTTGTGATTTCTGCCATGTCTTTGTGATTTTAATGCATTTTTTCCTGTTGTGTGAAGCACTTTGAATTGCCTTGTGTACGAATTGTGCTCTACAAATAAACTTGCCTTGCCTTGCCTTCCAAGGCCCGATTAGCTAACTCGACCCAAAGCCTAACCCTGAACATTTGCTAGCATAGCCACCAATGTAAAGTGGCAGTTGCGTGGCAGAACTGAATTGGGGGGAAAAAATTGAAGCATCCAAAAAACAGAGACAATTCACATGCTATTGACTTTTTCTGTCAGTTTGACAAAATAAAGGTATTATTACGTATTACTTGTGTCAAACCATAACTATTGTGTCAGTTGTATGGATTTGTGCTAGGTAACAGTTGTGGAATTATATGTCCCACTTTTTGCTTATGTCCAACCAGGAAAAAAATAATAAACATCACCAAAATTGTTAAAATAAGGAAAAATAGGCGACACACTCGTTGCTACTGCCATCTGGAGGACGGAAGTTGCATGCTGTTTTTATGTATTTTTTATTTAACCAGGAAAGTCCCATTGTGATTACCATTTTTTTTTTGCAAAGGAGTTCTGGACAGCAGCACAGCTCATTCATAAAATCAAACACACATTAAAGCAATCTCATGTAAATATGTTCCTTAAAAACAGCTACAAACCATACATCCCATTTGCGTACATCTGGTGTGTGTATGGGGGACTATTCCATGTTGCAGGAGAAGATTATTGAAAGGCCATTCTACCAGTCTCTTTGCGAACGCCCGGTACAGAAAGCAACATTGAGCCTCGAGATCGGCTGTTTTTGTTGAATATATGCGCAAAGGTATGGCGTCTTTCATTACTGCAGAGAGAGGCACCAGCACGCATTGATGTCCTCGAAATTCCGGTGACTGAAACCCATGAATAGTCTCATCAGACATATGCGCTTTAGCGTGTGATTGCTAGATAAGTTACTGAATTCCGGCTACATATATCGCAGGACTGACCCCTGGATTGACCCGGTTGAAACCATGAAACAACATATTTAAAAATATGCTTCAATTGAATACCTTAAATTCCTAAGAACGTACAAAAAGAACACCCACATAAATAAATGAAAGTACAGATAATTACCTTGTGAACTTGGACTCATTTGAACTTGGACAAAGAATTTCATGAGTTCTTTACATTGTATTCAACCTGATCTTCTATAGACAGACTCTTAGGTTAAAGTGGTGCAAATCTATCAATGTTATGATTTGGAGGCTTTGAAAAGTCTCTCCACCTCATATGTATTCCGTGTGGGCCGTGGTGTGGGCGGTGACGGCTTGTGTGTACGTAGCCTAAATGGTGCACTGGAGCAGCTAATGGAGACAATGACTGGCCAAATGGATGACTCCTCAAAAGTCACCTTGATCTGGCACACCTCATCACTCACCCAGCACCCGTAGACACACACGTACGGCCAGGTTCGAGTGCGGTGCGGGGACGATGCATAGATAGACGTTCTGGAGCTAGATTTACTGCCCAGTTTCTAACCTTAATCTAATTCAAAAAGATTTCTAGCCACTAAAAGATGTGTCAATGTTGTTAATTATGGTAAGATTGCACTTGGGAAATACAATAACAGTATTACCTTGGAGCCTTTTGTAAATGCATTATATTTTCTGTAAGTGTCAATGTGTCTTGTATTTTTTTTTTACTTCTTATATTAGTGTGATTAGTTTCTTTTTTTTTAAAAAGGTGCTGTACTTGGTTTTTAGTGTCTTTAAAAACACAAAAAGTTCATATTAAACGGTCTAATCAAGTTAGAAATCTGGGAGTAATAATGGATTTATCCATGCGTTTGTCTCCACTAGATTAGACTACTTTAACGGCCTGCTCACTGGCCTCTCCAAAACACCTGCAGTACATCCAGAACGCTGCTGCTCGGGTCCTGACTAGACCCAGGAAGTATGATCACATTAGTCCTGTGCTCAGACCTCTGCACTGGCTTCAGGCTCAGAGAATCTCTGCTTGTGTACAAGTCTCTCCATGGCCTAGCAACAAAGTACATCTCAGACATGTTAGTTCCATATGAACCATCTCGGACTCTGAGGACCTCAGGGACCGGCCTCCTGCTGGTGCCAGAGTCAGGACTAAACATGGGGAATGTGCGTTTCAGTTTTATGCAGCTAAAATCTGGAAAATGTGAGACAGGCCTCTACTCTGACAATGTTCAAATCTAGGCTAAAACAGTTATGTGCACATAACTGAAATGGATTTATCTGCACTCTCTTCAAATAAACTTTACCTAGTGATGTATATTCAAATTTTCCTTCTATAAAATCTCACAGGTTTGCATTGATACAATCAGCAATGTTAGGGGGTGTGGGCTGGCTTGCGACGGGGAACATTTTTTACAACATTTCCAGGAAAATGATGTGTATCATAAGCAAAATGAATACTGGTTGAGTCACACTGACTCGTAACGGACGCTGATGGCGTGTCGTTACTTAAAAAAGTAAGGGGGCAGGCAACACTAGCGTCACAGAAACATTCAACCTGCAGCTACCATTAGTATTCTTGGATTTATAGAAATACACCTTCGGTCGGTTTGTAAGGTTTGGTATCCTATCTTTTTTTCATTTCATTCATTTATTTACTTTTTTTTTTCATTTTTTCATTTTGGTTTTTACTATAATTTCTTATTTAAGTGTACCTCTAACCAGCATAACACACGACTTCATAAACACATGGGCATATACTCTGGTCATCAATTTGAGCTATCTTTAGTCCTGATTTGGACGTGGTTTGGTCCTGTTCTCGTCCGTGTTTGATCCTGTTTGATCCTGATGTCACAAGCTTAGTTTTGGATTTAGTCCAGGTTTTGTCCCAGTTTTGATGTGGTGAATTTGCAAATGTGAACGCACCTTTAATTAACCTGACTGAACCCATCGTTACCCTCAGTAACCTTCAGAATTGGTTCAGATTCCAGTATGCGACTATGTCCCTCTCTGAGGTGGGTGTAAAGGGCCAGTATTCCTGCATTGATTATATTACATTTTGAAGTAATACACTAAAGAAAAAATCCACAAATGTGGAACACAATCACTAAGGTAATTCAATACACCATTAAAAACAGACAAAACAACAACAAAAACATTCCAGGGCTATATAATTTTACCATTAGAAACCTAGCATTAACAGTCTGTCTGAACGAGTCCTCAAATGGCTGGTAAACATGTGCACACACTCGCACAGAGATCCAGGGAACTGACCAAGGTCCTCTGTCAGGCCTAAGGACAGCCGGCCTAATGCAGCATGCTCTTTGATATTCTCTGGCTGTAGCTCAGAGGAGAAATGCCACGGCTGACAGTGACAGACTGCCCTGGATGTACTGTAGTTACAGTACTCAGGGATGAGCCACTGCTCACATATTCACGAGAGACACAGTGGATGAGGTGTGCCACATACAACTACACGGGGGATATACACCATATTCGGCCCCACCCACTTTTACTTCTGACCAGTGGTGGAAGAAGTAAAATTACAGAACAAGAGAGAAAAAAAAACTCACGTAAAATGAAAGTATCACATAAAAGAAAACTAGAAGTACTCTCTTTGACTCCCATCAAAGTATTACAGACAGATTTGGATCAAAGAGATGACTTTCTAAACAGGATTCAAACAAGCGTGAATGAATATAGTATGCATAGTATTTGCGACGCTATTTTTGGTGAGGATTAGAGCTAGCCAACACCTTATTTCAGTGACTTTGTACTCAGTGATAGGTACAATGTTGAATGCGTTCTGTTAGTCATTATAAAACCGCTGCATTAAAGAGTTTGTCGGTTCAGTACTCTTATCTGAAACACAACGCCCAAAGACATATATTAAAAAATAAAGTGTCAGTTGTTGTAAGTGCAGTTCTATAACACAATAACAGAACCTGCCCTGTCTGGAAAAAGTATGTGTATTATAACCTCTGTCTTATATTATTGAATTCACAGAAAGAACTGTACAACTTTATTGATCCCGTCCCTGACCATAAACACACTCTGTGGCCTTCTTTACTTTATCTCACGTTGTTTTGTGTTATTGTATTTTCGCTCACTCCGGGGCAGGTACAGCTCTAGTCCTGATACTTTCGCTGTCCATTTCAATGACTTACATAAAGGTTACACAGTGCATTCACCAGCGGCTACTATTCTCGACTGAGTTACTGATCATATTTCAGTCCATAAAAGTATATCCACACCAACAGCGCCGGAGGACATACGTTTACAGCACACATGCTTTTCTTATTTTCCCCCCACATTTTATGGTGCCTTCTGCTCCGTTGAGACAGTAGCATATTAGCCCGGATGCGTGTCACTATGATTTAGCCCGTCGTATAGAAGCTTCCTGTTTGGGGCGTCTCATCTCTGACCCTATAATCTGAGCACGGGTCATAAATCGATATAACCTCTGTGCCTGTCCACTAAGTGCTGCAGTGCCCCTCAGGCGGGGATTTAACCTCTAACCTCCCTCTGCAGCAGTAGCAGTGAAAGGCTCAAAGGCAGGGCAGGCTCCATGTGTCCAGTAGAATATGTGTAAACCCCATATTGCCGTTGGGTTGTTCATGTTGTGCTGACAGAGGCAGTGATTTTTCCGCTAGATAGTATTGTCCAGTTATAGGTGTCATTATGTTTACTGACAGAATAAGTCCTTTTAAACTAACTGCAGTGGTCCAAATGTATTGCTCACTTATCTGAACCATTCCGAGCATTGTAATTATTCACAGTAATGAGTTTATAAGGGCTTTTTCACAACTTTCAGAGTTTATCGTAACGCTAACAAACATTAGCAAACTAACGGTGCACTTGTTGCTTCGCGGAGAATCCAGTAGAACGCTCTATAATGATATGCAGACAGAGCATGGTGGTCTCATTTTCTCCCTAAGAAATGCTTTACCCTCTATCTGTACAGGGGCAAAACCGATTTATTTCATGAATTTCATTTTAACGTATTGCTGCGGTCCAATCTCAATTCTCACTCGTCTAACACATTCCTAAAATCTTAATTATCCACCGCGATAAATGTATAAGCACTTTTCACATCTTCTAGAGGCCAGAGTGAAGTTTGGCTGTCATGTCACGGCTAACAACAACTAGCATGCTAACAGCGCATCAGTTTTACTTCCCTATTCACGAGGCCCATGAAAACAGTTCATAATTACAGTTCATAGGTACAGACGCCACACTGCGGTTTTGTTTTGACCCTAAGAGCGGCTTTTACAATTTATCTGTACTGGGGCATTACAAATTGTACTTTAATACATGACAAAAGTTGGGTCCAATCCCTCTACATAGCAATGGCAGAATTGCAAACGTTATATTTCCTCTTTATTTGACACATTCAGCAGGAGGTCATAGTGGGGCGTGTGGTCTGACAACGTTTTCACTCTAGTAAGCTGTTTTTCCTTGTGAATTATGTGTATTTTAAGCACAACTAATTCAAGTAGAGCAACTGAATCTAAATGGGGTTGCAAAAAAAATGCAGTTATAGTCACCTGGACACACCTAATCTGGGCTGCGTACGCCCTGCCCTGTCCAAAGAAGTGTTTTCTTCTTCTTTTGAAGACAGTGAGGTGAATATTCTAAGCAGAAGAGATGGTCTGAAAGGGATCAGCCCTTGACATTTAGATGCTCATCAGGTACTCATCAGGGATGAGGGAGCTGCAGCCAGCAGCTGAAGTTGTAAAACGCTGATAGTCTGTAGAAGCGCAACTGCCTCGTTGACGCCTGCCTCCGGTGAAGCCCATATTTGTACATTTAAAGGATGTTTTGTAGCATATACATTCATTTTTATGTAAATATACATGTAAATGAGTGGCATGGTTTTCGCTGCAGCATGTTCTTGAATTTGGCGCAAATCTCATTTAAGAAGGAATTTGTGTTCTTAAGAGCCCGTCATGAATCAGATTTCTCTCTGCATCTACTTAAAAGAGGAAGTTACGAATAAGAAAGAAAACATTGTTGAATCAGGCCCATTGTAAACCATTTGGAAACTAGACAAATTTAACAATGGACAAAATGGGAGTTTAATTATATTATTATTGTTAATAAAAATCAGGCCCTTTTCCCAACTTTAGGTGTGGTTTTGTAATTGGTAAAAGCTAACAAGAGCTAGCATGCTAACATACACATACAAATGTGGTACAGCCCCTTTATGTAACCAGAAGGGCAGCCCATGCACTTCCACTCTGAAAAAGTACAGCCGGAGTCCGTTTTCTGTTGGGCCGGCCCAGGAGCGCAGCACAGTCGCCAGAAACATCAGCGAGATGTCCTCTTACAATCTTTACAAACTTCTCAAAACATGGTTCATAGCAAATGAGTTGTCTCAACATTAGGTTGCTAAATCTCCTTTTGTCCTCACCGTACTGCTTTTGTGTCTTTGTTTTGTAAAATTGTTTTCTGAATATTCTACTAGCTACTAATACAAGGCTTGATCATTTTGACCATTTCTGTATTTGTTTTGCTGTTCTCCATTTCTGTATTTAATTTGAGGCTTTAATGTAGTTTCTGCTTTGTTAGTTGAGTTGTTTTTAGGGAGACAAGTTTAACAACAGTTCAGGGACAACGGATGAAAAATAGCCTAATTTACAGTAATGTTGTTAATATACACAAGTGGTCGATCTCCCAACCTTTTTGCCTCCATGAGCTACTTTCACTTGAACAAAAAAACTGTGAGCTATTCATGTTCCGAAATATTTTATAGCTTATTTTGGCCAGAACTAATATAAACAATCTTATTATTACTGTGTGTTTCCTTCAAGGCACTCGAGGACATGGTTCAAGTTCTTTGTTTATAGGCAGGTAGGTGTGGGAGAGTCTGGGGTTTGACCCTCTTTGAAGAAATCACACGGGATTTCCTGCATTCTGGTGAATTATAGATATACTATTTTGCAAGTACAAGTCTGCCCGTGCTTCCGAGTGTCGCTGTGTTGGCGTCAGTTTGCACTTCATTCTCTACATTCATTCACTCTTTTGCATTTTTCTCCGTGAATATGAGGCTGATTAACATCAAAGAAAATACATTTTGTAGCTCGACACCAGCAGGACAAGGCTGTCGTTTTCCTTAGTGGCCCTGATCCACCTGTCTAAATCTAACCAAGCCCACTGCTCATTGCCTGAGCCCCAGAGAAAAGAGAAAACAACAAGGAGAGGTGACACTTCAAAGAAGCGCTCGGAGAAGTGACTGCAGGGAAAGAGGAGAGTAGAGTACTGTGAGGGGAATAATAGTCAAGCAGATAAGTTCAGTGATCAATACACAAATCATAGACTACACCACTGTATTGTATCGGTTACCCCAGCCAGCTGGATCCACTGATCAGACACACGCACTCGTCGTGAACGGTGTGAATAAAAAATCTGATGCCCACTCCTCATAAAAACTGTATGTTTTTGGCTTTTTTGCAGTGCTCTTGCTGCTGCACGCATGTGCCATAACAAAACTTGGCTGAGACAGCCAATGTTTTGGAAATCCCTTTGCGAGCTACTCAAAATGGGGCCGCGAGCTATAGGTTGGAGACCCCTGATGTACACTGTCCCTGTCAAATAAATAAATACATAAATAAATGTAGTTACTATGCCTGAATCATATCTAGGTTTCTACTATTTCCCACAGGGTTTTGTAGTTTTTCCTTGTCAAGAAGGAGGGTCCAAAGACGGGATGCTGGGACATTTATCCATTTGCTAATTTCCTGTGAATACATTTAATCTGCTTCTCTATTTCACTGTTGCCCTTCGAGGTAACTGCTGTTGTGATTTTGGCCGTTACAAGAATACATTGAAAACAAACAAACAAAAACACTTAGTCTTTGTTCCTTCTTTATTAAGGCTATGAAAAGGATATGTAAATTGTTACTATAACCTACACAAATCGGCGTCAGATCCAAAACTATACTTTCTGTCAAAATGTGTCTCTGCCTGAACAGCTTAAGTGGTGTCCCAGACTGTCTCCTCCTCACTCCACTGATCAGCCCTCTACGACATGCATCATTAACAGGCTTTAAACTCAGGACCGTCCTGCTGCAGAATCACAATGCCCTCCCACCTCCTCCACACACCACACTCACATACACCCACGAGACTACACAAGTGTTTCTAAAACGCCTCCACGGCCCATTCCCACGAGCCGGGAGGGGACCATTGTACGACACAAACTGCTACGAGCACCAAGTGTCCTTCTGGGGACCGGGTCAGCGGCGGCAGGTGAGTAACTTTTGCATCGTACCGATTGAAATACATTGCAGTTCATGTGAAATGGTCAGAGATTGTGGCTCCTCATCAAAAACTACCTATGAGACCATTGCCATAGCGATTAAAACAAAACATTACAACTTTTAAATGATAAAAGTCTTCGCAATTTGGCATAAAACAGAACGCTGTAAACCTTGACTACTTACATTTGGTGCTAAAATTGTGGTAGCAGTACATAATATTCACTGTTTGCCATTGAAACTGGTGGCACAACTGATCCTTAAACCTTAGTTTACTTTAACTTTACTTTTTTGTATAGTTATGTTTGTACTGGATGCCAGTTATTTTAAAATAAGCATTCACATAATTTGTTCTACTTGTTTTTTCTGACTGCTGACCACCAGGGTATTCAGTATTAATGGGAAACATTGCATATTTGAATTTATGTAATTTGCTGAAGTGGCCAAATGTGCTTAAAAGGCATTTTGCAAGTTCAAATGGAAATGCAAATTAGAGCATAATGGCATACATTATATTAGGTGGCAGGATTCATCAGGAATGTAGAAAAGTATCATTTCATTCAAGACCAGGTACAACAGTATCTATAATATATCTATAAATCAGATACGTGCTTCATGTTTTAAGCAACATTTTGAGAACTTTTTCTCATTTAAAATATTTTGTTTGAAATGGTTAATCGCTATGGCAATGACCCTGATTTCTCATTATTCTGAAACCCATGGATATTTTTTTTTTAAATTTAGAATCCCTTTTTTTAACCAAAGTTTTAAACAAATGCTTCATGATGATATATGTTGGACTGGTCATTTTGTCACCTTAACCTATAAACGTTAAACAATATAGTAACAAAAATATAGCCATGTTATAATCTGTGAATCTATGATGTCTTGTCTAGAATATCTTGAATTTTTAAAACTATATGAACCATGAAAACAAGACCATAAAAAGCAATATATCTATCCATGGAAAGTATCACAAATGAAAAGAATACTTGACAGTGCCTTTCACTTGAACCTATTTTGGGTACTATCGCATTTACCATATCTATAAACATAACTTTACTTAAAAGTCAAATTTATGCACCGCTACTTTAAACCTACACGTATGCTTTTACAGTTCGTAATCGCTTGATACATACATTTTCTTGCTACAAAGTGTTGAACATGTTTAGCATATAGCTTTGTCAGCGCGAGACCATGTCAGCAGCAGAGTGAGATGAAGCGGTGTGTGCCTTTGAAGCAGAAGTGTTCTCGGGTTCAAGTCGTTTGTATTGGAACTGTCATTTATCGTGTTGTACGTTCAACATCAAGACCATTCTCCTGCTCCATCAGCGTTATCTCGCTCACATCTGACATAACCACGGCAATTGTCAAACGCGTACGGGTAACTGCTTTCCGTCTAACAATGACATTCGAAGACACACTAGTTCTGCATCTGTATAAGGAACTGCATGTAAGCGTCAATGCAAAGAATGAGGCAGGATGTTGTCATTGTCATGTGCTAAAGCTATGCCGTTGGACACACATACTAGCTTGATTTTGTTAGCATTTCTGATAGCAGAGCAAGAAAACGTACAGAGAAAGCAATCGCCAATCGCCACCAATATCTGTTTGACGATCCTTTCAAGCTCCGTCAAAAGGTGTGCAAATGTTCAAATAGCAAAACAAATCATACAAAAGACGGAATCGAAAATTGCGTTAGCCGTTAGCCAT
Organism: Chaenogobius annularis; assembly: GCA_015082035.1. Taxonomy (NCBI): domain Eukaryota; kingdom Metazoa; phylum Chordata; class Actinopteri; order Gobiiformes; family Gobiidae; genus Chaenogobius; species Chaenogobius annularis. The sequence goes on along the minus strand of BJKM01000245.1, from coordinate 584,427 downwards.
TAGCAATCATGCATGGAGAGACATGACGATATGGTTTGGGACATTCAAAATCGTAACACAAATAAAAACAAACCCATTTTCTTGCTTGCCACTATTTAGCATATTTATCAAGCGTAAACTCCAAGATACACACAGATGCACGATCGTTATTGCCAAAACACAGGCCGTAAATATAAAGTTAAAAGCGCAAAACTAAACAAAGGCGATCCATCATTTATTCTCGAATTCCAAGCTTAAAGAGCGTCAAATAGTCAAATGTTTGCTTTTACGATCGATTTGGCTAAAATTACGTGTACAAATTTTAAACACGAAACTCACTTTGTATATTTTCGCCAAATGGCTGTATCTTACCTCAAACAGAGTCATCCGATCATCAATTTCCCTCTTAAAATGATGATCTATGGAAGTTTGGTAATACTTACACGTAACATTGTTGAACGTTTTCATCAGGAATCGGCAAATATACCGAAAACAATGACACAACGGTTATTTTAAAGCTAGTATTTGTTCATATTTTGTAGCATCTACGTAATATTTTAGCGATACAAGTCCTTTTATTACAAACATTGGTCGTTTTTTTCGCAAATCGAACATGAAAAACATGTCGCAAAATTCAACTTTGCAATGGTGCTACGTGTTACCGCAATAACTTCTAGTAACAAAGACAATTTGGGCAACATTCTGAAAAGACGACAATACTAAATCAAGTTTCCAATGGAGAACACTGCCGTTTACTCTTTTGTGCCCGCTGCCACATTCAAAACCGAGGGCATCTGAGGCGACCCGTAAAGGCAAGGGTTAAACGCTTCTACCATGGCAAATGCTACCAGAATGCCACAACACGCCATTTAGCCTGATCCTTTATTTCCATCCGGCTCTACTTCCTGCTCTGACGACAAGAACGACAGACAAGCAAAGAGGAAAAAAAAAAAAAAAACAAAAAAAAAGAAAGGAAAAGGGAAAGGGGAAAAAAACATGTTTCTGGAAGGTCATTGTGTGAGTGGGCTTACCCTGAGAGCGACGCTGCGGGCCCGACCTGGACAGAGGCGCCAACCTGCGAGAAGAGAAGACAGTCTCTGACAAAGCTAAGAGCCGCGCTCCGGGAACCAGTGAAATCAAATGTGACACTTTTCATTTATTTGTAAATGGCTGCTGCCTACTCACTGGAGATTGTTTGCCGTAGTAGTAGGACAGCGTGGTGGTGGTGTTTTTTTTTTCCCCTTTTTTCCCCCCCTTTTTTGGGTAATGAGATGCCGCATTATCGGGCCGCGCTCATCGTGTCTCCTGCAGCCCCTCTCTCTCGCTTCGGAGCACGCCCTTCACTTCCAATCTGCAGCTCCAACCGTCCCAAATAAAACTACATAAACCCGCTTTGGTGCTACGATAAAACATTCTTTGTGGGGTTATATTGTCGGGGATGCCTTTGAAGCCGCGAATGCCATTGTTAAAAAGGATTTGGGCGAGTCGAGAGCTCAGGGGAGGCAGTGGGAATGGTGTCTGATAAGCAGCACCTGCATGAGATGTCTTTGATTCCATTTTTTTAAATGTTTTTTTTTGGACATGGAACAGAAATGATGGCGGTAACAAAGGCTTTGGTTTATTTGCATCAGCCTGTTTTGGGTCAAGTGTGTTTTTAATCCGAATGAAAGCATTTAAAGTCCTGTGGTACGTTGTTTCAGGACAAAATGTTCCTGAACAGCGTAAAGTTATGGGTGAACTATTGTATGTAACCTTTCTGGCGAAGGGTCTGCCTCCTGCTTGTTTCATGGTGATGTTATTGCTTTCCCTGGAATGTTCCAAGGGGGATTCAAATGATCTATGTTCCTATTTCTTCAGATTTGACCTAGCATGGTCTCCTGCTTGTCTTCATGAATATCAATACGGTTAATGCCATACTACGGATTGTGATTTCCCAAGTTGTCCCAAATTTGCGCATGCCCAGAAGTTTCTACGCAAGCGCACAAACGTTGGTCTCTTACTATGGCAACTCGTAATTGGATAAACTTCATCTAATATGCTATCAATTACTTTTACTCTTTAGACTCTTTTATATTAAGTTAGAGTTGAGTTTAACGTTCATGAAAACTCATTTAACTGCTCGAGCAACCATCGAGGCAACAGACTTTAGTCTTTAGGGCTGGGAATCACAGGGTCCCAAACGATACCCAATACATGGCTCACAATACAATAATATTATGTGACTATTGCACTGTTTTTTAAGAACCAAACACATTTTAACAGTATTTCTTAAATACTGTATTCCCTGCACATACTTACGTAAAATAAAATACACCCTATTTTAGTTGTGGAAGTTAGTAAAATATTCCAAACAATTACTCATGGTGAAATATTAATACTTCAGCCCACTGTATCACCAAATTTAGGATCACAAATTACAATATATTGGTATTTTTTTTTTGTGTCTTCCTACATCCCTAATTTTGCACATATCTTTAACTACTTTCTTAGCAACCTCCATCCAACTTAAACGGCTGCAAATTAAGACTACAAGATTTTTAACTGTTTCTAACCATTTGAATAATGAAAATACAGTCTATATAACAACTCGCATGATCGACTCAAATTTGATAAACGACTCAAAGTAGGGAATGACAGGGACAATTCGAGGCAAACCAATAACATGTCCACGGAGAAAAGAAGGTAGAGGACCCTAATGAGGACACCATTATGCTAAGGTAAACGGTTTGTTTGGATTACAGTACACACCTGACCACTTATTCCTAAGCAGTACTTGGTGGCAGGTTGTTATTATTGGCTTACATACTTAGCAATATGTTTAGCCTACTTTCTTCATAGCATTTCCATTCATAACAATTGCTAATAACACATTTGTAAAGTACCAAAACAGAGAATTAACTAACAAAAAATGATTTTAAAAAAGCAGAATATAAATGTCAAAATCCGTTATTCATCCAAGAGCGTTCCCCAATGACAACAGTCAAGGTTTTAGTGTAGTTAGTTTAGTTTATTTCCCCTTTGTCGTTTCAACTTTCCACTACGCTGGAAAACATGTTCTCTAAGCTTAGAGTGCACAGTGAAACATTAAAAACCACCACATAAACAACAATAGACATAAGTGCCCAAAGAATTTTGTACGCAAGACAGTTTAAGTGCTGGATCAAAATTCAAAGTGCATTGTTCAACCTTGTGACGGCTTGTGGGAAAAAGCTATTACCATGACGAGATGCCTTACATTCAAAACAACAAAATTGGATTAACTACAAGAAGCAGTTACAATAAATAAGTTGTTTATTGCATGGGGTTTTATCGGTTAGGCATTGACAATACCGTCTGGCTAATCGCATACTGTACTTGCGAACGAGGGAAAGGGTCGGTGTAACTTCAGCCAACTTTAACATTATGCAAATCCCCTTTGACTTACAGCGACAGAAGTGCCATTGAAAGTCATGATCGAGCCATAATTTCTGCCCAAAGTGGGTCAGACTCCCGAGAGGTCCCAAAGGACAGAGAAATGAAGCATTAGCCTCCACAAGTGCGCGCCGTGCCCTCTGGAGTGTCCTACGCACGCAGCATGTGGGCACTGACTTATGGACTATGCACGTAGTCATTTCCCTCAAAGATATCACTGTGTCTACTTCCAGGCACCCGATAATTCATCTTCAGAGCCTGTAGAGACCCGAAGCCAAGCCATACCATCTGGAATTTGGAGAAACGTGTCCCATTTTGACCTATAATGAAAGTTGGAGTTGGCCTGAAATGCTGGTTGTTGATGGAAAAGTCTGTATGGTAGGCATGAATTAATGAGGAGAGACTAGACCAAACGGGGGAATGTGATGATGAATAGCCAGCACGGGTTCCTGCTTGGACCCAGGCAGGTAGAAAAGAGAATCTGATCCCAGGGTTGTAGAGTATGAAATGGAACGTGTTGTGATGGCTATTGGTTCTGCTGCTGCGATGGAGAAGGAGCTGAGGAAGATTGTGGTTACTGAATGTGTTTAGTAATAGAATGAGGCAGAAAACTCGAGATTTTACAGCATTTGTCCTCCAGTTTCTATTATTTGGGATACTTTCGACACCTTATCCTTGCTATTTCATGTCTAAAAAAGAGATAAATTATGCTAAGCAAACTTTTATGAGCGTTCAACCATCTTTCCCCTTCATCAGTTTGGATTGATTATTGAAATCCTGTATTTCCTGTGCTTTCCACCGCCTCCTATCCCCGCCCACATATCTGTACATAGTTGCGGACATTGGGAAAAGAGTAGTCGAGAGTTCAGATTACAAGTGACACATGTAGCCACTTTTTATAAATAAAGGACAATCTGCTGCTTTCAACGGTGAAATGCCACAATGAGGAGGCGAGGCCTATCGTTTCGGTAGTTTTGAGCAGGTCAATGTACCAACCTATGTCATGGTTCAGTTATATTCTGTAAAAATCCCCTAATATGTCAGTGTAGAATAATATGTGGTCTTTAAATAAGGAAAAAAACTCAATTAGCATGAAAACAGAAGGCGCTGGGAGCTAAAAAGTATATTAATTCTTGTCAAAATTGCTGAAATGCACAGTGGAGCACAAGACAGAATGATGATGTATGGACCTTTAAAACACATAAGAGTGCAAAGGGGCTTTACTGTCTTAAAAATGTGAAAAACAGAGCTAGTTTGCAGCGGTGCAAATGTTTTGCTCGCTTTCCTGATAGAGTCCGCGCTAATTTTTATTCCACTCATATATTATAACGCTTTTCACAACTTCACGAGGCCAGAGCAGAGTTTTTGCGGAGAATAAAACACTCTATATTTAGATGCAGACAGTGCACTTCCAGTCTGATTTTGACCCTAAGAGCTGCTTTTACAATATATCTGTACTGGGGCAAAGCAGATTTTACTTTACGGTTTGAGCTAAATATGCCGGATTACAGAAACACGCATGAATGAATAAAACAGTGCAGTATGTAGGTTTAACAGAATATATAGTACCTAATACTTTTCTGAGAGTAATTTGATTCATCAGCTGCAGAGTCTCTACAGGATTAACCAAATGAGACGATAGTGTTACACGTAAATTATTTTTGGTCTTCACCGAAGTGTTAAGTTTATTTAACATAAGCTGCTTAGTTTTAAATGGATACATTTTTATTCCTTCTTCACAGCTCAGTGGGAAAGTCAGCGAATGCATTAGTTGACAAATATCATCTAATACCATGAGCAGCATTTGGGATCACGCACCAGTGCTAAAATTGTTCATCAGAAGACCAAAATAATGTTTTGAACCATGCTCGTATCACTGTTGATTTAAAATGTGTTCTATGATTAAATTATACAAGAATATCACCTAGGGACGAGCAAAAGGCTTACGATGGCTTTAAATTGTTGACATCATTTTATTTGTGGCTTTATTTGATCAAGCATTAGCACTGAACTCCACTGCAGGTGTAACAAATGCTTTTTTATTTATTTTTTAGTCATAGTAGTAAATGTTGCTTTTACTCGTATGGACAAAATCAGGTTGCTGAAATGTCTGTATCCATGTATAAAGCATTTGAATCGATAATAATCCAGTAGGTAGCATGGTTTGCGTTGTTAGCAAGCTAGGAGTTGTTAGCATAGCCTGTAACGCTCACATTCTGCTTTGCCGGCGTGCGTTGTCCTGTCCATCAGCTCAACAGTGGAGGCTTAACGCTTTAGAAAGTGACAAATAAAGAGCTGCAAAACAAACAAACAAACGCCACTTTCATTTTCTGCAGCTCTTTTCCCACATATGTGATCTCCAAGTTTGTGCTATTGTTGGGCAATTCTTTCTGAATGACTTTGAGCTCCCTCTGGTGGCTGTTCACCAGAGCACAGATCTGACATTAGAAACCGTTGGATGTGTGCAGCGACAGTCACTACACTCGGGAATGATTTTGGACAATTTCTCTTTTGGCGGCGGGAAAAAAAAAGGCCTTAGCAAAGAAATGGATGATGCAAAACCCCCGACGATCAAGGACTGGACTGACATAATAACAGGAATTAGACTAATGGAAAAAAATAACCTTCAAACTTAATTTGGAAAGGGACAAATCACTGTGAGTGTTTTTTATACATGTTTAAATGTTTATTTGATGTCTGTTCTTTTTCCGTTTGGTGTTTTGCTCTCTGGTCATGTTCTGTTTGTTTTTGTGTTTGTTCCATTTTGAAAAACTTAAATAATAATAATAACAAATAAATATAAAATTATAAAATAAGAATTTTGACTATTTCTAACTAAAACTAGGTCTTTCTGTCATCAAGAGTAATACAAAACGTGCGCTTGTTAATGTAAGTTAAGTTTAGCATTGCAAAATACGGTTGGTAATTCAGACTTCATGACAATCTTCAGTCGTATTTCATTAATCATGCGATTGAATTAGACCAGGATTCTTCGAGTACACACTGCAGCAAAGTAAAATATTTGCCTGTACGTTCATTTCCCCCATACAGCGTTTTCATTCACCTTAGCTGTGCTTTGTGTTCGCTTTTATAGCAACGCTTCCGACCGGCTGCTAGCATAGCGTGGGATGCTAAAAGCTAGCATCCACGTTACGCTAAAATTCAGAATATAATAATAATAATAATAGTACACTGACCTCGGAATGTCCCGCCAATACGCAGCTCGGTGGGAAGAAGGGGACGGTAACTAGTCCCTCCAGCATTAACCGTAGTAGACCATCTCACAAACAAATTCCTAGCTGTTCTGAAGTCCTCCTTAACCAGTCGTTAATGAGGAAGTATTAATTCCTTGGACGTTACGTTTGATAGATCATTTCATATTAGTGGTCGAGTGAAAGTGTCATAACAATTCTCATGAACATCTGTGCACACGGAAATTAGAGTTTAGTTAAACATACCACGACATTTTGAAGCTGAATTGAAGGTAAAAATAACTCTCCGTGGACCTTTTTTTTTTTTACAGATATTAACCATTAACCAGGTCGAAATCCCTGCAATATGAACAAAAAGGGCAGCGCACATGTAGAAGTGCATCAGCAGAAATATGTAGTAACCCAGACACACATCTTGCACAATTGTACATCAAGCTAATACATCACTGTAATCTTATGTTGACGTTAAGTGGTAATTTACTTCGCTTAAGATATTTTAAATTGCAAGCATAACTTAATCCACCTTTACAAGCCAGTATGACTCACTCCTTTCCGAGACTGCCAAATGCACTTACACTTGAGTTATGAAAAAGATTAGCGCAATGGTTTCATAACTTGAGCAGTCTGTAACGTTTCTATCGAGCTTTGAGGTCAAAATACTTGCTTTATGTGTGCATCACTAATAAGTTTCATCGTGTGCCACTTAAAGTTTGGAACCAAAATGTGTGACTAATAAACTTTTAATTTTATCTTGACAAATAAAATGGTCATGATATGATTCAGCAACTCTTTAGGTAGTTTCAAATATATTAAAGGTGCATTATGTAACGTTTGTGACTGTCCAGGAATGTTCCACAGTATGACATAAATAATCTGTCTCCATGGAGATAAGCAGGTGACGCTACCAGGCCAAGTTGCAGGTCAGATCTGTGTAGAGGTGAACGCGTTTACTGTAAAAGCTGGTTTAGAGTCCATTTATTCACCTGCTGACGTCCAGATGCAGACCTGAACCCCTTCTGCCGAGCCAACAGGGTCCAGGTGCATTGTGGGAATCCAAATGATTTAATTTACAAAAACAATAAATGATCACCAGCAAAGGGGCATAATGCACCTTAAGTGTTCTGTTTTGACATCAGCTTAGAGGTCCACTGCATAACTTTTCTGGTGTCTTCAAAATTGTTAAAACTACTACTACTACTACTACCCCTACTACCACTACTACTGACCCCTGCCTTATTCTGTAATCAGCTCAACAGTAAAACATTTAAAAAGTGACTAAAACATGCAGAAAAACAAAGAAATGCCACTTTCATCTTATTTCCTTAGCTGTTTTCCAACAGATGTGCTCAGGATGACCACCTTAAAAAGGACTTAGGGTTAGGGTTATTTGGTGGTATTTGGTGGGACAACACCAAAAACACATATAAAACACCATCAAATGGAAACCTATAGCCTATAAGCTATTGTCTTTTAACGGGGTATAGTCCTACACTAGGTCTACACTATAAAGACTATAAAAAGTGAATAATTATTTAATATGCAAGGGATTCAACAATATGCTGTGGGTCACAAGATTGATATTTAGATTTGTTTGTCTCCGATAAACAGTATGTTCCTTTTTCCCTCCCTTTTATATGGTATAAAACATAAGAGTGTGATACATTTAAGGATCACTGCTTATTTCCTTACATATGGAACTCATGCAGAGTCTCCCTCTGGACCCCACATGCTCCAGCGCACTAGCCCCTCCCCTCTGTCCACTGGCCCCTCCTCTCTGTCCCCTATCACTCCCCTCTGCACTCTCATCATTTGAAACTTTGAAACTAAGTTCTAGGAAGGTACTTAACAGAACATTATCGACTAACTAAACTAATATTTACCGTGGGTTAATTACATGCTGGTCCGATAGTCTCACTACACATGCTGCATATGCTGCCCCTGGCCCGCTGCTGTGTGTGTGTGCGGTGTGCGAGAAAATAATAAAGATGTTCACACCGCAGTCCTTGTGTGTGTTCATTGACCTATGATACGTCCATCACATGGATGTGTGGTAAAAGTCCATTCCTGACACAGACAGAGCAGAGTGCGTGTTCCGTTGGTTCACAAAATTGACTTTTGCCAAATTTTGCTACATCGCTTTTTGCCCTGTTCCAATTGGTATTGTATTGTATCTGCACCAATAATAGGGTCCATTTCTGCACATTTAGGGGTGGCACACTTCACAATGTTGATGTTGTGAGGTGTATTTTCACAGAAGAGAATCTGCAACAAAAAGTTAATTCCTTGAAGGTCATCAGAGAGAGGCAGTGCCCTTATTAAACACTGTGAACAATCTGTGCGAAGACCAAAAGCATTTTTTTCTCTGCGTTGTGCAAGGACACAGAGATAAAGTATCAAAGAAGAGCAAAGTCATCAATCGTGGAATATAGCGTTTGAACTGTTCTAATGTTCTTACATATGTCGCATAAGTACAGGGAGTACAGGGAATGAACATACTTATCTCTGCATGATTTATGTTTCTGTTTCCTGCTAAACAGGTAGAGCGATGCAAATTGTGAAAAAGTGTGCCACCCTTTACTGGCGTCCTGTTGGCTCAATCTTTGGTACAGATGTTCAAAATGTCAATAGGAACAAGGCAAAATGCGATTTTCATATTGTGAACCACCCTAGTGTGTGTGTTCTGAATTGTCATCTTTGGAAAATTAATGGTTTATCCTCAATGTGATCTAAAACTGCCATGGGTGTCTCCATCTTAGTTTTATTGTTGATCTATTTCTTACTACTACTACTACTACTACTACTACATATCATTATGTATGTATGTAATTTAATAACAGCATAAAATATAACATTCATTCTTAACTGCGTGCTGGCTGGTCTCGCCAGAGATCGGACTTCGTCTAGTGACGCGACTTGAGAGATGTAATTATACATTTAGCACCATTTTGTGGAACATTCCAGGATCTAGATCACAAACTACACATGTAAACCTCTACTCTAGAGTTCTCTAGTTTCTCAAACGGTGATATGTGTACCACTGGTGGTACGCGGGCTCTTTCAGGTGGTACCCGGATTCCGCTGCAGATCAAATATTTGCTCAAGATAAAGTCATTTTACTCCATATTTTTGTTCTCTTTTGTTTAGAACTTGCAAAGCAATTGTGTTTTCCCATTTGAAATCTCTTCAAGCCATCATTTAGACCTAGAATAGTCCTGCTTTTGACCTGGTTTAGATCTGGTTAGGCCAAACATTTACTTTGATTCTTTGTGTGAAAAGATTTAGTGCCACTGCTTTTCAACGACTGACATTGAGATTCGCTTGAAAAAAACAAAACACCATGTAACTATGACCTCCCTTTTTATTCTTACCTTATCACCTCGGCCTGTGCAAATATAGGTCCCGCTTCTCGTCTGTTTAACTAAAGAGGAGTGACCTTGGTTGTGTTAAATGGAGCAGTGCAAATGTTTTTGTGACCGCGCTAAAGAGGAGAGACGCCACGCTTGCTCAAAGTCCACCATTTTCTCCATTTCTTTTACCATAATGTCTGAAAGCTCGTAATTCCTCTTCTCCCTCCACCAAGCTGCAGATTACGAACAGGATGCGTACCATTTTATGCACGCTCCTCAACCATTTTAAAGCTCCATAATGCCTGGGCACAAATAAAACATACAGCTTTAGTGCGCATAAAGGCAGCAGAGGAGGGGAAAAACATCGCGCTTGACCAAATTCACATTTATTACTGTCAGGATTGAGTGAAGTCGATTTAGGGGAAAGCACTGACTAATAGCTCAAGTCAGGAAGAGAAAGTGGAGAACATTAATTTTCTAATTTCAACATCAATGTCAATTTGGTAATTTCTTCTGTCAATAATATTATATTGTACTGTTTTCGAAGACCATTTGGGCTTTTTAGCACGTCTCTAAAACTGACAATAGAGATCAGAAATCAAACTGCTCTGAAAGTCGATGTAATAGGTTTTAAGGACAGGTTTCACAGTTTTGATAGGTACTTAAATCAACATAAAAAGCAGAGCTCGTTCATTTTAAATGGTTTTCAGCACTCCACATGTGTGTCTCACTAACCTAATGCCTCTCTAACATCCAAATTATTCACTGCAATTGTATTTAAGCGGGGGGAGGGGGCGAGCGAGTTTTGCCGTCACCATGAAGCTAACATCAGCTAGCATGCTAACAGCACGCTTCCTGCTTGGCGGAGAATAAAACGCTAAGCACCTGAAGAGCTGCTTTTACAATATCTGTACTGGATTGACTTTACTGTTCTAATTGATTTCACTTTATTATATGAAAATAAAAATAGACACAACCAAGAAAGTCCCACTGAGATGTAGCATCTCTTTCTGTATTACCCTACAGCAGGGGTCACTTTCACTGAGGTCCAGTTTGAGAAGCTTTCCACAAGCCCAGGTCCGGAACTTCATGGCATTTCTGCCAGTTTGGCACTGTTCCACTATTATAGTATAATATTATAATATATTGTATTATAACATTAAGATTACAATAAGCCTAGTTATTTTTCACAATTTACCACTTAATTATATTCAATATCAAATCATCTAATGATGGTTTTAAAATAAGTTGAAATGTTGATTGAGGTAGAAGCTGACATGAGATGTGGTGCAGAATTCTGCTTTTGTTCCGATCAGAACATCACACACTGAACTCTGACTTTCCTACGAAACAAAGCTGAATGCAGTGATGTGATTGGCTGATTGGCATCACACACACAAATCTTTACGTTCCTCTCGTTGCTCTATAGAGCCAAAAAGTTAAGTGTAAAACAAACTCATCAATCCGTGCTGCGCTTCGTTCTTATTTAGTCCGAAAATAACAGACATCACGACTGACGCCCACACTGCGATCTGACGCACGGTATCATGGGTGCAGGTCAGGTCAAGAAAGAACCACACAATCACAAATCATTTTGCAGCTTAACAAACAGAGAACAACGTCTCCACTGTCCGCCTCCTGTGTCCGCCTCCTGTGTCCGCCTCCTGTGTCCGCCTCCCTCAACGTCTGAGAGAGGGGAAACAAAGGAAAGACACGTCCTGCCAGTTCATTTGAAACAAGTTCTAAAAACCCCGCTGCACTGCTCCTTCTCCCTGAATGAGTTAATTAAAAGTTTCGTCTCAAAGGTTCAGTTCCGGACGAAATGGCACTTGGGTCCAGAGTCCGCCTATTAGTGACCTGGGCCCTACAATAATACAAGAGTTGAGGGGCGTCCATCACCAAAAATTCAGCCCACTCTATATACAAACTGTCAAAGTTCTGAAAAAGACCATTATCTTTTGAACTCATTTAACATAAGCGTACAGTAAGTGCTCAGATCTTCCTCTTCCACATCTCTAAAAACCCTGACGCACAAAGGTTTTGGACCAGACCGCACATTTCAAGTTGTATTTTATAGATCACAAAGGTAACATGGAAAGTCCTGTACGCATTTATGTTCATACGCCGGTCTATGAAATTACTCCTGGTATGTCAAAATGTACGTCTCTATTTATAAATACTCAATAATAATAATAATAATAATACATTTTTGTCGACTTTATCAGGGGTTGGGTTGCAGAGGCAGCAGTCTGAGCAGGGAGGCCCAGACTTGTCTTTCCACACACTTCCTCCAGCTCGTCATAAGGGGTGTTCCTAAGGCGTTTCCTGGCCAACTGAGAGAAATAGTCCCCCCAGCATGTTATGGGCCTCCTCAACATTGTATCTTTCTATGAGCTGGTCCAGTTCACGTTCACAATACACTTTTCTCAATCAAACCAAATGTGCAGTCAGACGCATCTCCACCACCTCGCCTGTAGAGGCGCTGTGTACAGAATCAACCATAGGAATGGCTTGGAACAACTGCCTGATCCGTGTCACATAAGCAAACTTAATTCTTTGGCTTATGAAAATGAATAATTGGTCACTTTTCCCACATTAAAGCTACATTAAGGGATCATTTTTAATGTTTGGTTGTAGCTTTATAATATTCTATTTCAGTAAGTAATCATTATATATATCCCCATGGGTCACTACCTGGTCCATTTGCGTTCACAAATCAAACGAACTGCACAAGTACAATTCAACCAGACCAAAGTTTGCTTCTTTAGCCGGCATCAGAGTTTGATTGCGCATTCAAAATTACCCAACGAACCGGACTCTACCGGATTCAAAAATGAATCCGGATTTGAATCAAAAGTGTATCATGAAAGCACCCTTAGTGTCAGTCTGTCTCCTTAGAAAATTGCTGAGTCCAAGGCCAAGGTCAGTCTGAATCTCCTGCTCTATTGGCGAGCCTCTTAAACCCAACGCCCACTGGAGAAATATAGTTTGTTTCTGTGGCTGCAAATCTGCTAAATCTGCTAAATCTGCTAATATACAGTCTATTGGAGGGCATTGACAGTAGATTCAAGTAAATTTATTGTACAGACTTACTGGCTGACAGGCCATTTAATATAAAAGTTGGGGACTCCTTTTCTTCTCGGGCCCCTCTGCTTTGTGGAGTCCCACAGGGCTCTATTCTCTGACCTATTCTTTTCTCTTTGTACCTCCTGCCTCTTGGTCAAACTTTTAGAAAACATGGGATATCATATCACTTTAATGTGGATGATTCCTAAGTCTATCTGCCAGTAAAAAATAGTTCCCTGGCACCCCTCCTGAAATGTTTGGATGATGTCAAGGCTTGGTTGGCTCTGAATTTCCTTAACCGAAATGAGTCAAAAACGAGTTGTAGTAGTAGATTTTAATTCAGATTTGGGGTCTCTCCAGCCCTACATCAAGTCTACAGCCACCAAACTTGGCGTCATCATTGATGGAGATTTTAAGCTTGACAAGCAGATAAATGGCGTGGTTAAATCTAGTTTTTATCACCTTCGGCTTTTATCTAGACTCAAATCTGTTTGATATTTTAGCGACCTGGAACGGGTGATCCATGCTTTTATCTCTACACATCTTGACGACTGTTACGCACTGTACACTGGTATCAGCCAAGCTAACCTGTCACGCTTACACTTCCAAAATTCCGTAGCACGTCTTTTTACTGGCACACGTTGTAGAGAGCATATAACACCTATTTTATGCTCACTGCACTGGCTCCTTTTAGAGTTGATTTTAAAATGTTTGTTTTCAAAGCGCTTCATGGACTGGCCCCACTTACATTTCAGACCTCATTGTTCCCTACACAGCGCGCTCGCTGAGGTCTTTTCTGTGGTATGGCCCTAACTTTGCAAAGCTCTTCCTCTTCACATAAAGACTGCACCTTCAGTTGATGCTTTTTTGTCTCGCACTTTTATTCACTGGCATTTAACGGAGCCTGAGAAATGTGTGGTTCTCTGACCGTCTTTTATTATTTTGTATATTAACACTGTTTTTAATTTTTTTTAATTTGGTTTGTACGTTGTTGTTGTTGTTGTTGTTGTTGTTGTTGTTGTTGTTTTTTTTTACATAGGTTACTTATGCTTGTTTTGTACTCTGTGCAGCACTTTGGAGACTTTGTGTTGGTAAAATGCGTTATACAAATAAAGTTGGATTAGATTGGATTGGGAGTACTGTTGTGTGAAGCACTTTGAATTGCCGTTGTGTATGAATTGTGCTCTACAAATAAACTTGCCTTGCCTTGCCTCACTGTACCCAGCTACGCCTTAAATCTGTTCAATTAAGCAGTTGATGGCGTCTTAGGCCATGTACACACGTAGGCGGGTATTTTTATAAACGCATATCCGACGCCCTTTGTTTTATAAAAAGCACTGCGTACACAAATAATCGTTTTAAATACATGTCCGTCCACACAAACCCATATAATTGAGCGCGGTCATAAACATGCCAGACCAATAGCGAACGGTGTTTACCTAAAAGTAGACCCAATCTATCGAATGAGAGCAGGCCTTTTTTCGTCATCACTTCTGCGAAACATGAAGCGTGGCGCCAGATTTCATGAGTTATTTGCATGGATCTATTAGGTTAATTAGTGCAATATAGCCAACTGTAAAGCACACGCTCTGTGCACTTGTACAATCAAAAGTAACACATTTCTCAAAGAATCCACGTTGTCCACTTGCGTAAACAAGGACGCATGTGTGACGTATATTCATGAATTGTCGCAGATAGTGAGGTTTGGGACCTTAAAACGCCGGTTACCCATGTCCACACTCAAACACAAAACTGGAGTTTTACAAAATCTTCACTTTGGTCGGAGTTTTCCAAAAGCACTATTTTCAAGAGCATAATCCTCCGGTTATGTGTGGACGACAGGTCAAATTGTAGAAAAATATATGTGTTTTATCAGATACCAGGCTATGTGTGGACATGGCCTTAGTCAGACATATGGTCACATGTTGAGTAAGTTTAAGAACTTTTACCAGCACCACACCCCATTTTAGTCAACTAGCCAATCAATGCACACAGCACCGATCACGACACTAATCAGCACTTCAATGTTAGCATGGATCGGTCCAGTCTCTGAGCCACTGGTGCCCAGGTCCAGTCGCAACAGCATGAGCCTGGCCAGATCTTTGTGAGTTTGTAAACTCACAAATAGTATGAGAATGCATAAAATCATCCTGCAAAGTAAAGTAAAGTTATATATGAAAAATCATCAGTATGAGTAAAGTTTATCTGAGTAAATGTCAGGCTCTGTACTCTGTGGGGCCTCTGCTATGTGCCAGCAGTATTTTTGTTTATTATTTGTTTACACTGTCTAAGTTTCCCCTGAAACTAATTTGGTTACCCTCCTGGATGAATGAGGGATTACCTCTTAATAGAGACATTTATTTTTCTGTTTTGCAGTACAATGATAAAACATGCAGTACAATGTTTTGTAATGAAATACAAGTTATATTTTGCTCATCATAGCAATCAATATACAATCATACATTTCTCTACGCAGTTCATTTTGGCATTTTTTGTACTTGTAAACACAATATGTCCTTGTCACAATAGAAAACAGATGCAGAAATTGGTCCATTGACTTCACTAATTTAATTTTTGCTTTTCAATAGAGCTAATTGTTATTATTAAACATGGAAATTTCCAAAAATGTAATTATATTCTTTGATCCATGATTAAGCCGAGTGTTGTGACAACGCCATGGCTTTTAATCATTAGTAATTTGCAAATAAAGAGGCTAATGACTAGTGTACAGGACTGAATACGCCGATAAAGTCCGCGCTCAGCTCCTGTGGTGGTATTGATAAAGCTCATGGGCCAATAAACAGGAGAAAAGGTCAAGAATCCACAACCGCACTTTCATTATTTTCCCACTAATGGACATCAATAGCTCTTTAAAATGGCAAAACACTTTAATGATCTTCTAAAATGAATGATAATAACTTCAGAGGAATAGAGAGCAGTGTTTTGTAATGTTATTTGTCCCTGATTTCAATAGGCATTTTCCAATTTGCGTCAATCATGCTAGTCCGTTAGCCTGGCTATATTTACAAAGCAAGTTTTACACATTTAGTCTTTCAGAAAGACACCTAAATATTGTACCCACTGTAGCATAAACACCAAACTAATTATAATTTAGTCTATTTTCTGATATGTTTTCACCGTTCATTCGTGTTTTTATGATGAAGAATTGCTACTGCACAACTTTATTTGTATGATTAGGAGTCTTTTAATTGATTTAAATAATCACAACTAAGTACAGAGATGTGGGTGGGGATAGGGGGTAGGTGAAAACCTTTTTTGAGCCTCAAATGGAGGACAATACAGTATTTCTCAAACATGCCTTGAATCAAGCATAATACAAGTGTAAGTGTAATGACGAAGAAACACCATTATAACATGGTAAATTGTTCATTTAAGTCAATTCAGAGAGAATGAGATAGCTTTCTGGATAGTAGTTTCTCTATGTATGTGTTATTGTATAGGAAAATGTATAATTTGGCGTAAATTGGGGAACGATGACAGACACTAATGCTAAAGCTTGCTAGTGTAACCATCGTAACTTATAGTTTTCTGACTTACTTAAGGTCATGGATCTATAATATGACCTGGATAAGACACTAATGAAGTTGTTTCTAGTGGCTACTCCACAGGTAATTCTTCCTGGCCCTTTTCCCCAATTATTCCCATAGAGCGCCAATGTACACTGCCTGTCCCAAAAAAACCTCACCACTTGGATTTAAAAATAAAGCAACACTGGATGGAAATACATCTTTTAATATTGCAGGAGCTTATAAAAACAATGGCATAGCAAATCTGTGGCAATTTTGTTTTGGACAGGCAGTGTATTTTTGGGTGAATTAAAACGCTTTCACAAAGGTGGGAATTTGACAATAGGAACGTTTACATTTGTGAAATACTTGAAGCACTTGTAAGATTTAGCCTCGCCTCGCTCTCAGCCCACACTTGATCCACTCTAGCTGGGAGGAAGAAGGAGAGAGAGAACCTGTGATTTTGGTTGAACCCATGATCTCCTTATTGGGAGATTGCTACCACTATGCTAGTGCCACATGCTATATTAACATCTACAAAATAATTTGTTCACTTTTCTAGTGGCTTGCCCCCTCCAATTGGGTGGGGAGTCCTTGCCCCAAGTGGAGCAGTTCAAGGATCTCTGGGTTTTGTTCACGAGTGAGGGTGGAAGTATGGAATGTGAGATTGACAGGCGGATCGGTGCTGCGTCTGCAGTGACGCGGTCGCTGCATCAGGCTGTTGTGGTGAAGAAGGAGTTGAGTCGAAAGACAGAGCTCTCGATTTACCCCAGAGGATCTACCCTCACCTATGGTCATGAGCTTTGGGTAATGACCGAAAGGAAAAGATCGCCGATACAAGCTGTCGAAATGAGTTTCCTCTGGAGGTGGCAGGGCTCTCCCTTAGAGATAGGGGGAGGAGCTCAGTCACATGGGAGGAGCTCGGAGTAGAGCCGCTGCTCCTCCTTGTCGAGAGGAGCCAGCTGAGCTGTTCCGGATGCCTCCTGAGCGCCTCCCCGGGGAGGTGTTTTGGGCATGTTCCACCGGGAAAAGGCCCCGGGGAAGACCCTTGACACGCTGGAGGGACCATGTAACTCGGCGGGCCTGGGAACGCCTCGGGATGAAGTGTCTGGGGGGTGGGAAGCCTGGGAGTCCCCGCTTCTCACGCCCTGGCCTCGGAAGAAGCTGGATGGATGGACTTTTTTAGAGCCACGTCAGCATCGTTTATTGAGAATTTGAATTAATTTTGCTTCAAATACACATAATTAGCCAGGAATAAAGTTGTTGTCTGTTGTCCGTATTGAAACTCAGGAAAAATGAGTGCTCCTTTGACAAAGACGTCTGCCGTTGATAACACACACAGAGAAACATCTATTGTGATATAGAAGTTATAGACGTAGTCCTCTTGAGTTTGGCCCGATTTTAGCTCCCCAAAACAAAGACAAGGTGACATACTCCTCCCTGGGCTTCCTATGTGGCGATGACAGGTGGATAAAAGCAGTCTTGTATCCCTTAGAGCGCATTCATTTCTTCAATAACAAACAGGTCCATACCTCAATGAAATGCCCTATTTTAACAAATATGACACAGCCATAGAAAAGAATACATTGTCTGTCATCTTGGATTCAAGACTGGTGGTCAACCTAAAACTGTCTTAAACTATACCACCGCTAATCAAGCAACTATAGCCTGATCTCAGCCCACTTTCTAAAAGCCAAATAAAACCAGACTGACATTGAGTAATTAAGCCGTAGTGGCAGGTGCACATTAGCATACGGTGAGGGTGCACCGTTGACAGCATGTCCAAGTCGGGCTCTCCTCCCTGCAACCTTAATGACCCTTCCTCTTACCTCTTCTCTACAAAATCCCTATGTTCTAGATTCGGAAGGAACATCTTTTCACTGTCCATCATAACCAAGTCTGATCTGGTTTACCATTTCTTTGCATTTCTCGGTCTTTTTTTTGGAAGCTGAATGTTTCCCTGTCTCTCTTTTTGGGCTCTTCCCAATCACGGGCTCCCCCTTTCTGTACACCCCGCTCATAACCTTGGCGCTCTCTTTCCTTTCATTTTCCAAGCCGTATATCCTGTTTCTCTTTTCTTTCTCTATACATGGTCTCTTCTGCCTAATTGTCACTTTCTTACCCTCATTTGTTTCTCCGCTCTCCCTCCAATAGAGTTGTCAAGAATAAACGCGACACCCAAATAAGCGGGTAAAGAAGATCACACACTCAACCTAATATCTATCACTTTATATTAAGGTGACACTGTAAACTGTCCTTAAATAAGACTCTATTCACAGATGATCACTTAGTTTATAGATCAATTACGACTATTAAGACGCATGTAAGGGGTCCTAAAAATAAAAAAAAAACATAAAAAAACAAAAAAATTATAAAAAATATAAAAGTGAAAAATATTAAAAAAATAAAAAATTTTTAATTAATTGTGAAGGAAAAACTAAAAAAAATAACAAATTAAAAAAAAAAATAAAAAATGCAAATAAAAAAAAAAAAAGAAACAAGGAAGGAAGAAGAAAAGTAAAAAGAATAAAAAAAAAAAAAAATAAATAAAAAACACCCCAAAAAATGGGAAAAAAAAAAAAAAAAAAAAAAAAAAAAGAAAAAAAAAAAAAAAAAAAATGGGTAAAAAAATGATAGAAAAAAAAAAAAAAAAAAAATAAAAAAAAATTAAAAAAAAAAAAAAAGAATAAATAAAAAATAAAAAAATAAAAAAAACAAAAAAAAAAATAAAAAGAAAATAATAATAAAACAAAGAAAAAAGAAAAATAAAAAAAAAAAAATAAAAGAAAAATCAAGACAGTAAAAAAAAAAAAATAAGAAAAAAAAAAAAAAAAAAGACCAAAAAACAAAAAAAAAAAAAAAGTAAAAGCGAAAAAAAAAAAAAAACAAAAAAATAAATTATAAAAATTTTAATACATAGAAAAAATTTTTAATAAAAAAAATTATAAAATTTTAAGTTTATAATTTATTTTATTAAAAAAATGAATTAGTTAAAATTAATATTTTTTAATTTTTAAAATAGAAAAAAAAAAAAAAAAAAAAAATAAGAAAGGGGGCCGGTGCCACCCCACAGTAGACCACTTAAAAATACAAAAAATCCATTATGAAGAGCGGGGCTTATCAGGTCTGTAGATTTGAACAGGTAAATAGTCAACTGGTCCCATTTCTGTCACTAATCTGTTTTAGATAATATAGTGCATGCTAGTCATGCAAGGCAGAGAAGGCAAGAAATGTAAATATAATCTATTTAACGTTATGGTCAAGTACTGGAGTGTGGGGGGAAGCACAAAGTTCTTTAAACGCCTACTAAGGCTTATGTTGAAAATACATGATTGAATATCTTTTTCGCAGTGTTGAGCATACGATTTTAAAATGTTACTTACAACATGACTCCTCCACATTTGCCCTTTCTCTTTTGTTTTCTCCCCTCATCTTTCTCTCTTTCTCCCCATCTCCCATGTCAGTCGCTTCTCTATTTCTCCCCCCTCGCCGTATCGACTTCCCCTCGCCCCTGATTGTTCATGCATGTCCTTCGCTCGCCGGTGCGTCCGCCTTGCGCCAGCCGGACACCTGGAGATGACTGTGCTGCCGGCTGTCATGTGTAGCGCTTTTTTCTGCCTACTCTTGCGACTGAGCGGTCTGATGGTCTCTTTGTCTTCGATCTTCCGTGTATGCCTATAAGCCCTCGCTCCCCCGAGACCTCCGTGCCCATCCCAAAATGCCCCTTTCAGACCTAGGCACAATTGAAAATAGACAGACCAGAGACGGAGTTGGGCGAAAAATATGTGGTGGATTGGATTCGCACGTTTGGTGGAGGAGCGTTCCACAGGACATTAGAGACAGAGAGATGGCGATACTGAGACGACGAAAAACACTAAAATTTGGACTTGGATAAGACATGGACAAATGTCAACCATTGCATTGCCAGTGTTTCTGGCCAAGAGCTAATGTGTGCATGGTCGCTTTTCATTAAATGTAAATATAAGTATGTCAAGTTTTCTTTTTTGTGTGTGACTTCAGTACAAGAAAAAAAAAAAAAAAGGACTCTTGTTGCCAACCATTCTCAGTTTCAGTCAGTTTTGCTGCTTCCAGTGTTTGGAAACAAAACGGCTGCATTCTAAAGGCTGTTCTGTTCCATATGTTGGTTCTGAAGTTGGCAAAACAACCACTCGACCACACGTAGAAAAGATGATTTACTTCATAAATGAGTATATATGCTAATGTTGTGGTTTGCTGATGACAATTCTTTTAGTTTTATTTTATGAAGCACCATAAATCCTGGTGAACATTAGTGAACTTTGGAAAATAGAGCTGTAAATTAGATTGCTGGCGCATATAACAAACAAAAAACATTAGCTGTGCGCTCTGTAAATGACCAAATTCTGTTTTTATTGAGGTGCCTCATTAAAATGAATGGGATAGAATGTTTATATCGGTACCAGGTTGTGCGTGTAACTGTTCAAAACACGGCACTTCTCTTCTCAAGAATGTAAGGTATATAAATGGTATGACATAGGATGGAAATAGAATGGTAACTAGAAGCGTTATTGTCCACATCAGAAATTATACCATATTTAATAGCAGAATTGGTGATCCTAACACATTTCTCAGCAATTGTATTCCTTGCACTACCAGTTATTCCCATTTTCTTAATTTGCTACAGAAGTGCAAATTTAGAAGTAATTCCTGATTGAAGTTTACATACACACAAATAATCTAATCACTATCTGATTTCTGGAGTTATCAGATTATTGAACAGTTACATCTGATGTGAGTGATCTGATTTCTTTCTGGTTGTTCACACGTGTGCAGGTTTTGACAAGGAAAATAATGCAAAAAAGAGAACAAATAAGACTGAAAATGAAAGAGAAAATATTTAAAAATCTTCCAAATACAACAGCTTCTCTGCAAATCCATAGATTGATTGACACGTCACCAGGTGTTTTTTGTTGATCACATTTCTTTTAGCATTAAAATACACACACCAAAAATCAGATTGAATTAAATTTCTAATTTCTAATGATCTGATATTTACTTAAATACTGTAAAAGTTTGTTGTTGTTTTTTTTTACAATTTTCAAATTTTTACTTTATTTGGTGTAGTTACACTTGTTGCACATAATTTAGTTTTGCACCAATCGAGAAGGTATTTGTGAAGAAAACGTTGAAAAATCTGTAGAAAATGTGGAAATGTGTATCCCTATCACAGTAGGGATACACATTCCAGTCAAAGTTTATGCAGAATTTACACAAACAAATTACTTTTTTATGACTCTCTAAACAGTAATTAAAAAAATATATATATATATTTGACATTAGATGAGTTTTAGCCCGGTGTTTGCTGGGGAATTTCTTGGTGTGATTACATCAATTACAAACAGGAAGTAAAATTATTAACCAAAACAATTTGCTATTCTGTGATCATTTAAAACCTTTTTTTTTTTTTTTTTTTTCAAAATACCAAATGTATTTATCTTAACTGCATTTTAGCTCAGTGAGTGGTTCTACCTTTCAGTTGCACTTTAAGATGAAATTAATCTAAAAAATTATGACCTTTTTAAACTCTCCTAACCCAAAATATATAGGATTAGCCACATTTACTTATTTATTTTCACAACACATAAAAAAAGAATATGACATTGAAAATCATAACCGTTGCATAAATGAGATCCTTTTACGGTCAAGTTGTTGTGAGTCACATTCCGCTCCTCTGTCCTTTTCCTCTGTGTCTTTCAGGTGTGGAGCTCCAAAGGCGTCCCAGCTCCAGCTCCTTGTTCTTGATTGACATCTCCAGAAGCTTTTTTTTTTTTATCACGCCTTCAGCTGCTCCCACCCTCCATATCCCGGTTGCACTTTGAATCCGCTCTCCTTTGTGCACCGCAGCCCGCAGCCTCGTGACACGCCACGTTGGGGTTTTCATCATTCATCTGTCAATCTCCACCCAATAACTCTTTTATCCGGCAAATTTGCATCCATATTTTTGAGCTTTCATACTGTACTTCAAGAGGATCTACACCAGGCTATGTGCTTGTGCCTGTCAAATGTTCCCATACATAAGAGATGTTTTCTTTGCCCCGTTTCAAACAACTATGAAAGAATTAATAACGACGAAGTGTGTTTACTAATTTAACCTGGTTTGCTCTGTGGGAGCTGCTTTGAAAAAATTCTCATGATGTGAGGTTTAATTAAAAAAACAAAGCAAATTTAAAAATCACATAAAGCAATTTTCACATGAATAATAAAACAATAAAATATTGCATTTTTTATTGCATATGGTGTGTATCGATCATGCTAAGGTAAATATGTTTTTGTGTGTGTTTTTTTGTGCTCTCACATAAGAAAAAAAAAAAAAGGGCCATGCATGTTATTCCCAAAACATTCGATTTGTGTAATTTGAAATAAAATAAACGCATCCTTTTGTAAAACTGGGGATTCATGCATTCTACGCCCCACACTACTCCCTACATTGGTCACTAAATAGGGTCACACTGCGCTGAAGTGCTGTCCAGATGTCCAGCGTGTGAAAAAGTAGTGAACTCAAAATGTGCTACATTACAACTGGACATGTAGTGATGGTCACGGTCCAGTGACCATCACTACATGTGATGGTCCAGTGACCATCATGTGGTGATGTGTCCAGTATTCATGGACACATTTGTTGGTACTGCCCTTTTGATGACGGAAGCCCCTGTGCTGTCCACCTGCTGTGGACTGTACCAATAACTCAAAAGAAATGGTATAAACTCCCCAAAAACCCTTTTTGTCACCAGAAATGGATTAGCGCCACCTGGAGGGACTAGCGGACTAAGTAGTTAGCAGCTGGATAATGCTAGTTTACACATAAAACTATGATGCTAATCATGTGGCTAAACTAATAATAAAGTTATTAGCCTACTTGAAGACTTAATATGAGCCTCATTCCTACTGTCCAGGGGTCTCATTCATAAAACAACGTGGAATAATTACTAAAAGTGTGCTCACAGACAAAACTGAAACTGTCTCAAAGTCACGTTCATGTTCATCTCTCTGAGCACAGATCACCTTCTGCCTCATCTCTGAAAGCTCTAATTCACAAAGTTCAGCATTTTTGCACCAAACCGCTCATTTTAAGTCAAGTTGTCCTGTTATAAATCCCAAACTTAAACTGGAAAGTTTAGCATTTTGTGCGTATGCATGCTTTATAAATGAGACCCCAGGTGTTTTATTTTAGGATCAGACACAAAGTGAGTGCTCCTGAATGCTCTGAGGGCTTGTCCGTGCAGAGGGCGGCTGTGGACCAGGAAGCTTAGATGTAAATGTCAGTTGTTGTGGCAAGCTTTTGCTGCTTTTAAGTGGTGTCAGAAGTAGATAAGTATCAAAACCCAAACCTTCTGTGTTCTTAAAGTATCGCCTCTTTTCATCTTCAGAGAGATGCACTAGTTTTTTGATGTAGCATCAAGGCTATCAAATAGCGGAGATATTTAGAGAACACAAAAAGTTAAAGTTTACAGAAATATTACAAAAGTCAGAGAAACAATAGTGGACAGCGACAGCTCTTTAACTGGACACAACAGAACTGAATGAAAACGTAGCATTAAAGGGTATCTATCTTGAATTTATTTAATTACAGGTGTTCAGAGTTGATTCAGAGTTCACCCTTTACATGACTTTCCCCCATACTCGGCAGAATACAGTGCATGGACGTGACTCCGGTTGTAGTTGCATAATATAAATCCCAAGACTGTCACAGCATAGCTGACTTGGTGGCTTGATTGAAGACCCTTGAGAAGCAAAACGCCTACATGTTAGAGAAAGCGTAAGACGAGAGAACCGAAGCAGAGCATCAAACCTTCGTTTCCTCCATCTTCCCCAAGGAGCTGAAGGCCAAAACACTTTGTACTTTGATAACGCCTGGTCACTCAACTCTTCTGGGAGGACAACTTCCCATCCCTACCACTGATTGAGAAAGTCCACCGCCCACCTGGAGGAGCTCCCAAGCCTGGTCCAAAGGGCCCAAGACCCATATTGGTGAAGTTTCGCCGCTTCCAGGATAAGGCTAAGATCCTCTGCTTATCTAATGAGGAAGAGAATCTGGACTGCAATGGCTCAAACATTTACATGTACCCATATTTTAGCGCGTGTTTGATCCGGTAAAGAAAAAGTTCTGTAAATTGGGCATCCGTTACGCAATGTATCCAGCCGTTCCACGCTGACAGCAAATCGCAGCTGTGTAAATCCCCTGAAGAATGGAGGTGATCACTCAAGATGAAATCTCCCTAGAGCAGGTCCGTTGCTGATCCTTATATTTTCTTTTCCATTGAGAATTACTCTAAAAGCCCTTGTTTGCTACAAACTGTGCCGCTTAACTACATAGTGTTGCAAAACTGAGACGCGGGTCTTCACAAACAAACAGTTAATTGTAGAAAATATTTGTAGACCCCCAAATTCTTCTAAACAATATTCTGTTAAAATAAATATTAACCACTGTATGTTCATTCTGAAATAACAAGGAAATGATTATAATGTTTGACTTTAATATTAACCAGCTCAGCCCCCTGTACCATTACGGAACTTACGGAATTACGGAAATATGTTCAACACTTCAAATCTGACACATTTTATGACAACACAAGTTACTTTAAACTATAAATCCCTTTTAAACTGGGCCTTGGGTTTTCACCCAAATAAAATACAAAGTTCTGACTGTTTTAATGACCACTCCATGAGCTAATGTATCTGGAAAATAAGGCAAGGCAAGGCAAGTTTATTTGTAGAGCACAATTCGTACACAAGGCAACAGGAAAAAATGCATTAAAATCACAAAGACATGGCAGAAATCACAAAACTTTAACTTAAAGAAATTTTGCTTCTCACAATCTTAGTTCAAGACATACAAGAGAAGAGTGCAAAGAAAAGCATTTCAGTCATATGCACAGCCAAACAAAACCGTTTTTAGTTTAGATTTGAACATTGCCAGAGTAGCGGCCTGTCTCACATCCTCAGGAAGTACTGTTCCAGATTTTAGCTGCATTAAAACTGAAACGCAGATTCCCCATGTTTAGTCCTGGACTCTGCGGCACCAGCAGGAGGCCGGCTCCTGAGGTCCTCAGAGTCCGAGATGGTTCATATGGCACTAACATGTCCGAGATGTACTTTGGTGCTAGGCCATGGAGAGACTTGTATACAAGCAGAGCTGCTTTGAAGTCTATTCTCTGAGCCACAGGGAGCCAGTGCAGAGACCTGAGCACAGGACTAATGTGATCGTACTTCCTGGTTCTAGTCAGGACTCCGAGCAGCAGCGTTCTGGATGTACTGCAGCTGGTTTTACAGCTCGTTTGGAGAGGCCAGTGAGCAGGCCGTTACAGTAGTCTAATCTACTAGAGACAAACGCATGGATAAGTCTCTCCAGGTCTGGTTTAGACACTATACTTTTGATTTTGGCAATGTTTTTAGATGGTAAAAAGCTGCTGATGTATTGATTTGACGTGGCTGTTAAAATTCAAAATCTGAGTCCATTATTACCCCCAGATTTCTAACTTGATGTGTAGGTTTTAGAGGCGAGACTCTGGAGGTGACTGTTAACACTTTCTCTTTGTTTCTGTGGGCCAAAGACGATGATTTCAGTCTTGTCTGAGTTCAGCTGGAGAAATTGTTTTGCATCCACACACTGATCTGTTGGATGCAGTGACAGAGTGAATCCACTGGTCCATATTCACCTGCAGTCAGTGAAACATAGATCTGAGTGTCGTCTGCATAATTGTGATAGGACACATTCTCGCTGCGTATCAACTGACCTAACGGCAGCATGTAGAGGTTGAACAGAAATAACTAACCTTCCACCTCAATTGATAAAGATACATCAAACTAAAACATTTAACAGTGACCATTTCATTTAGGAGCTACAATGTCTCCAATAATAACCTGCCTAGTCTGGTAGGTATAGCCAACATGAATATAAACAATGAAACTACTAATGAGCCTACACTATTGACAATGCTTTTAGTTGCATTTTCCCCCATACTCAAGAAGCTCATCCACCTGTAAACATCCAGCCCTTTTTCTTTCATGAGATCAGTTCTGCTGATGTCCAAAGAACAATATGTGATCGTTCCTTAATAGTGGTGCAGGACAGATGGCATCGAAAGTACGTTTATTAAACTAGGAGCCATGTCTCCCATCCTTATTGGCTGCACTTTTTAATTTATCTTTTACTACCTGGAAATGTGCTAGTTATTCCATTACATAAATCTGGTTACCCTGAAAATATGAATAAATATAGCCCAGTCAAGGTTTTTTAGGAAATTTCAGAACATTTCTTTTTAATTCAACTATCTAATTACTCAACTGACAATGAATTACTTTCACACAGTCTGGGTTCAGAAAAACAATAAAACCTACAGCTACAGCCCTTCTCAAATTGACAAATGAATGTTCTCTCATTTTTGATCATGGGTACTGGTGCAAATGTATAGATATCACCAAAGCTTGACTTAGTGGATCATTATTTACTCCTGACAATTGTTATAATATTGGTTTGTCTAGACCCGCTCTACTATGGTTCAACTTTTACTTACACTTCTGCTACGAGTCCTTTAGGCAGTCTGTCAATCACACAGTTATGCAAGGCAAAGCAAAGCAAGTTTATTTGTAGAGCACAATTCGTACACAAGGCAATTCAAAGTGCTTCACACAACAGGAAAAAAATGCATTAAAATCACAAAGACAAGACAGAAACACAAAACTTTAACTTAAAGAAATTGAAAGGTGCCATTTTCAGGCTATCCGTCAAATAATGCCTGAGGTCCCTCAGAGTCCGAGATTGTCATATGGCACCAACATGTACTTTGGTGCTAGGCCATGGAGAGACTGTACACAAGCAAGTAAAGTCTATTCTATGAGCCACACAGGGAGCCAGTGCAGAGACCTGAGCACAGGACTAATGTGATCGTACTTCCTGGTTCTGGTCAGGACCCGAGCAGCAGCGTTCTGGATGTACTGCAGCTGTTTTACAGCTCGTTTGGGAAGGCCAGTGAGCAGGCCGTTACAGTAGTCTAATCTACTAGAGACAAACGCATGGATAAGTCTCTCCAAGTCTGGTTTGGACACTATACTTTTGATTTTGGCTATGTCTTTTAGATGGTAAAAGGCTGCTGATGTGATTGATTTGACGTTCATTACTACCCTCAGATTTTGTATTTGATTTGTAGGTTTCAGAGTGAGACTCTGGAGGTGCCTGCTAACACTTTCTCTTTGTTTCTGTGGGCCAAAGACGAGTTCAGCTGTAGAAAGTTGTTTTGCATCCACACACTGATCTGTTGGATGCAGTGACAGAGTGAATCCACTGGTCCATATTCACCGGCCGTCAGTGAAACATAGATTTGAGTGTCATCTGCATAATTGTGATAGAGGTTATAGGCATCCCGCAAGGTTCCTCTCTTGGTCCCATACTTTTTCCTACATTGACATTCCGAGTAGCTGCAGTGACTGTAACATTCAACTGTACTCAGATTACACTTATTTATTGTTCTAAACCAAATATTTCCGACATTTGCAAATGATTTTGACTGTTCAGCACTGGCTCTTGTCCAATAAGCTAGTGCGCAACAAATCTAAGTCATCTACACTATTTTCAGAAAAAAATATATACCCTGCCACCTCAAACTAATTTCAACCTAAAATTCTTAGATTGCTCTCCCGTTAAATTTGTAGAACAGTTTAAGTCCCTTGGCCTTTGGCTGGATTCAGATCCCTCTTTTACTCCTCATGTACTCAATATTGCTAACAAGCTTAACTACTCTCTAAAAAATATTGTATCAATCTATTGACTGCTTTAACTTTCCAATCAGGAAAAGTATTGTGCCTCAACTACTACTTCCCATCCTAGATTATGCTGATATTGTATACCAAAACACAATCCCGTTGTCTCCACCCTCTCAATACGGTCTATAACAGCCTGTGCAGATTGATCCTTCGCTGCCCCTACAGGACATACCACTGTGCTATGTACGAAAACCTTTCCTGGTCTACACTACCAGCAAGAAGACACACGCACTGGCAACAATTTATCTTCAAACGCATCTATCTTAGTTACCCTGTATATTTATATGTAATCTTTGCTGTACCAATCAGAATCAGAACAGGTTTATTGCCATTGTCAATGAACAAAATTCACAAACATAGGAACTTATTTCAGCATTAAGGTGCAACATAAAACACTGATCAATAATAAAGAAAACGTATATGAAACATATATTAAATCACCCCCAGAATAAAAAAAGAAATGGGTAGACATGCAATTCAATATGAAGCCATCTAACGGACTGGAACCTCCTCCCAGTCTCCATACGCTCCCTGACCTCCTTCCCAGAGTGCCGTTCGAGAACATGTCAAACATATATATAATTGTTTTTTAACCTGATTCTCCTTGTAATTTTTGTATTTGTTCTTTTCTGTTATTTATTTATTATTACTATTATTGTTATCACATTTTATAATTTAGTTACTGTTATTATGTATATAAACATGTGTGTTTTTTGTTTTGTTACCAGTCTTATTGTATATTTGTAAGCTCTTTAAGGAGGGTAGGTTAACCTCTGATCGCAGGTTTAGGCTTGACCGTGAGGTTTGCATGAAATCTGCGCAGACTCACATTTGTTTCTGTGAGGACAGCATTATACCAACACAAACCAAAGTCACTTTCAACAATGACAAAACCTGGTTCACTCCAAAACTAAGGCAGTTAAGTCATCAGAAGGAGGCAGCGCACAGGGCTGGTGACAGAGAGCGCGACAAAGATGCGAAGTATGGATTTAGCAAAGAGATTTCTCAAACTAGATTACAGTACAATACGCGTCTGAAGCAGCACTTCTTTGAAGCTCCGGCTTCTCACCAACCATAAGCCCCGAGCCCCCGCTGCTGCAGACAATCGAAAACTTGCTGATCAACTTAACACCTTCTACTCCAGGTTTGATGTGACCACCCCCTCCCCCAAGGTGGCCACCTCCGCCAACCCAAACCTGGTCTCCCCCACCTCCTCCACCACTCTCTCAGTTCAGGAACAGGATGTAAACAGGCTTTTTCGGAAATCCAACCCCCGAAAAGCTGCTGGACCAAACGGCATCTCTCCTGCCACGTTAAGACACTGCGCAGGAGAGCTGACTCCCGTCTTCACAGACATTTTTAATACCTCCCTGGGGTCATGCCACGTCCCAACGTGCTTCAAGTCTGCCATCATTGTCCCTGTCCCCAAGAAGCCCTGGATCACTGGACTTAATGACTACAGGCCAGTGGCACTGACGTCTGTAGTCATGAAGTCATTTGAGCGCCTGGTCTTTCCCCACCTCAAGTCCCTCACCTCCTCCCTGCTGGACCCCCTGCAGTTCGCCTACAAAGCCAACAGGTCTGTAGACGACTCCATCAACCTGGCACTCCTCTTCATCCTGCAGCATCTGGACTTCCCGGGAACCTATGCCAGGATCCTGTTTGTGGACTTTAGCTCTGCATTCAACACCATCCTCCCTGCTCTGCTCCAGGACAAGCTCTCCCAGCTCAACTTGTCCAACTCCACCTGCAGGTGGATCACTGACTTCCTGACGGATTGGAGGCAGTGCGTGCGGCTGGGGAAGAATGTCTCAGACACTCGGACTATCAACATAGGACTTCCACAGGGCTGTGTACTTTCTCCTCTGCTCTTCTCCCTGTACACAAACTGCTGCACCTCCAGCCACGACTCCCTAAAATTGTTAGTTCAAGTTTGCAGACGACACCACCCTCATCGGGCTCTGTCTACTGGAGGGAGGTGGACCGGCTGGTGTCCTGGTGCAACGGAAACAACCTGGAGTTCAACGCCCAGAAGACAGTGAAGATGATTGTGGATTTCAGGAAAGTCACAGTCCCCCAGCCCCCCCTCATCATGACCCCCCTCACCACCACTCCTTCCGCTTCCTGGGCACCACCATCACCCAGGACAGTGGGATTCCCCCATCACCACCGTGGACTCAGATGATGGTGCTTCCGTCCATCCTAACCTCCCCCATCCTCTGCACCACCATCACCCTGAGAAGGTGAGGACTTCCACCTCAAGTGGGAGCCCTCCATCAGGGCTATGGTCCATCCGGACCAGAACCTCCCGCCACAAGCATAGTTTCTTTCCCTCTGCCGTTGGACTCATTCACTTCTAAACACCTGCCACTTTAACTTCAACTATTCAATCACTCACTGCACTGTCACTTTCTGCACTACAACTGTAAATTTAACTGTAACTCTTGTGTACATAGTAATGCCTATTTTTATTTTATACTATAGTAATTTTGAATTGTTTCTTAATGCATGCCCTTTGGATAGAATATATGTTGTTTTTGTTGATCAGTGTTTTATGTTGCACCTTAATGCCGAGACAAGTTCCTATGTTTGTGAAATTTGTTCATTGACAATGGCAATAAACCCTTTCTGATTCTGATATACTGCCAACGTCTTCTCCGCTGCTCTCCGATCGTCTCATTCCCGCGTAGAATTTACATGTGGGAAGTATAACCCAAGCTTGAGAGTTGTGTGTGTGTGTGTGTGTATATGTGACAGCTGTATTGTAAATATTATGTTTTCTCTTGTGTAATGGCTGTGGGTCAGTGGATCTGACCGCACTGCCATGGATGTTTATGTCGAGAGCGAGATTCGAACCACCGACCTTCAGATCAGAAGACAAGCACTCTGCCACTGAGATACTACTGCACCATTAGCATAAATTACACATTACACTTATTCTTCTGGGGTTTGCAATTTAAGGTTGAGTTGTGTAAAATGTAGCCTAGGTTTAATGCATAATTTAAACCAGGCTGGAGCTGATTTAAACCAGGCTGGAGCTGGAGAACAAGCTGAATGAGTAAGCAGCAGGAGGATGGTGACAGGTGACAGGTGAGAGGCGCAGGTCGGCTCTGCACATGGAGACGAGGAGGAACTGAACAATACAGGCCAGAACATTTATGTCAGTTTTAAAATTAGACCACATTTTATGCATTATTTGTGTAGTTATTGGCCTTTAAACTTGCTCTTGAAACTTTTGCTTTGACATCTCATGTGTTACTTTTTTAGAATTTAATATATACTTATTATTCCATTGAAAAGTAGTGTTAGCACTACATCTATAGGCAGCAGTGGGACTTACCATGGGGAATAAACAAAAGCTAGCTTTCCAGATCTGATTTATGTACTTAAAGGCGCTGTACAGTGAAAGGTGAAAAACAGAACTAGTTCATTTTAAACTCTTTACAGCTCCACACGTATCGCTCACTTACCTTATACTCCTTACCTTATATTCACAGCGATGATTTTAAAAGCCCTTTTCAAGACTCTGAGGACAGAGCGAGTTTTGCCGCCACGGTGAAGCTATCTGATACTAGCATGCTAACGGCACACTTTCTGCTCCTTAGAGAATAAAACACTATAATTAGATGCAGAAAAGGTGCTGTGGTCTCATTTTCATCTGAATAGATGCTTTCACAACATATCTGTACTGGGGCAAATTTTACTTTTAATATGAAAATTCTGGTACAGGTCCTTAAAAAAAACACTGCGCTCTGCTTATGACGTCATAAATCTTAGCGTGGTCAGAGCAAGACGACCTCGTAAACAGGATTAACCAAACAAGAATGAAGTTAAATACAACTCCAGGTATGGTTTTTTTTTGTTTTTTTTACAAGTAAACAATGTTATAACATAGTTAAAGTCTTTAAAAAAGCCAGATTTGCATAATAACCTTTTGCTCTTTTTCGTTTTAGCCAAGTAGTCTTTTATTTTAAGATTCTAAACTATCACCAGACTCTTCAGATTGTTTATGCACTTCTTTTTATCTCGTCATTGATGACTGAATAATTTTTTTATATGAAATATCAAACTGAAATGTATTAAATCTCAAAAAGTCACAAAGTTTTTAATGTCTTATGTAATTTTCCTTTCTAACATAACACCCAAGAAAACTCTGTTCATGTTCACTAATGCTTTTTTTTTTAACTATTTGAGAATTGTATATGTTTTCTGAAGAGAGATGACAATTAATGTTCTAAATTTACTTTACAGCCAAACATCCGTTTCTCTGCTGGCATGTAGTTTTTATCGTTCTCATTATTCTGAAACATTTTGCCCGTTTTTCCGGGTTCGTTTTGAGTTCTTTGCTGCTGAAACAAAGACTTGAAAGAGAAAGACAAAATAGCCACATGTGTCGTCCCTAAATAGCATCAGTCTTTTTCATCTGTGTTTATTTCATGAAAATATAATTGTGTGGCTGCGTTCCAAAGTCTCCTCTGTGGCAGGAGCAGATGTTTTGTGAGTACGGCACCAGTGCTCGCTCCAAAAGTCACACTATAACAGTGACTATGGTCTATTTATTTATTTCTTTTTGGATTTTTTGAGAAATGTAAATTATGTGAAAAAGACATTTTGTACTTTGGGTCTGTTAAGATGTTATTTAGGTTTCTGACACACTAGACTGGTTGACATTACATACAGTGAGAGGATCTGCCTGTCTAACTTCACTTTAACTTCATTTCATTTGAAGTCAAAAAGAGATTTTAAAAAAACTGAAAAAATAATAATAATAATAATTAAAATTAAAATTAAAAATTCATTTTTTTATATCTTTTTAATCAACATGTTCATTAGTTTTTTCATCATTTACTGACCAATTGCCGAGTTTTACAATCCATACAATGACGTTTGGTTGATGACATATTTTCCTGGTTCGCAGAGGCTGAAAATGCTTTATAATTAAATGCAGAATGCGCACAGCAGTATCATTTTCACCCTTTAGAGTTATAAGTATTTTTTTTTATTTTTTTTTTTTTATGTGGTCTTTTGTGTTTTAATGTTAATTCTGCTGAAATTCAGTGTTTTAATCTGTAAACAAGAGTCTAATAAATCTAATCTTATCTACCAGAACTGCTTTTACAATATAGTTGCACTGTGGCAAAACAGATTTTAATTAATATGACATGAAAAAAAAATCAAATTCAGCCTATTTCACAGTATTTTTTATGGTTATGATATAATGTATAGTATAGTACAATATAATACTTAGTTATTTGAATTGAATTGAAATTGTATTGCTGTTAGCACATGGGGGTTGGCTAATCAGACTCCAAGGGTGGTCCATTCCCCGCTAGGACTGCTTCTTTTGCGACCTGCCCAAGAGTCAGCAGTAGTAATTTCAGTCAAAACATATTCATCCACACATATATAGATATTATATATATATATAGAGAGAGTACTATCAACAGAGGGTTTAAAGGGGTTTAAAGACTCAGAGACCAGTTCTTGAACGCACAGCTCATTTTCCAGCTGATTTCAGTTGTTAGGGGCACTGAACTGAAAAGCCTTCTTTCCCATCTCAGTCTGGAGATGCATCCCCGAGTGCTGCACCGTTCTGCCTCAGGTTTCTCCAGCTGAAGGACAGGTAAAATGCTGAGGACAATTTCCCCTAGCAGAACAAGAAACTGTACTTTAACTTAAGCAAAATGTATAGAGTATGTTCTATACGGAGAATCTTGACAATGAAGCGATACAAAGAATACTCCAGACTAAAATGCAGTCGAAAATAAAAGTCCACTATTTAGTTGAAGCTTTTTTCTGCTCTGGGCCAAAACACTTCTCCCGTGCCTAATGACTGGTGCTGATTCTGAATGTCAGACGTATTAGCAGAGCCCATAACAGGAGCAGCTGGAGTGAGCGCTTTTGTCCTCTTCATAATGAGCAGGTCAGCGCGGGGATTATTAGCATTAGCCACAGGTCGGACTTTTATTAAACACCAGCAAATCCCATCAGAAATGTGAGAGGGAGCCAGGGAACTTTCATTTTCACTCCAGCGCTCGGGTTAGTGTGGGATATGTAGAACCGATTCGAGGACGTGGGTGTTATGTTGGATGTGGGACAAAGGGGATTCGATCATGCTTGTTTGTCGTACATGTTTGGACATTTTTAAAAGTCAGCATAAAACATTTGCAAATAAATATCAAACTGTAGCATGTCAATCATTTTAACATATTAATCTGTACAACTACACCTTAACAAAGCATGAAAAAAATGTACATATCATTTATTAAGCATGATTCAGGCTTAGTAACTACCTAACCTGTTAATCTCAAAAAGCCTTTTTTGTACACATTTTGGGAAAGTAAATAAATTGATGGTTTTCAATTTTCTGGTCTCAGCCTGTAGGTGGCCCACGAGCATGATCTTGGTGTCAAAATTAATTTAAGACTTTGTGCTTTCTGTCTTATGTTACATTTTAATCCATGCATGTTGTTGATTTTAGGCCTGTTGTCTTGAATCCCAAATAGTTGTGCGTAAATGTATGATTTTACAGCAGAACAGCAGCATATCCAGCCACGATGCAGGTCCCGTTGGTAATCGAGGCACGAGCGCAGACTGTGCATTTCCACGTTTATTCATCCAGACTTTCGCACTTATCACGTATACCAGAAAGTTTGTTCGTGCGTACAGGATTTTCAAATGATCCACGAACGGTAGTGCCATTCAGAGAACGTTAGGTTGAGGCTGTGTGCTGGAGTCCGGTTCACGCACGTGTTGCCTTGAGTTTACTGGATTGAAGCGCCACGCTGCGCACGCTTTGATTGTAGGAGACAGGTGAGAGTTGTCACCTACGCACACCTCTACGCACAGATCATAGTAGTTCTTTAAGATGCTAATATTATTCGAACATATTCTGAATTATTATTGGTGTTTTATGCCTTATAAAATAATTTAAGGCCGCAGATCCTCCTCCCCCGGCTTTGCCTCTGACTTAGAGCGGGCTTTAGTGTTGCTTCCCCCTTGTAATGGGGGTCAGCCCTATGTTCTCCGATACCTATGTTCATTGAGAGCTGGGTTTGGGTTAGGCTTGTATGCTGCTATATTTTATGGTGTAAAACCATACATTTCAATTCAATTTGAATTCAATTTATTTTTGTAACACCCAAAATCACAACAGCAGTTGCCTCGAGGGGCGACAGTGGAAAAAACAGAATAAAAACAGAACAAACAATGTTCATAGGGACTTGGTAATGTCCCAGCATCCCGTGTCCTTAGACAGATGTCCCAAGCTCCCCTGTCCTTAGACCCTCCTTCTCGGCCAGGAAAAACTGCCAAACCTCTCTGAGAAAAAGTAGAAACCTGTAGGAGTTCCACAGTGAAGGAGAGATCCGACTCCCTCGGACGGACAGGCGGACACGCCTCAATTTGTAGATACACGGTGAAGCTGGACCCACTTATGCACAACTACTGGGGATGTGGAAGCTGAACCAGTAGTCTTTGCTAGTATTAGCATAGTTCCCCCGTTCACATAAAAGGGGGAACATAGGTACTGGGGAACGTAGGTACGCACCCCTTGTAATGACACATCCAGATCCTCTGCTGCCTCGTCACGTACAGCGGGACTGAACAAAACGTGTGGACAATCGCTGGATGGGATTCTTGTGGATATTTTTTTTTTTACAACTAACACGTTTACAAGCACTGTTGGAGCTGTGCATCATGGAGCCGTCGCGTGTTGGCACAGGAATAGCGCGCGTAGAGCCGCCTAGAGCCGCCTAGAGCCGCCTAGAGCCGCCTAGAGCCGCCTAGAGCCGCCTAGAGCCTGAGCGTAATCAGATTGTCTGAGTGGACGGGCCACAGAAGCCTGTAGCCAAGGGGAACATCGGTACCTTTCACTATTGGAAGTACCGGGGAACAGCGGTACAGAGGAGTAGCGGCCCCGGGGAACATAGGGCTGACCCTGTTTAAAGCTAGTTAAAAGGAGAGCTCTGTTGCTTGTTACAGTGAATAAATAAATAAAGAGGCAGTTTTGAAAAGGAAATCAATGAGCCTGTTTCTATTCCTAAGCCATTTTAGAACAATATTGCAGTTTACGATTAAAAAAAAAGTGTAGTATAGTTCAGCACTAATCACCTGGAAAATAATATGTCTCCCTTATAGTAGAGCAGTGGTTCTCAAACTTTTTACATCAACTACCACAAAAAAGAAAATGTGTTTTTTTTCTAAATCGGTTCAATAACAGAACTATTCCGGGTCTAAATTAGGGCTAAACCTGGTTTTAAGTAGGAACAAACCATTCCCACAGTAGATACTCAAAAGAAAAGTAAAATTGTGAATGAAATGTAATGTAAATGTAATCACTCGAACTGAAGAGGAGTCTCGTACCACCAGAGGAAGCTTGAGAAATACTGAAGAAACGTATTTGAAGGATTTGTTTGTTGCAGTACTTGAAGGGATCAGTGGGGGCACTAATGTTCAATCCAAGTCCAGACTCTTAAACTGAGGCTAACCTGGTGAACCTGACCATAAGCACTGATATGTTACTCTCCGGATTTCTCTTTTCACTGTGAGAGCAGAAAACACACTTTCATTAAACTTCTGCCACTGCTCACTTCACACACGCTTGTATTGTTTCAGGGAATTAGCCGCGCACAACAAAATGCTAATGAGGAAAACAACACCAGCAGGTGCAGAGTGGGTTTAAGGATAAATGAATATTTGATGTTCAGTAAGGTAATGTTACACAAGTGTGACCGCCTCGTCTGCTTTCTCCTACGCGTGTTTCAGAGTCAGACGTGAACTTCATTGCTCATGCACAAGAAAAAACAAAACAAAAAAACACTAAAACGTTATAGCGTCATCTGAACAATTTAGTTGCGTGAATGTGGTTTCCAAATATTTATTGATAACATGTCTTTAAAAGGGTTGTACTACATTTTTATGAAAATAACGAGTTTGCAGGGGTCCAAAGTTATTCCTCACGTTCTCATGTATTCAGAGCATCATCAATAGCATTATCCTATTTTTTGATGGGTTTATAAGCATTTTTCAGTTTTTCATAATTAGCCATCACGGTAAAGCTAACTGCTAGCCTGACAGTGTACTTTCTGGTTCCTTGCAACATAATTACATGGGAGAAAAATTGGGTACGGCCCCTTTAATTGGGCAACAAAAAATAAAGGGTCATTTTTGATAATCCAAAGTAGCAATATTAGTTTGTTTGCATTTACTTAACTAATAAAAAGAAAATACAATTTTCCATCCTCAAAAGTTGTATTTCAGCTTCACAAAAAGTTGAATTTGTAGTAGTACAAAATAAAAACGATTGTGTGTTCAGAATGTATAAAAGTAGTATAAAACCTAAAAATCTGGGTTTTGCTTTAGCCAAAATGTGAAGTGTCACATACAATGTTATTGTAAATTTAGTTACACCAAGTCATTATTCGCCAGACCCCACAGATTTTTCACATTTGGTCGTATTGGTCAATCCCAGTTTCGCCATCATGTTAACTGCATCATGTTCCATTTGACTCTATCAGCATGGCACA
Organism: Chaenogobius annularis; assembly: GCA_015082035.1. Lineage (NCBI taxonomy): Eukaryota > Metazoa > Chordata > Actinopteri > Gobiiformes > Gobiidae > Chaenogobius > Chaenogobius annularis. Next base: position 546,559 of record BJKM01000245.1, on the reverse strand, counting down.
TCTTGACGTGGAAATATTTGCCCACTCTTCTGTACAGAAGCACTCCAAATCTGTCAGATTTCCTGTGCAGAGCCCTCTTCAGATCACCCACAGATTTTCAATGGGATTCAAGTCTGGGCTCCGGTTGGGCCATTCCAAAACTTTAATCTTCTTCTGGTGAAGCCATTCTTCTGTTGATTTGGATGTTTGCTTTGGGTCATTGTCATGCTGAAAGATGAAGTTCCTCTTCATCTTCAGCATTCTAGAAGAAGCCTGAAAGTTTTGTGTCAACATTGACTGGTTTTTGGAACTGTTCATAATTCCCGCCTTGACGACGGCCCCAGCTACAGCTGAAGAAAAACAGCCCCAAAGCATGATGCTGCCACCACCATGCTTCACTGTGGGCGTGGTGTTCTTTTGGTGATGTGCAGTGTCGTTTTTGCACCAGACATACCTTTTAGAGTTATGGCCATCAGACCACAACACATTTCCCCACATGCTTGGCTCAGATGTTCTTTTTAAGAAAAGGCTTTCTTCTGGCCACATTACCCCAGAGCACAGACATATGAAGGATACAGGAGATCATTTACTACACACCCAGTACTTGCCAGAAATTCCTGCAGCTGTTTTAATGTTGCTGTAGGAAACGTCCAGTTCTTGGTAATGTCACTGTTGTGCCATATTTCCTCCACTTGATGATGACTGTCTTCACTGTGTTCCATGGCATATCTAAAGCCTTGGAAATTCTTTTGTACCCTTCTCCTGACTGATACCTTTTAACAATGAGATGTCGCTGATGCTTTGGAAGCTCTCCACAAACCGTGGCTTTGGCCGTAAGATGGAACTGGGGGAAAATGTCAGAAAAAGCCTGCTAGAACAGCAGAACTTTATTGGGGGTTAATCAGAGGCAGTTTAAATGATGGCAGGTGTTTTGACGCCTATTTAACATGAGTTTGAATGTGATTGGTTGATTCTGAACACAACCACATCCTCAGTTATAAGAGGGTGTGCAACCACATTATTTTATTTTTACTCCCCCCCCTCCAAAGGATGGATTTCATTTTTTTTTTTTCAACTGAATCCCCATTTTGACAGAGGTGTATACTTTGTATATCCACTGTATGTATGTGTGTGTGTGTGTGTGTGTGTGTGTGTGTGTCTTTATCCTACACATTTAACATTTTGATGAAAGCAAAATAATATTGATTATTGGACAATTTAGACCCTGAAATATAGTTATAATTGTATCTAAAGAAGACCAATTTGAAGCTTCAAATTTTTATTTTTTTCAAGCTTTTGTATTGGAGAAGTAAACCAACCGGTCAGTCAGAAAAGTTTTTTTGTTTTTATTTTTTTAGAAAACAATTAGCTATTAGATATAAAGTCAGTTCAGCATTGATAATGTGTGATGATCTACTTTTGATGATGGTCTTCTTTGAATGGTTATTTTTATAGATCTAATACGTAAAACTAAACAATACAATAATAATAATAATAAAGGCAAGAAAATAAACATCACTACAAAAAAATTGAATACAAGTCTGTCTAAACTGTAAATAATAACATGGATAAACACAAATCTTTACAGTTAAGAATGCAAATAAGCTCTTCAACATATAAAACAAATAAAGCCAACATTTACTTTGAACTGTCAAAATAAAAAATTAAAATTCTCCTGTTATGGCTCTACATTGCTGTACGAGTTGACATCAGACTGAATGGTCTTGCATTTCATTTTGGCACACGCTGAGTGGCCCATCTCCTAACACAAAGCCCTTATGTTTGGCTGCAGAGGCTGGCTGTCAGATCTGTTAAATGAGTTTTACTTTGGACACTTTTAACTTTTTTCTACAACTCCGCTGAGACGTGGAGAACAGGCCGCATGCCGGATCTGGTTATTGTCACGGAGATTCAGACGGACAGGTGGAGACGCTACCAATCCTCTCATTTCAATTGTTTGGTTCAATCGCGGACGAACGGGCGCTTGTCGACACTGGGAGCAAACATGAAGAACGCCACTCGAGTTGACACTAACGTGATTCAGAGTAAAAGGAGATCATAGCTTTAACTTTGGCGTGAATGCGGGCGTTGATACGGTGTGACGTTTACAACAAAAATAGATCAAACTGCGGCTTGTCCATTAATAGTTGGCAAATAGGCAGAGGCGGCACATATTGCGAAATGGGTGCAGACCATTTTCCAGAGACAGTCTGCTGGTTGCATGTTGATTGTTATTTAGAGGAGAGAGAATGTCTGTCTATGATTGGGTTCATGTTAAAGGCAGATGACAGTTTGGGCGACCATGATTATGTTCAAAATTGTATTTAAAATGTTGCAGATTTTTCTTCAATCAAACAATTTTGGTGAAATGTATGATTCTGGTAGGCCATGGGCAGCAGATAGGCTCTGTGCATAGACCTACTTGTGGTTGGCTCATCTGTGCGTGAATCCTCTTTTTATTTATTCATATTCATACATGGGAAACCCTATGAGTACCCTGCCGAATACAAAATACAAATGAAACAAACAAACAAACAAATACAGAATATCCAGATAAAATGCCAATAAAACATTTAATAGAACAATCAATAAAACTAACAAATACATAAAAACACACTTACACATACACTATGGGAGAGAACCGGCACTGTGGATAGTCCTTAACTCGGCTTTGAATATCGTCTGCAAAATAACAATATCCTGAGATCTAAACCGATGAATACTTGGATCGATTCAAGTTTGCTGAATACTATGGTGTTCAGCAAACTTGTTAAATATTTTGCCAAAATAACAATGAGAGCCTAAACAAATAAAAGGCAATGCTGTTCTATTCTTGCATCTAAAACATCCTTCAGCCTTAGGTCTGTCCTCAAGGGGTTCTCCGTTGCCATGCTTATATTAATATTATTTATTTGGTCGGGTCAGTTCACGCTAATGAACATACATTATACGCATGCTGGAATTGTTGCCATGGGCTAATTCCCACAGATCCATACCTGCTTAGCTTCTGAGATCTGATGAGATCAGACACTGACAAGTTGGTATGACCACAACACACAAACAGTCAATATCAAAGCGTGCTCAACAGACAATGAGTCACATGTGGACCTTTTTTACTAAGGTAGGTGTTTGTGCCTCAATGCTAATGCTAGCCTAACTTCAAACTTAAATAGGACATTAATCAACTGATTAAACGCAATTAAGGACAAGTGGCAATATTTTAAATGTAATAAATCAGTTTACTTCAGGTTAGCATTAGCATTGAGAAACAAACCTACCTTAGCAAACACAGATGTATTCTTTGATGAATTTACGCCTCAAAACATTGTCTATGATTATCACCCGCGACTGTCTATTGTATGATCTTTAGATATTGATTAGCATTAGCTATGAGAAACGGTTAGCTTAGCCACAGTGCACAAAGCCCATTACACAATAGTTAGGATTTGACTAACAACGGGGGCAAAACCTTAGCCAAAAATGGTGTCGTTACATTTAAATTGTTCCTGTATTTTTGATGGAATGTGGCTTGTTGATGACGAAAGAGAAACATTTCAGCATGTTCAACTTTTATTTTCCAAATTTTCTTCACAAAGCGATGTCAGACTATAATAAATGTTTACCAGCGACTATCCAACCTAACAAAGTCATAATTAGAATAAACATCAGAACCTGCAATTAACCTACAGATCAAGTCTTAAATCTGGGGGTAATATTGCACTCAGACTTGAACTTTAACAGCCACGTCAGATCAATAACATCAGCAGCTTTTTACCATCTGAAGAGGCTTATCCATGCATTTGTCTCCGGTAGATTAGACTACTGTAACGGCCTGCTCACATTAGTCTTTAAAGACTTTAAAGCAGTCTCTCCATGGCCGAGCACAAAAGTACATCTCGAACATGTTGTGTAAAGCACTTTAAATTGCGTTGTGTGAATTGTGTTCTACAAATAAACTTGCCACGCCTAAAGGTGCACAATGTTTCTGGGTTTACTGACTGTGCTGTTTTTCAATCTATACAGTTTTTTTTCAAATTAGACACTTTCTAAGGAAGAGAACAATGCTTAATTTTTTTTATTTTTTTTAATAAAGCCCTTTACAGCACTCAAGGTGACCAAAGTGCTTTCCAATCAAATCAAGGCCGAGCAAAAGCGTAAAACCATAATACAATATCATTAACAGTGCGGGCAATAAAACTGTGAAAAATGAGTTGCACTACATTATTGAGTGACTGTTAATCTGTGTCTGAATGAATGCGTTTTGAGCCTAAACTCTTAAAGGTTTGGTGACCTTAAGGCAATGTTTGGGTTTCGAACCGACAGAAGCTCGGCCATTAAAGCAAAAAGTAACATTTTTAAATCAATTCTAAAAGAAACGGGAAGCCAATGGAGTGCCGGAAGAACCGGGGCGATGTGCTGACGTCTGGGTGTGTTGGTTAAACGAGCTGCTGCGTTCTGTACAAGCTGAAGGCGACTGAGGGCAGAATGGAAGACCCCGACATAAAGTGCATTACAGTAGTCTATTCTTGAGCTGATAAAAGCATGAATAGTCTTTTCAAGGCTTAGGTAAAACATGTAACGGATAAATTGGAGTGAGAGAAGTGGATGGAGTGCATGGAGTTGACATGTTCCTCACTTATGCTTCAAAATTGGAGGACATTTTGCTTTTTTAGGTGTGTTTTGTATTAAACGTATAATAGACATACTGTAGATCATCATTATACATGACTAATAAATAATAAAAACAGGATTATTCAAGCATGCATCAATCAATCAACTGAAATAAACATTGGAGTAAGCTAATGAAGAGGAAAAGCTCATACAAGATTTTTGCATTTTATCTTCACAAATTTACTTTTCTGGTAAAAACATCAGATTTTAGATTTGTTTTTCCCCTCTCTTTTTAAGATAACTAGGTAACATTAAAAGACTAGCACACTTTGACCACACATTAGCATCTATTAACATCTCAAACCACCTCAGTCTTCTTAACGCTTTTAACTGCCGCCGATATGATCAATTATCACAGACTACATTTTAACTTTCAAAGACCCTCTCGGCGGAGATGTTATTTATACTCCTGGCGTGTCTGATCATCAGACTTGTAAACACAGACGCGATCAGGTTCATTGTGCGCCTCAAAAAGAACAGAGGAACAAAGGATGAGGAAGGAGGCGAAGAAAAGTAAAAAAGGATTCTAATTGCCTTACCTGAGGGTAGAATGCGGCTGGCCGACTCAAACGAAGCAAAAATCCCAATTAAATTCAACACAGAAGATGAACAAAGCGTCTGCGGTGGAGAACAAAAGAGTGATTAAAACTGCTTGTTAAGAGCGACATGATCCAGGCACCTCAAAGCAGAGCAAATTTTGGATATCTAATAAGCGGCCGGGGAATTGGGGTTCAGCGTTTCATTGTTGCTTTGACAAAAAATATATACGCAAGATTGGATTGCCTTGGTTGTTGCGTACTTCAGCAGAAATTTCCCTAAAGTAGCTAACTCTAAATGTGGTTTGCAGGCTTATTTAAGCAGAGCAACTGTGGGAATTTTAATAAAGGACTAACGGTACGAACTGAAATGTGTTCTGTTATTGGAGGCGCACTGTGTAAAATGTGAGAGAAGGCCGTTGCACACAAAGGTGGGTTATGACTTTGAAAACACTCAAACACACAAAGCGTTTCAAATAAAATGTAAATATGCCCTTCATGTTGATGTATTCATGAGTTGTTGGGTGGTTGGCAACCTCTCCTCACAGTACGAAGGCGGCAGATTCTATTCCGTAACCGCAGAGAAGGGAGTTGGCCTTGTGCCTTGTCTGTCAAGTTTTGCTTAAAATGCAAAAATTGCACAAAAAAGTAACTTTATTAGAGCTGCAACGATTACTCGAATAAATCGAATAATTCGATTACAAAAAAGCTTCGATTATTATTATATTGCTTCGATGATTCGTTCAATTTACATATTTAATCAAAAACCCGTGAATCTGTGGCGCACGGAGCGCACGGAACGACTTGTGGCGCTTTTGTTTCACACGGAGCTTGTTCCGCTCTGACGAAGGCGCGACAGGAAGAGAGCGGCGCGTTTGAAACTCACGAGTGCGACTGGGAAGAGTTTTGATGAGTGAAAGAGCCATGGATCTATTATAATAATCCCGAGCTGCAACTCTAAACACCGCATCTAGCTCCGCCCACCCCAGCCCCCGCGCCGTCGACACGCCCCACCGCGGACCCCCGCGCTCCCCCACTCAACAACTCTGCTTCCCAGTCACAGTCGTACTTTTAAACAGCCAATCCACATGGAAACAGCACGAGGACCGCGGTTATGTTAGAATAATCTGTTGTGAAACAGAAAGTCCGAGACGCGGAGGCCAAAGTGACCGGCACAAGAGCCAAAACGGCCAAATGCTCAAAACGCCAGGACCACTGGTCCCACCCAACATAACGTTTAACAAATGTCTTATTTTAAGTGATGTGACAGAGCCACTGTAACTGTTTACAGTCTATGACAAGTTAATTAAGTCCTTTATATATTCTTTATATACAAACAGAACAGTTTGGACTGAAGTGAAATGTTGCTGTTTTGGGGACAAATTCATATGAAATTAAGAATAAAATGTGTTATTTTAAGCAGAAATTCCTTATTTTGTATTTGTTTATTACTATGAGCTATAACGTTTATCTAAAAAATGATTTAATATGCGTTTAAATGGTTTACTGACTGTACCAAAAAATTAACCGATTAATCGAAGAAAAGAATCGATAGATTACTCGATTACTAAAATAATCGATAGCTGCAGAACTAAACTTTATTGAGTATTACACATTATGGGAAATGTTTTGACTTTTTGAGCATTTACCCACGTTCTAAGAATGTTCCCTCATCAGAAACATGCATGGAGTAGCTTAGTGCAGACTAGTTTGCTGAATCCTGGTTAGAAAATCCTCTCCCCTCCGAGCGTCAAAACTACTCTCTTCTGAATTACCTCGATGACTGACGTTTCCTCGATCTGTGATGTGGCTTTGAGAATCTTCTCTGCCGTTTCTTAAGTACATAAATCATCTCCAGACCCAGTCTGTGAATTTCTCCCGTCTAATCACGATCAGTCCAACTGCATCCTGAGAGGCAGCTTGAAATGTGTTGCAGCTCTGCAGCCAGTAGATGGCGCCAAAAACATAGGTAGTCCCGGGTTAAGCAGCAAAGATGTGATTTTGTTGTTTTTTGTTGTCGTTCTAAAGCATGAGGACAGGAACCCAAGAATGTATTTAAAGGCCAATAACAATACAAATACCCCATATTTGCACTTAAAGTACACACTTATCAGCACTATTTTTACAATAATGTAATTGAATATTGGTGGCTCATTGGTTGGGGTTGTTTAGACCTCTGACCTATTTCTGTCATTGTGTCTTTAAGCCAGACACTTCCCCACCTTGTCTTGTATGAAAATGTCTGTGTGAATTGTTGGTGGTCAGAGGGGCTGATGGTGCAGATTGGCAGTCTCGCTTCCGTCAGCTGCAGGGCAGCTCTGGATGAACAACCCACCACCACCGAGTGTGGAGTGACCCAATAATGTCTACAGTGCAGTGCTTTGACAGGCTTCGATTGAGCCAGTAAAGGACAACACCGTGGTGCCGCGGTTAGCGTTCTCACCTCACAGTGAGAAGGTCTTGGGTTCAACTCCAGGGTGGCGCAGGGCATTGTGTGGCGTTTGCATGGTCTCCCTGTGTCTGCATAGGATTCCTCTGGGTGCTCCTGCTTCCCCTACCACTAAGAACATAATAGGCTGAGAATCTTTTTCAGCTCCCAGAGGGACCAGGACTACACTGAAAGAGAGACATTACATCTCAGTGGGACTTTCCTGTTTAAATAAAGGTCAATCAATAAAAATTAAACATTTGGCAGCAATATTTGTACTTGTAATTGAGCATTTTTTTAGCCATGTATATGTACACATTTTCAGGACTCCGCTTCTGCAAATAAGGAAAAATAAATACAAAATATACTTTACTGTTGTCTGATTCTTGAGAATTGGGTATTCCTGTTCTAACCTCAGACAAACACAAAAAAAGAAACATTGATGTTATTCTAAAATTATTTTTTGCATTCTCGGTTACCTTCCATCCGTGTATCATGTTTTGCATATTCTAATGGATTTCTTTTGGTAGATTGTGCTCTCGTTGTCGTCACCATCCCCCCTCATTTGCTTTCAAGGTGCACCAATGTTACGTAAGTTCTTCTATTTTTAAAACTGAGCTCCAGAATGCAGCCATCACCCCTGTGCTGTACAGAGAAAGCCTGGCGGGCTCAGGGACGTGTCTCCCTCTCTATTCAAAATGCCCAAATAAGATGGGTTTAAGACAGGGCTAGACAACTTTATTTTCCCGAGGGCCAGATTTTTCTTAGGGCCATGGTCTCTGGGCCGGAAGTGCACAACATGCCACTGTAACAACATTTTGGGTCGCACAATTTCAATAAAATGAGTTGATACAATAAAATAACTACTGCTAAATTGGAGTGAGAAATAACAAACAAAATACTTTACCAACATTGCTTTGCAAAATTGCCAAGCCAGAGCTGAACCAGAATTAAGTTAGGACTAGACTAGAACCAGTCAGGTCTGTACCAGGACTAACAAAGAATCAAACCAGATATACATAAGTGCTAACGCAGAATTAAATCAGTAAACAAGATTTTTATTTTGGAAGATGGGTCGTGGACTGGATTAAATTGCTTGGCGGGCCTGATTTGGCCCCCGGGCCTTATGCTGAATAGCCCTGGTTTAAGAGGTAAAAGTGAACTCTCTTATTTAGTTCTTAGCAGACTGACCACCACAGCAGCATAGTGCTGAAGTGGGTAGCCCCTTGGCATTGCCTGATTTGGAAGCTGGTCGGATTTGGCCCGTCCTTCTTTGACCTTGATTCATTCTTTAAAACTTGTTTATTCTGCGTTCTGCTGCTGTGGCCTCGAGTAATGTAGTTCTATCTAAATTAGACTATGTCACAGAGTTTACACTGAGGAAGAGAAACAAAAGGGATCATTTTAGCTCATTTTCTTTAAAGTTAGGCTTTTTAGACGCTTGAGTCAACAGTCGAAATATATTATTTCTTATGGACTTCAAGCAATTATCAGTAAAACATTGAATATTCCAAGTCTAAATATGATGAAAAATGTGTTTTGTCCCAAATATGGTTACTATAGCAACTTCCGCGCTTACAGCAAAATATGAGGACAAATGCAATTTGAAAAACCATGCCAAATCAAGCAGGGTCTTAAATCTGGCAATGACAGCCCATTCCCATAGCGACAATGTCTTGGGTTTGATTCAGAAAACTAGTAGATGTTAAATGGGCCCAGATCATGATTAAGAACCCGAGGAGACAGGGCCTCTGCAGCTCAGAGCTGCTCCATCACTAGAGTCTTTTAAATCTGCTCTTAAGACACATTTCTTTGCATTGGCTTTTAACAAAATTTAACTACATTTTTAATTAATTGTATCGTGCCTTTTTAGGGAATATTGCAGCATTTGACCCATCCTTCCATCCTGTCAGGGTCAGTGGGCCAGCAAAGTGCATTATCTAGGGACCCATCTCCAAATCTTGCGCAAGATTCATCATCAGGAGAACCTATTCATGGGTCCGGAGTGGTGCTACCAGAGGAGCAAAAATAGAAAACAAAACAATGCTTATTCTGTAACATCCCCAAAGACCCTGTTTGTGGCAAGAACTTACTGTGGTCAGGAGGGACCAGTGGATTTACAGAAACCACTCCGGACTGAGCTGTTTGTTTCAGGTAGTTAGCAGCTGGCTAATGCTAGTTTACATGTTATGGCGTGGCAATGCTAATAAACGTTAGCCTACCTGCAGACAGTTGTAGCATGCCTGGTTTCCAACTGTCCAGGTGTTATATTTTAGGATCTGGGCTCTTGAAAGCTTTGAGGGCTTGTCCAGTGCAGAGGGCTTGCGGATGAAGAAGAGCAGATGGAAATGTGCAGAAAAGTTTCTTGTGGCAGGTTGTCGCTGCCTTTAAGTGCTGTCAGCGTGGTTTAGGATCCAAATTGTTTTTCATGACTTATCAGCAGAGGCCACAGCATTCGGGGACATCTTCAAAAATGGCAGTCACAACAAATAAATCGCGTGACTGAAACCCATGGGTTGCTAAAGGCTGAACCTATTGTGCATGTTCTAGGTTAGGTCTTAACATTTACTCCCCAACTACGCTTACATACAGAGAGAACTTCAATATGTCTTTGCCCCAGAAGAACTGAGTAATTGCTGAGAGACATTCTGGTGCCGCTTGTGGATTAGAATTAGCACCAAAACCTTGCAATCATACATATAACCCAAGTCTTGACAAACATCTCATTTACACTCAGCATTTGATTTCAGGACAAATGCTGCAATTAAAAACCCAAGAGGTACACAAGAAGCCAAAAGTAAAAATAGGGCTGTCATCCTTTATTCTATTCTTTTTGGTCTTTCGCTTCCTCACTCTGCCTCTCTCTCTCTCACATGCGCATAAGCATCTTGTTGATTCCTCTGTGAAAAAGACCACACTCTCCAAATGCCACTCAGCTGTGGGCATCGTTTGTTTCTAATCATCAGTGAAGAGAGCTCAAATGTCACCCTTTACAAGCAGGATGAATCTCTATTGATTTCCAATTAGAGGCACCAAATGTCAGAATATCTTTGTGGCGAGGGGAAAATGAGCGGTGGCAATGCGCACTGTCAGTAAGCCGAGTTGTCAGCAGGCGATGTTTCAAACAACACGTCGCACTCAAATGTGCAATGTCTTCATAGTGAGCCAGTGGTACAGAGTGTTCAGAAGATATGTTCTGATCATCTCAGTGTCTAAATTACTGCAAGTATGAAGCATCTAGAGGCAAGATACCAGGACGCAGAGAGACAGTGTCCATTGGAATGAGGGTGTGTTTATGAAAGATGTCGGCGTACGACAGAGGGAAATTAATCGATGAAGACAGTCCGCCGTGTTTACAGCAATTGCACTATTGTCGCGTTGGTTACGTAAAAGATTGGAGAATGTATGGCTTTCATAGAATTTGCTCGAGGGTCAAGAGAGCAATATGAAGGCCATAATCAGTTTACACAATTGGATTGTTAATCAACCCGTTTTGTTCGCATTTATTCATCGGTGTCGTTTGTTGACTAAGGATTCCCTCACACTAGACAATTTTTCAAAACCGTGTTCAGTTTTTATAATGTGGCACAAAGTGGAACCAACCACAGACATTTGTCACACACTGAAGCAGAGGAAACGGCGAATGCGTCACCTGATCCAACAGGCATGTCATGGTAAAAAAACAGAGACGAAATCAATGAAAGAAAGAAACGCATCAGGTGAAAACCAACTGCAAGCCGTGTGAGGTTCGGGACGAAGCAGTGCAGGACAGAGTGGGTCCTGTTGCACCGATCTCGGAGCACTGCGGGTCGGCGGAAGTAATCAGCAAAAAAAACATCTATTTTGCTCGGACACTGCAGCGGTCTGGAGCGGTTTTCATTAGACGAGTGCGCCGTAATTGGCGCAACAGTGGGCAAGTAACACGCTTTAAATACATGCCAAACCCGCCCTGTACTTAGCGTAAATGTGGCGTAAATTCTGCTCGTAAAGCCATTGTAAATTTAAACATGTTGTCCCTTACGATTTGACGTTTTGGAGCTGTGACCCGACAAATAGAGGTAACAGAATTGCTCTGAACCCACAGACATGAATGAACTGACAATACCAATACCGATGCCAAATATGTACAGTATACATATATATCTATTGGCAGGGTATTTTCATGACAAACTTATTGAGGCTACAAAACTGCTGATTATTCACAAGGGCCTCATTCATTAAATATGTCCAAAACATTTTGTATCCTTACTACTGAAATATCAACAATCTTGTAGATGGGTTATCTTATGGCGCTGATGAGTTTGGCATTTTTTGTGTATCAAATATTGCCCATTCGTGTGTACATTTTATGATGCAGCTTCATGATTAAAAAATGAGTCTAATTTCTTATCGAGACCATAAATGAAAACAGCAGGTATTGAAAGTATTGTAACCCAAAGTATACTTTGAGTTTATTTGCGCATCGCTAGTTTTCATCCAACGTCTTCTGATCAGATCAAATTGTCTGACGCCCGGTAGTTGCTTCCTCGTGTTGGAACCTTACGATTGGAGGTTTTGGAGCCGTGACCCGACATGAGGAGTGACGCAACAAATAATCACTTTGTTGTGAAAATCGATACTCTGGCCACACCTTCTCAAAGTCGTGGGGATTCAAATCGGGATAAAGTCTGCACCCAGTCTTCTTAAAAGCAACTCCAAAATGATATGCCTAAACAGTATATGCATAAACCAGACAATACGTAAGTTTTCTGGTCAAGTCTTAGTGTAGAGACAAATCCCAGATGGTGTGGGGGTTTTGTGTGGTCTTCTCTGGACGTTCCGATTCGTTGAGTTTCTACTAGGTGCTTCACTGATCTAAAATGTGCTATAAGCAAATCTTTTCTTTTTCTTATTTACTGTAGTGCAATCACCTGCATCTAACAGCTCGCCCAAGTTCATCTAGCTTACATATCAAATTGTTTTATTAATAAATATAACGCTCTTTCTTTCCAACGCTGAATATTTTGTCACTTTCCTTTGAAGTTTGTTGTTGACTGAGCGTTGCTGAATTGTTGCCGATTTCTCAGGCTGTCCGCAAGCTGTTGTCTCTTTATGCATGCCGCTCCCATCCGCCACATTTGCGCAATCCCGTCCTCGCAAACAAATTCAATCTCAACGCAAATAAATTAGCCCAGTAAATGCGCGCGGGTGCGGATGCGTGCAAGGCGCCAATTAAATTAACTTCAACTTCACAGGAACGTTTTTCCCTCCTCCTCCATCCATCCATCCGCAGGAAAGAAATGAAGACTCCAAACACCAAAGCACATATCAGCATATTAAAATCATTTATTGTGCTCCAGAAGAAGTAATTACTATTTAACCAGAAAGAAAGACAAGTGACAAAGAATCTACATTACAAATGCCAGACCAGCCCACACAAGTGCCCTGCTTCACACAGCATCGAATAGACTTGTTCTCCTCCATGATTCCGTCTCCTAAACCTCCTTTTTTTTCTTTTTTCTTTTTTACTGGTTTGAGGTTGTTCTGCTGTGGTGTCGTGAGGTCAGAAGTAGCACGGTTACGTTACATTCACCTGTAGATAAGCGCTCTTCTCTGGTTCCTTCAGCGGTTCTTGCGATTATTCGTCGATATAAAGTGAGGCTCTAAATGTCGCCAGTCCAAGTACGTGGATATGACGGGACTGGATGAAGATGTGTGGATAGAAAAAAGACGTGTGACGTGTTTGGTTACCTGTTGTAATGTAACTGAGGATCGGCAGTAAACAAGAGTGGACATACATAATACTGTAAATAAACAGTGATTCTGTGTGAACGTTTGTTTAACTGATTGTAAGAAATTCTACAAAGTGTTCAACATGGTCTCATTAGAAAGCATGTAAAAGGCAACTGTCACTGCTGAAGTCAAAGGGCCCGTACCTGATTTTGAACCATGAGCCAAGAACATGTTTCAAGAAAGGCATTCTTTAGCCCCGCCTCTCACTCTGATGATGGGGACAGTCACAGGAGGACAATGGTTTTTATTTTATTTTTTTTAGAGATGTGCAATACCAGCTGTTTCACTTTCAATTTGATTCCAAGGTTGCAATTGACAATACCAATACCGATACCAATTCCACACGTATATCTCATCATCTACTATTTGCAAGGTATTTTAATGACAAACTTATTGAGGCTGGTTATTCACAAAAACCTCTACTATTGAAACTATCAACAATCTTGTAGATAGGTCATGCTACGTTATGGCGTCAGTGGGTGATAATAAAAGGAGTCCTGCATTTTTGGTGTATCAAATATTGACCGTTCGTGTGTACATTTTATGACGCAGCTTCATGACAAAAATAAAAGTACAATTTGTTTTTGAGCAGTATCAATACTATAAATGAAAACAGCTGGTATCAAAAGTATTGTGTCGAAAGTATAGTCGCGCATCGCTAGTTTCCATCCAACGTCTCTTGATTGATTAAAATGTACTGTCCCCAGCAATTGCTTCCCCATGGTTCTCATCACAAATTTGACAAAAAAAATAAAAATAAAAAAATAGGCCTACCATATAAACTAAAAGAGGTTTCATTGTGCAAGGGGAAAAAAATAGAATCTGTCAAGTGCAGGCCCTTAAATGAATGTATACATTTTACTTACAAAAAAAAATTAAATTGCAGGCAAATAAAAAAAGATTCATACAACAATTGGTTAAATTAACCCAAAAATATATATAGCCTATACATATGCAAAATTAAGGTCAGATGTTATATTTGAACAGTAATCCAAAGTACCCTCATAATAATAAACATGAGAAACACATACATCCTTTTATAAGCGAATAGTTAAAACTTAAAGGTCAAATATACACTCTTTACTCTGAAGAAGGTTAGGGAAAGCAGGAACGTTGCTTTCTAAGGCGACCATGGATATTTTTTAAGTGGTCCCTCAGTAACCAATCAGAAGGCCAGCAGATGTTTTAGTAGATGTTTAGATGCGTTCTGGGGACCCAATGGAGGTAGTAAAACGCTATATAAACGTTACCATTACGGAAAAGTGTAAATGAGAGTAATTAGCCTTTCCAATTATGTTTTTTATACACAAAACTAATATTGACAAAGCTTCACGAAGCTGCTTACATCTAGGTAGCGCCACCTATGTCCACTCCTGTGTACTTGTTAATGAAATGAGCACACTGTAGCAGAGTTTAGCTTGCGCTTTTCAACATTGTAAATCCAAAATGTTGTGTTAATTGGAACCATGTGTAATAAGACAGGCGCTCGACAGGTTATCAAACACAATGGATACGCGCACACAAAATAGAACACTTTTTCAGAAATGAACCATAGTGGAAAAAATTACCACTGAATATGACAATAAAGCAGGTGTTGGTACCCATTAGCGAATGAATAGAAACAAAGAAACATTAGCAAGGTGAAGCTGACACAGTGGTTTTGCTCAGAAATGGCACCAAAAAATTACACATAATTAAACATAACACATATTTTAGGACATTTCCGATGGATTTTGAAACTGTTGTCTGAATACTGTCATCAGGGAAAGTAAAGAAAGAGATTTTTGTTGATATTACTTAGCCATACCGCAATGCTAATTTGCTTTACTTTTTGCTCAATAATTATGGTGCGTTCCAGTCGTCCTCGGAGACAGCTTTTTTTAGTGATGGTATTATTTTCTCTTTAGTTGATCACGACTTTCGACTCGCTGTCTGTGAATCTAATCCCGCGCTGTGTTTGAGCCTCTGCAGTTATAAATGCGCTGTTATGCTAATGTTGCTAACGTCTGCACAGAGCTAACATCAACAAAAGCAGAAATTCTCTCTCAAATAATGCTTTATAAAGTGTAAAAGTAATAACAATGTCTGACTTAATAAATGGACATAATCAAATCAACGTTTTTTGATGATTTTAGTGCTTTTATAGGTATTTTTAAAATCAGTTGTTCCTAATCGTTTTTCCAACTTGACAACTGGAACACAGACATTTTCGACCCAGAGTGCATATGACAGGTTTTCATGTTTTTTATTTATTTTTTTATCATCATTCCTTTTGGTGGATTAATACCCATAGCAAATATTCATTAAAGCTTTACATTGGCTAAATTGTGGTTTGAAAAGTTGGAAAACTGTTGAAAAAAAGTAAAACAGAATCATCATACACAAATCTAGGAACAATTTACGCGCAAAGGCACACATTTTTTTTCTGACAGTTTAAACATTCATTGAACAAAATAAAGGTGTTGCCATACATTTGTATTTGTCAAATAATTGCTATTGTGTAAATTAGACAAGTTCTGGCTTTTGTTTACAGCATAGCTTCAAGGTAACCGTAAGTAATAACCTGTACATATGTCACATCAGCCTCCAATCTAGCCAGGATGGTTTATTGTAAAATTCACCAAAATTGTCAAATATTGATTTTTTTAAAAATTATATGAACTATGTTTTAGTGAAAAGGGTAATCCAACTTGTCATATGCACTTTAAATCGCATGAAAAATCAAAATAACGATGAAATCCTTTAAGGTACTAGCTTTCAGGCTAGCTCTACTTTTTTATTTCTCTTGAATATTCCCCTGGCACTTGTTGAAAAACAGGTCAGACTTCCTTACTTTACATGCAATGGACAAGCCAATTTCTTTATTTTAAAACTTCACTATTTTTACTGATGTCAAATGGCCTAGCTGCAAGTTGAAGGTAGAAGTACCCAAGAAGTACACAATATAAAACATAAATCTTGACTACAGACTGCAAAATTTGAGAAAAATATCATGTATTTTAGCCAAAATGACGTGGATGATTTTCCGGTTGCGGTGGCTGGGACACCGCGGCAGCCCACAGCCCTCTCGCGGGGAAATTTGTCATTTCAAACTGCTGCATAAACAGTGATAAAGCTGCCATTAACTTTTAGTCTCCTTTCCCGTTTTATTTGCTCATTTCACTGGTTGACCATGTCTCCTGCTTTACTGATGTACGTTTTTTAATGGTTTATTCTGTATGGTTTTATGCTGTCCACACACACGGTTCCTTTTTTAAAATAGGTTGAAGTTCTGGGATTTTATGTCATAATTTGGGGCAGAGGTGTAGGTAACTCTATGGGGGATTCACATTCCACATTTTTATCAGGGGTTTGGTTGAATAATGTCCCTACTTTTTCATTGATGATAAAATATATTTACTTCACCGTAGTTCATTTGTGTTATATTTAAATTGAACAAACTATGATTATGCAGTGTTGAAAGTTACATGATAATGTATTCGACCTTAACCATGTCTTCATCTTAAAGTGTATGTTCTCCTGTTTATGGAATAAAAATACATCACACTTACATAATGCTTTTCAAGATACCCAAAGACACTTTACATTTGAGAGACAGACAAAAAAGCAATAGGTATAAAGAAGGATGAAGTTATTGAAAGGCAGTTTTTAAAATATGTGTTTTCATTGATTTTATTTTAAATATAGTGAGTTTGTTAGTTTGGTGGCATCGCACCTGTGGTAAATATTTATCATAGTTTTACTTCCGTTAACTTGCAGTTTGTGAAGACATTTTGAAAAATAAGAGGTAAAAGTTACAGGACGTAGAGCTGAGTTCTCAAACAGAATCCCCTTGTGATGTCATCAAAATGCGACAATGAGAGAATGTACACTTAACTGACAAACTTTTCTGACAGTTTAAACAGTCATTTAACAAAATAAAGGTGTTATATGGGATCATTGTTAGTCAAATCATAACTGTTGTGTAGTTTATATGAATTTTGGCTCTTGTTTACAGTATGGTTGCTAGGTAACAGTTGGTGAATTACCTCTGCCTACGTCATATTTGCTGCCCATGTCCACCCAGGAAGTACAATTATGAACTTTACAAAAAATGGTCAAACAAATAATCAAAATGTTTAGTAAAATCTGAAATATAATTGTGTCCACTACGTTTTAGTGAAATGTGTGTCCAACCTGTCATATAGCGTTTAACCATAACCCTCTTCGTAACCTTAATTATATCCGTTCCTAAACATAATCACTTTTAATGATCATAGCAGACTGTCACATTGGAGCCGAATATATCTATAACCCTTTGTGTTAGCTAGATAATCGGCAAGCGAAAACCCATGTATATTGATTTAAAATGTTTGTTAGTTTTCATCGCGCTTTCGAAATTGGTATTGAACTTTATCGCGAAACGTTAGTATTGTAAACAACGCGACGCCATCATTTATTTGACGTCGCATTCCTCGGCTCGTCCAAACTTCAGTTGATTCATATGGTAAAACTTCAAAATTACGATTCATTTTTTTCTGCATGGACTTTTCCCAGCCCGTGTATGCAGCGCGTGTGGCATTGCAGTTTCAAGTGGAAGAATCCATTGTGTCTGGGCTGGTGCAGTTTTGACAAATCTGCTCCATCACCAGCCATGCAGACCCTGTTAATGTTTTAATCAGTCATGTTCACGTCAACCGGGGCTGCGTCCAATTTGTGCAGCTAGCTCCAACTGCAATCAGCTATTTTTCAGGGCAGAAATGAGATTTTTAAAAAGAAAATTATTTAGTCATGTTTTCATCCAAAGCGCTGAAATTAGAGCTCGTGGCCTGTTGAAATCTGAAGGTCGATTCAAGCTGATGATGTTTCAAAGGAATTTTTCACAGAATTATTCCAATCAGGGGCAATTGAATGAAACAAGTGGAGATTTTGAATTAACGCCATAGTGCGAGCTTGCTTGGCTTTTTGGTCTACAGTAAGGCTTGTTTCAAAGCTCAAATCTTGTGATAATCACGGTTGCAAAGAAAATGTAACTCAAATAAGAGTACCGTTACTTCAAAATGATATTAGGCTGATTAGAAGTACAATGTGGTGGTTCAAGAAATTACTAACGAAATTTGGGGGATTTACTACTCAAGTAAGAGTACTTTGATGTTAATGATTTGGAAGGACTAAATGTTAACGATGCACCTAATCATGCTGTATCTGAGGGAATGGTGCAAGAAATATACATTTTCAATTCTTTTAATATTGTCCACATAAAGCTTTTGTCTTACTGTGGGAAGAGGAACCAACACTTTAACTCAAGTAAGAGTACTTTACATTGTAAAGTATGGATTCTGTTCACTGACAACAAACCCCTTTCTGATTCAAGTAGAAGTACAGTATAGTCTGAAAACTATCCTCGAGAAGAAGCACAATTTTATTAAACAGTTACTCTGATACTAGGTACTCTTGACTGAAGTTAGGCCTTTAGGTCAAGATATATAGAAAATGTATGCTAGTAATGCTTTAGGAAACTGGGAAATAACTTTGGATCACTGCAAATGGTTTAAAATTGGCTATTTTTTTTTACATTTTTAGGAGGGTAAAAATTAGGTCTGTACGGCGTCAAAGTTACCATTATACTTGTGCAGTAATGTCGACATGACATGTTATCTTCCTTACATAAATTCCTTCAAAAGTTTGTTGTTATTTTCTTCTTAGAAATATGTTCTAAAGAGACTATGTTTCCTCAGAAGCAGATCCGTGGGGCAGATGGTAAACGTATCAATTCAATTTAAACGTTTGACAACTTTCCCGTCCACGCTGCTGTCGCCAAGATCCTCTGCCATCTCTGTAGTACAAATATAACATCCTCTCTACACTCAACCATCTGCTCTACACTCCACTGCACCATAACTGACCGTATATGCAGCTTTGATATGAGCTAGCACAAGGACAAGCTAATATGTGCAGTACACCATGTTTCACAATTGAACTACTCATTTAATAGCCTTAACAAAGCATGAGCAAAGAGCAAAGACTTAATTTATAATGAGCACATCGTTTACAAATGATTCAGGCATAGGTGTAACTATGTAATTAATAAGTAGTAATAAGCCCCTAACCTTAGACCTTAATTAAGTTGTTACTAAGACTGAATCATTCTAAATAAACAAATTGTTCATTATGAATTAAGTCTTTGTTCATGCTTGATTAAGTCTAATTAAGGTGTAGTTATTATAAAATGCTACCTAATTACCTTAAATCTAAAAAGTATGGATATATAAATAGTTGGGTAACACTTTATAATAGCTAGATTTTAATTAAAACATGAACATTCATGAAGAATAGTTAGCATCATTCATAATAAACAATTTGTTCATTATTAATAAAGTCTTGGTATTTTTTTCTTTATTAAGGCTAATTACTGTTTTCTAGATTCTATATATTTTGTTGTCGGGTCTTGGATCGCCAGTGTGTGGTTTTTCATCATAGGTCATCGAAGTGTCAAATACGAGTAAATGGAATTCCACGAGAGCCATTTTCAAAGCAATAGTTACACGGCTATTTACTTGAGAAAGTTTATTGAAACTTACTAACAATTCTGCAAAAGTAGTCCTTCACTATTTCAGGGATATTTTCTAAGAGAAATGGTACTTGAGCTTTTGGGGTATCTTAAATGGGCACCACGTATGTTTTCAGACAGATGGTCCAGAACCTTCTTTTCTCCTTGACGTTGCTATTGTTTTGCTTGGAATGTTCCACAAAATGGCATAAAATTTAGCAGGTAGCCGCATCAAACCAAGTATTTTTGCCCATAAAAACTGCTATATTTGAATAAATGAAAGATAGATACTTTATATAATACTGTAGAACATTCAGGGAAAGCAATTTCTTGAGCAACTAAAAGAAGTTCTACCAGAAAAGTAATAGCACTTAATTGGCCTACCTCTGCCTTTTAGGAATGAACTTTTAATTACTTTGATATAGTTTGTATGATAAATATGTATGTAATCCATTCTTGATAGTGGATAAAAACAAGTTTAGGTCTATAGGTCCATCTTAAAGAACTGCTACCAAACTGTAAACAGATGTATATGTGCTGCCAAGACTGTTAGCATTTGTTTTCTGCCAAGTTCCTCTCCCATATTTTGTGAAATGTTTCAGAGGTCACCAAAACAAGGTCGTGTTGCTTTTTATGTGTCTGTAATAAATCAAGTGCAAGCAATAACTACCGTATGCGTGCGTTGCTTTACACAATAACTTTAGACAGCGCCGCGCTTCCAGAGCCCAATTACTTTGTGTTAGCATTGCCGACCACGTACCCTCATTAGCATTTGATCGTTAGCAAGCGGAAAGTTAGCCCAGAAAAGAAGGAAAATGGGATGGATTTTTACCAAATTACACTCAAAATGAAATGTTGACCCTGAAAAAATATATTAGGCCAACTTTTCATTTTAATTATTTCGTTTTCACCCAAAGCAAACAATTTAGCTTTTAAGATTATCTATTTAAAAATGTTACAAGTTCATTAAAGGTAAAATATTGAAATGACAAAATGTTACATAATATTTATTTACTGTCAACACAGCTTTTCTTTTTTTGGGGGGGGAGTTTGATCAGCCAACGTCACACAAATATAAATATATCTTGTATAAATAATTTCTAAATCACAACTGAATCATACCTTTTAATTATGAGGCTGATATCAGCACACAAAATATGTTAAGCAATTCCAAGTTTGTGGCAGTAAAACGTGGTTAAAGCTAGAGTAAACATGAAACAGCTTCTGGTTTATCGTCAGATTTTCCTGCATTTAGGCTATTTTGACCTCCCTACACCTTCTTTTTATGTAATGCACTGGGTTTGGATAGTGTTAGATACATCATGCTGCGGAAATACATCCTTTTCTGAAATATTTTTTTTATCTTGATGCAAGTTCCAGACCTGGATAAACAGGAAATGGCTGTTGCTAACATGCACTAGCTGTATTTTGCTATGCATGTTAGCGTTTGGTGAGAAATTATCATTTTCTGTTTGTCGTTTTGTTTTTTCTTCGCAATTTATTCAGGCCCCTTAAACAGGACGGCACGGTATCACTTAAGATGGTGGAAACACTTTCAGACCGTCCTGATCCACTCAAAAAAAAAAAAGAAAAAAGTGTAAACTAGCTTCAACAATCTGATCTCTTACTTGGCTGGTGCTTGTCTCCATGGAGATAGTATCTTGGCAGACCCTCCACTAGAATACATTGTTCACCTTTTAAAATATCCAATTAGAACAGCATCCTATAACATTATAATTCCCTCCTCCTCCCTAACAGCATGTCTCAGTGTTAAATGGGGTGACAGCAGTCGCCTTTCTCTTTATTTTGAATGACTGCACCGTGCCTGGAGCCAAGCCGCAGCCTCACAGCAGACAGCTCTCCTCACTTTTGGAGAAGAGGAAAAATAAAGGCCGTAGACAGGCGCTGCAGCTTAGCAAGTGTAGCTACTGCGTTCACATATGGGAGATTTGACTACAACAGGGTTTGCCAGGCTGGGTATTTGAGTGTCTGTTCTGTAAAGAGCACCACTTTGGCCCACGCGCTGTTGCAGAATGTACATAAACTGCTGTCTACTTCGCACTGTTGCGCATTTGGATTGTGGCAGTTTATGTTGTTATTTGACCTAAAAATCGTGGAGATGGTATGTTAGTTTAAAAAGGAAATTGGTGCATTCTAGGTGCATCGAACAGGGTTTTTCTATTTAGGGATATTATTGGCAAAGGGAAAGGCTTAATAGTTTTGATAAAAATACTGTAGATATAGATTACAATTTTTGACTGTGTGTGGATTGAAATGAAGTCCAAGACTGTATACTTGACACTATTATTTTTCTCTTTTTTAATTTAATTCAGGAGACAGGCTTTTCTCTCTCAACAGCGAATAGCTTTTTTCAAATAGTTGTACAAAATAGACTGAGAATTATTTGGGATATTGAGAACCTTATTCCTTCTTCTGGTCTGAAATTCTCGTATGTATCAACAGTAGTACTCTTTGAACATAAATAAAGTAAATCTGATTACTTGGCAGCTTGCTAAAAAGTCAATGGCAGCCGAGTTATTTGTGGTAAACCCAAATTAACCTCTCTGACCTTCTGAATAAATTGTAGCGTGCACATGAATTACCAGTTCAAATTGAATATGGACACTTTCAAATCCAACTTTTCACATTATAACACTAAAACTCAACTTTGGCCTAGCAAACATTTCCGACTAACATGAACACGGAATCGTTTAAACACCTTGATTGACCCTTCATATGTTCTTCACCCATACAAACTTGTAAAATGAAAAGAGGGCACCCTGTGTTTCAGTCAGAGCACCTGAAACTTCAAACGAATCATGAAAAATGGGTTAAACAGTGCAGAAAATGCCTCCTCTAGGTGGCGCAACAGGTAGCAAATAACATAGATGCCAACGAAAGAAACGACGCCTTTGATTTGAAACGGTGTCAGGTGAATAACCCACTATCAAAAAGTAGTACCAACACACAGAGTACAAAACTAGTCCTTATATGCCCCTGCACCTCAAGCTAATGGTATTTTTATGCCAGACAGTCTTTCCCACGAGCCCTCCCCTTTAATCAAGCCCGATGCAACGACGACTCCGCCTTCCTCGGAACTGCATTTCCTGTGATCCTTTTACGGGGGATTTCTTGTTGTAAAAAAAAAAAAAAAAAAAAAATCCAATCGGGAAAATCTGTGTGTAGTCGCTCCGATGCGAGGGAAGGTTTTGAAAAATTACTTTTATTAATGACGTAATCAGCAGAGCAGCCATCAAGCAGATAAATTGTCATGCGCATCGTGCTTAAAATATCCCATTTTTCCTCCGTCTGTCCCCCCAGCTCTCTCTGTTAGCGAAGTTGAAGCCGGAAGATGGTTCTATACGCTCCGCACTGGTCGTTTACTGGTTTAGTCGCAGTGGCAGGTTTGCGGTAGTCGCCCGGCTCGGTTTTTCGAAGAGGGCCAAAAAAACAACCTTGGTGCTTAATGTACAGATCTAGATATGTAAATAGGTTCTATACAATAAAACGTTCCCGATGCTCAAAAATAAACAAATGGAAAGTATCTCCTCGGAATCCGTTGTGCATACAAGGCTGGGTTTGTCCTTGAGGTTTTTTCAGTAGTCCCTCCGTCCCCATTGTCCGGCGTTATCTTACATAAAGTTAACACATGCCTAAATGAGTTTATGCAGCAAATAATCTGCCGTGGGAAAACAGTGCGTCTGCTTTCTGTTACAAAGTGCGCCCCTCGTGTCACCTCCGAGGCGTTTTGTGAAGCTGTGTGTAGCTCCGAGATAATTCTGTCAAGCAGCTATTTGTCAAAAGATCCCAAAGGCCGCGTCTGTCACTAGAAAGAACAAGTGTGTGTTGTTATATATATATTTTTTTGTTTTTTCGCTCTGAAACAAAAATATAAAAAAAAAAGCTTCATTTGTTTTCAGCTTTTGAGTTTTAAATTCTTCTTTTACTCATTTTTTACAAAAGCGACTAAATCTTTTTTGTCCGTTTGAATCCCCAATAAATCCCCGTATATTCCTTCGTATGAACATGTAATGAATGATATAATCCAGAATGGTATAACTCCAGGCTGCAAACTTATCCGCGTAGGTACAGGCCCATTGTCTCTGCAGCCTCGTTAGCTTTTGTTAGCTCCGTTAGCCCTGTTAGCTTCCTGCTTTTGGAGTCCCGGCAGCAGGGCTATACCCGGGTGGTGGAGTGGGAGTGTGGGTGCGCGTGGGGCAGCGTGTTGTTCTGCCCGCTGCTGGGGTAGGTGTTGTACGAGTGCAGCGACGTCAGCCCGCCCATGCTGCTCGGGATCATGGTGATGGTGTTGGGCGTCATTAGTGGGATGTCGTCCGGGGACCTCCTCATGGCCAGGGTGTAGTCCGGTGGGCAGGCAGTCCTCAGAACCACGTCGTGCGGGTGCAGGGAGTCACCCACGCCCCGGCAGTCCCGCTCCAGCTCTGAATGCTGCTTCATCTGCAGGGACATGATCTCCTCCTCCTGGGTGTGGGCCAGGTCGTTGGCCGCGCTCCTCTGGGGGCTGCAGCGCCGGTGGACGTCATGTCGCCTCTTGTCCTTCTTGTAGTAGAGGGCGGCAAAGGCCAGGATGTTGAGGAAGAGCAGGGAGGCGCCCACGGCGATGGTGACGGAGAGTTCGGTGGAGTAGTCGCGCTGGTCGACCAGGTGGGGCTGGTTGTGGCTGCCCTGGGTCTCCGTGGGGAAGGGGGTCGGGCTGGAGCGCTTGGGGGCCGGCAGCTTAGGTTTAGGGCTGCGATTGGTGATTTCGGGTGGAGGGACCTGGAGAGAGGAAACACATTAACAACACTGACTACGTTTACGTGCAGTCACTTAGCCTCTCATAACGGCAATATTAGCAAAAACCCAATGTCGTCTCTTCAAACTGCTAGCCCTGGCATTAGCACTGACCAATCATATTTTCCCTTTACAGTTTATTGACAGGCTCAAACAAGCAATCGCACTGTTTTAGTCCAACTCCAGGGCTTGTTCTCAGCCCAGCAATAGACACACAGATAGACCTGGCCCTGTGTGTAATGACTGGAGCTACCACCAGTTGGCGCCAAGTTGTTACTTTGACAAATCTGTTGACGCTAGTTGTTTCACTTGTTTGCCGAGTTTGAAAGAAAAAGAGAGAAGATGATTTCATTTGGACAAATGATGGATTATTATTCAAAAAGGAGAAGTTTATTGTTGTCACTTAAAAGTTAGATGTAATGAAACTTTCAGAAGAGCATCGAAAACCGAGCTGCAAAGGATTTATTGACACGGACCTGACGGGAGAAAGCACAGGATGAATGACCTGTTTACATCTGGGATCATGGCCTGACGTGTACAACAAGTGCTAAACAAACGACAGCAGCTGTGAGTGAGACTGAAAGTCATGAACAGCATGACTTTAGTTGACAGTAGAAAGTATTTGCAAGGCAAGATTTTAATGAACGCCAGACCAGATCAAGCACAGCTGGAAGACGCCGAAAAAGGAAATACTACAGGGCCAAGAAGCAAAACGGTACCAGCGGCTTCAACCCATCTACCTTCACCCAGTTCGACATAATGAATGAGATTTTGGGGCAAAGACCATGGCAAAGACCCTTTACTACTGGCCATGATGTTCTGGGTGTTGAGACAGTGTCAGTGGCATCTGTACCGTGTCTACAGGATTAACTCTGCTTGCTCACTCATGTAAACAGGTTATTTTGAATGTTTCGGAATGTTGACCTTAACCTGAATATTCGACATATATGTAAAAGTGGTCACTGAGAATTATGTTTTTTTGTTATATGCTAGGAATGTTTTGTTTTTTTCATATTGACTTATATATAGACTTGTATTCATTATTTTCTTGATATCCTAGATAAGGTTTGATCCCAGTTTAGTCCTGGTGACATGATTTGGTCTTGGCTTTGTCATTGTCAAGTCCAAGTTTAGATCTGAGAACAGTCCCAATTCTGATGTTCTGTGAGTGTGCGTTTTTTGAGGCATTTTGACAAAAAACAAAAACAATAAAAAGGTGAAAAACTCATCTAATTATTACAGATGGGAGATGTATAAAAAAACAATTGATAGTATTGCAATTGAATTTAGAAGTATCGAACCTCAACCATGAAATTTACAGGCACATTTTAGGACATTACTGATGCATTGTCAAAATATTGTCTGAATATTGTTCATGTTGCAAAAAAAACAACAACAACAACACCAGTCAGAAACTTGTCCAAATACCTATTGTAAGTAAATACATGTAGTCTAGCTGTTGCCTCTACAAAGTTCTCTATATCACAAGCGCCTTAGCATCATAATAAGAGTAAATATGAAGAGGCGGTTTGGCATTTGGGAGTTAAGCTGTTCGGTGCCTGTGAATGCAGAATATTTGATTTGCGGCGGACCTTGGTGGTGGTGGGGATGAGCTGCGTGACCTCGTTCAGACTGTGCAGATGTGGGACCAGCTCCAGCCACAGGTTCACCTGAGGAGAGAGAGACCGAGGAAGGGAGGGAGAGAGAGAGGAGAGAGAAGGGAAGACGGCGACGGAGAGAAAAAAAGAGGGGAGAGATAAAGGTAGAGGAGAGATCGAGTGAGAGAGAGAGAGATAGAAGGGGAAGAAGAAAAAGGGGGCGAGAAGGAGAGGGAGATGAGATGATAAAAGAATAGAAAGGAAGGGAGAGAAAAAAGATGGATAGGTAGGTAGGTAGATTGAGAGGAGAGATGAAAGATAGAAGGTGAGAGAGAGAGAGAGAAACAGCCCGAGAATGCAGATGGGAGAAGAGAAAGAGGGGAGAGAGGGAAGGAGGAAGAGAAAGAGAGGATGCATAGAGAGACAGGAAAGAGTAGAATAGGAGAGAAAAGAGGAGCAGGAGGAAGGAAGATAAGATTAAAAGAAGAAAAGAGAGTGAAGAAACAAAGAGAAAAAACAGAGAAAGAAAAAAAAGAGAGAGATGAGAAACAGGGACAGACACAAGGGGAGGAGACACAACATTTAAACTGAGTCGTCTGAATCTCCTCTAAGGTCCAATAAGGACATCGTCTGTCACAGTGTGGAGAGCTTCTGCGAGGTAGAGGACTAAAACGGCTTCGTTCAACGCAATTAATTACAAAAGAAAACTTGAAAATGTTGGAGGCCTGGTTTTACTTCAGAGGAGAGCACTCCACACCACGGAGAAACCAAGCCCACGTGTGCAACCAGAGGAGTTACTGTACATATAAGCGCAACTTCAACATTGCACCTTCCAAAATATATGGTCAAATTCATTGATTTTACTGAGAACAATTGCAATGTTGATGTATTCAGAGTTACAAAAAAAGGTATGAAAGTTTTGGTTCTCGAATTGATTAGCCATTCAGAAAGAAGAATCAGCTCCTCACTTTGGCTTGGCCGATCCTACCACTGAAACTGAATATAATTTTTTTTAAAAGATGTGTATTCACGAAACGGAAATTGCTGCACTTCCACTTGAATAATCCACAAAATTCCCATGTATCCTCGACAACAAAAGACTAGTGAGTGTACCTTGTTGGCTCTGTAGTGCTCCTTGACGCGGGGCTTGAGGCCGATGTGGAGGTACAGTTGGTCTTTCTGGTTGTACCTGGTCCAGGCTACCTCTTCGAAGCGATTGGGTTTGGTGTGGATGAACTTTGTGTCCTGGGGAACCGGCTGGTTTGGGTCACTGTACACAAAAAAATATAAAAATATAACAAATAAATACTATCTACTATCATATTACACAAAGGCACTCCTAGGCCTTTCTGTGTGTCTGGGTTGGTTTCCTGCGGGCACGCCGGCTTCCCTCGTAATCCAAAACATGCACAATAGGTCCAATCTTCCAGCAAAGGTTGTCCTGACCAAGCCGAGCACAAAGATCTGAAGATGGATCCACTGCTCTTGACAGGTTGCCCAACGGCACTGAAGGATGGGTCAAATTTGAGAGGACACATTTCCCTGCAGGGACAATAACGGCTAATCTAATCTGATTCAAACTCACAACCGTGGTATCACCCAACGAGCATCACAGGAGAGAGAGAGAGAGAGAGAGTCGGTCCGTATTGTAGAACGTTCAAGGCTAAGCAAAAACATCTTCATAGAGACAAGCAGGTGGCGGACACTGTACCAGAAGAGTGTCTTTGGAAACCAAGTCAATCTAATCCTTCATTCAAATAGGAGTGTTCCACGGTAGAAAAGGTTTCAAAGGTAGTTGTCTGGACACTGTTTTATAAATTCCTTTTTCTTCTTCAATCTGTTAGAAATGATTTGAGCAGCACAAAAGCCGGTACCAGAAGTCTTGAAAACGGGTTCATAATCTGTGGTGCATCTTCCTCTAAAAGCCACAAATCACATGAAGACGGTGTGATACAAATGTTAAGCTGGGAGAAGGGTTGGTTTGGAAGAGGAGTGAATACATTTTTTGTTAAGACAGATCATTTTTTAACCACAAATGGTGGTTTGAAATACAAAGTCTACAGTGGTATCATAAGACCTGGGCAGAACTCAAACCAGTGAAATGCTAATTAGGTACTTGCCAGCTCCGAGGTGGAGATGGCCAGACATCAATGGACCCTAACAACACAAGCTGTAATAGTGAAAGTGTCAGACTTGTAAACAAGGGCTGCGTAAGTTTCAAGTATAACTCCTCCCTTTGGGGCAGGACCAATATTAGCTCTGGGGAGATCGAACTCTAGCTTCTCAAACCTTTTCCATCAGATTGAAAATGACTTTTCCAAATGTCTAAAACGGTGTGCAGATGAAACCTTTTCTACCTTAGCGCAGCTTTAATTTCAATTATGGTTAAAGTGATTATCGGCCAGTACCTTTCTCAAGTTGCAGCTTATTTCCTTGTGTAACTAACCGAACTTGAAGACCTGATAAGATGCTCGTAATTGGCTGTTTAATATTGGGAATAAAAGCGCTTCACTTGGGCAACTTCAGAGATTATTAGCTATCATAAGACCTTTTCACTCAATCAGTGTCTTTAGAAAACCAATCATTTTTGAGCAATAACAGCGCGTTTGACCTTTTTGGGGTTTTATCAGATGTGATACGGCAGACATAGTTGATTAAAATTTGATGAAAGCTCGGGGCTGCGTCTCCAAAGCACATCCCTGTATTTTCATAATTACACTGATTAGCCGGAGGGAGATGCTACACTTAGGTCAAAATTAAAATTGTAATAAGCAGACACTCACGTCCCGAGAGACAAGGAGCTACAAGGAGTCAGCCGTTAGTTTTAACATCCCACAGCACCCCAAGGTGACACAAGCAGTACAGAGCACAGAGGAGCGGGTGCAAAATATAGGTGCAAATGACGGGTTCATATAGGCCTGTTTACGATCGCCAGTCAGGCAGTTTGTTAAAATGGGTTGTGTAATATTGGGGTGTACTTTAGCCAAATTTTAGAACGTTTTTCTACATGGTTTAGTCCTGTGTGAAGTCAAATTTAGTCCTTGTCTAATCCTACAATAGGCACAACTCCTTCAGCTAGGTACGCATTCATGTTTCTGTGGCGTCTGGGTGGGAAAAAACATCTGCAAAACTCCAATAATAATGGATTTCTGGAATAAATATTGGTAAAATCTGTCATGACATGCACAGTTCTGGACTAATACTCACCATACTGATGTAGTTTAACATGAATCTCACGTTAAACGACAAAAGGGTTGGATTTTTTTTCAACTTTTTGCACACAATAGTGATCTCTGAACAGCAATCTAAGGTAAGCAGCTTGCACTAATGTTTAACCGTTTATTTGGGGTGTTTTATTCATAATCTTACGCCTTTGTTAAAATAGCTCTTCTGTCTGCTTTCATTCAGTTGTGTTGTATCCCGTTAAAGACCTGTCCAAAGCCACTGTTTTTACTTTTCAAGGTGCATTGTGGGACATTTTGAGTGCACTACTTTTTCACCTGCAGCAATACAAATGGCAAAACCCCGAAATACTACCCAATTTAAATCAATACATTTCACATGATTTAGTCCACTTTAATAAAAAAAAAAACAAATTTAGTTTCTTTAAAAGTGCTTGTACCTGAATTTTACCATCTTAAAAATGTGAAAGACAGAACTAGTTTTTAGAACTTTGAAACAGTTTGCGGCAGAACTTATTCCTCACTTTCCTACGGTTAAGATTGTGAGAGCGGCTTTTACAATCTGCATTGGGTAAAACTAATTTTTGCTCAACGACATACGACCCAAAAATGAACGTGAACAGCCACTTTAATTCATAATTGGGACAAGTTCAGTGCGCAAACTTTAAACCAAAGACATGTTTCGTGTAGGTTCGCGTTGGTTAGTCTGTGTGCTGGCAAGTGTTAGAAAGTGTTAAGAAGTGTTAAGTTTGTTGAAAGAACAAAAAATGGGGCTCAAAATAAATTACATTGACTCATTTATTATTATGTATATATTCTCCCCCCTTACCCCAAGTATATTAAAAAAATAATAATAAGAAGAAAGAAAGAAAGAAACAGAACCAGCGTGCATGACAAAAACAAATAATTATATAAATAAAAATAATAATAATACAAATATAAATAATGAAAAATAATCATAAAAGTACGATATGACAAACATAAATAAAAAAGTACAACAGTCAAGTCCCAATTAGTGTAAAGTATTGTGTTTATTTTCAAAGGAGTATGTTGTGCTTATGGTTTTAATTATGATTCATTATGATTAATACACATTTCCTATGCATTTTTGTCACTTGTCATTGCATTGGAGCGGCCTGTTTCTCCTGCAATGGTTTGGTTTTCAGTCACGGCGAAGTAAAAGCTAATCATGACCCCACAGAGGCTAAGAATAGAGACTAGACTGCTTTTAAATTAGATTAGCTGTACGTTATGAGCCCTGTCTGCTTAATGCAAACAGTGGAGTCAAGTCATTGTTCCACCTGGCTGAACTTTATAACCCAATGCCCACTCTCTGCATCTACTCTATTTTACCCCAGCTTCCGTTGTAATCTGACCAAGCTCAATGCCTTTAGATGACTGATTTTTTTATTACCAAAAATGCAACAAGCCCTACCTAGATTGTAAATGGGTGAGAACAATAAGTTTGTTTGACGTTTGTTAGAATCCAGAGCAATAAATGGCTGATTATTGTCAATATTTTAGAGCAAAATGATATGATATTAAATTATATTGAAGACATACTGCAAAAACAGTCCCCTATTCTGCAACAGGAAAGCATAATGTGAAAAAATAAAAATAAATAAATGATAACCCATACTACATAATAAAAAAATAAAGTTAGTTTTTGAAATATATGTTCATATTTTAAGTTTTCTGCACATACATTACATTCTTATATTAGTCCAAGCTGAGGCGGAGCGAAAGTAATGACAGCCAAGGTGAAATTCTTTATAGTAGGACTTTCAAAAGCATTTAAATATAAAACACATTGGTTACAGATTTATATTATTTGCAATATTTGCTAGAATTGGCTGAGAACACAAAAGTCCCTGATATTGCTCGTAACAAAAAAAATAATTCTATTTTAGTCAGGTGGTTGGCCCAAACTAAATATATGGCCTTTTATAAATATGTATTATACATTTGGTGGTAAACGGCTTAACTTGTGCTAAAATATATACAGCATGACTGAGAATAAAAGAGTATAACTACACTTGTATTAGCATTAATAAAGCGTGAATGAAGACATAATTAAGGATGAACAAATAGTTTATTTAGTGTGATTCTGACTTAACTACTTAATCTACATCCTAAAACTAACTCCTTAATTAAGTCTGAATCATGATTAGTAAACATGTACTCATTAAGAATATTTTGTAATGCTTTATTAATCGTAATTAATAGTTAATATAAAGTGGTACCTGACATTATTTCAGATTCTGAGTTCTGATTCTTCTGGTGAAAAAAGGCAAATTAATATGGGCTGTAACTGATAATTTACTCTTGATTCCCGAAGCCACAGTCTCATTTGTACGAAACGATGGCAAAATAATAATATGCGAGTTGTTGTATGTTTCTTGTGCAGGTACAATCCTCGCTCTCGTCCTGGCGCATTCCTAAAACAATTAAGACTAATGGCTATAACCACATCCGACTCACGTTTTGTAACACTGCCTAGTGTCTCCTGATTGCAGTGAATCAACTCATTGCCCACCTGACTGCACCGCATTAGGTCACTAAGCTAACCCCATTCTATATCAAGTGCACTATATCTATTCGAACAAGTCTAATCTTAGCCCATGACGTGGGAGCCGTTCTGATCCAGGCAGCGCCTCGTTGTCTACCAGCCACGCTCACAGCCAGACAGATCTCATCACAGACATGCTTAACCATTCAAATTGGTGGCATAAATCTCCCAGGTGCCCGCCATTCCGTGTCAATTTGCGGTTATATATGTACATCATTAGTGCGTTTCTTTATCCCTCCAGGCATATGAAGCGGGTGGTCACTGCTCTGAGGAGGCCAAACAATTACTGCGTGGAAAAGTGGAAAAGCTAATAAGATTTGCACTATCTGTAAGTGTCCTCAGAGCTGATGTTTAGAGTGGACCTTTTTTGCACACTTGTTGCTTTAATCAGCTTTGTAACATGCTTTAAATCACATTGGGAGAAGTATTTCAGAAACCTTTTCAAATTAGGCTCCTTAGTTAGCTGCTTATAATGCATTAATAAGCACTAGTTATTGTTTTATAAGCACATATAAGGCATTTACTAGCATGTATCACTTAGTTATTGAAAACTGTTTAATGCGCAGCTTATTAAAGTTTAAAAACACACAAATGTTCTTGGTAAAAATGTAACGTAAAATTATGTATTATAAGCTATGTTAGTATGTTGTTAGTAAAAAATAAGTGCTCATGAAAAAATAACTAGTGCTTATTAATGCTTTAGAGTTTACTAAGGAAAGTTATTTTACACTGTTACCAGTAATTCATCGTATTTTCCATCTTAAAATCATTTGGAAAACACACTTTAGAAATGACACTTCCACTGAGACCAAACATTGACAATAATGAATTATGAAGCCCTTAGGCAACGTGACCCAATGCAAATAGAGCCATGTGTTTATGGACTTCAAAATGTCTAGAGGTTTAACTGTTAGGCAAAAATCTGTCGGAAATTGAAACTGAGTGATTTGTGAGGCTCAGAGAAGACATGAAGATTAGGAAAGCAGCGTGAATGAAGAAAGATACAACCCCAGGTTTGTTTTGTCCTTAAAATACTGTCAACTGTGAAAAGGAAACGCTTTAGAGAACATGTTACCCAGTCTTGGCGAAGTTGGTCCAGTAGGTCATGACCACGGCGCTGAGCATCACGTCGTTCTTGGAGAAGTTACAGGGGAACAGTTCTGTGGGTCCGATCATGGGCAGGCCAAACACGTAGGGGATCTCGTCTCCGTGCGCTGCGTCGGCCCAGGGAGGAACCTAAACACCAGAAAACATTATGATGTTACACAGTGAGATATTGTACTGCGTTTAACCATTATTTTCAGAAGGAATTACAGTCACAAGAGAATCCGTGTTGCCGGTAGAGGTGGGCAATATATTGAACTGTAAATAATATTGTGGATGTTTTTTTGAATATTGAGTATATCGTTTATAGTGAAAAATACTACAAAAAGAGCCAAAAAAAAATACAATTAAAAAAAGCTATGTTGTAAGCTTTCTAGTGAATTTTTTTCTGCACTTTTGTGATTCATTTTATACACAATTCACATTTGTCTGAAAATTAAACCTCAACTAATATGTTTAAAGACATGTTTTGATACATTGCTGTTGTGTTGATCTAATATTGGCAGGGTACTCAAAAAGAAAAAATAAATAAATGCATTTTTGTCAATATTGCTAGTTGCCAGATCAGGGCCGCTGCTAGCCATTTGGGGGCCCTACGCCGAAATACTCAGTGGTGCCCCCATAACCCAGACCCCCTTTTGAACATGTAAAAAATGCGTACAAGTTTGATGCTGGGAATACAACCTTAAAGTGACTGCTTCTGAAGAATTCAAATGTATTTATATATATATATATATATATATATATATATATATATATATATATATATATATATATATATATATATATACATATATTGCATGAATCATAATACTAAAGGGGGTCTGGGGATCATTTTTTTTTCCTGTATTCTGGTGCATTTTAGAATATTATTAGCAACTCACTTCTCTTTTCCCTACTCCGCTCCTGCTCAAGCTTTACCCGAAGCCCAAACTATTGACGCTTTCTGTTGCATCTGTCGAACCACTTTGGCTTTGCGTGTGCTGCTGTGACGTCTTGTTTCTTTTCGCTCTCATCTTTTCCAATTGAATATACGTTAGGCAAATATTCATCATCTAAAGACCGTTTCGCTAGTTGTGGACCTTGCAGAATACATATGCAAAGTCAAACCGCTCCCAACTGTGCCCCTGCCTGCGTCTGTTTAAACTGGGGCTTGTACAGTGGAGCGGCCCGTGCCCATCGCTAACTCGCTTTGGAGAGAGAGACGGCGGCGGCACTCGGGTCCAAGACTTAGTTTTGAAAGGATAAAGGATGTTTTGACCGAGTGGGTTTAGATGTTGGGACTGGCAACCAAAACGCGTCTTGAGAATCAAAACGCCAAAAAAGGAAACACAAACAACTTGGCCATCATGTTCAGCGTTTTGTAATTAGTCAACCAAGATTTTGGATTATTTGAATTGTAGCAGATTTGTGGATTCATTTGAATGTGTTCGTTTTGGAGTGGGCAAACTTCTGGTCCAAAAAAAAGGCACAAAAGTGGCACAGACCGTATCACTAACTGGTTTTTTTTTGTTTTTTTTTACTAAAACAATTGATTTGTTAATATTTCATTTGTGCCGCGGAATCTTTTCAACCAAAAACATGTGGCATGGTTCAAAAAAGGTTGAAAAACACGGAATTAATAGAAGCACAATCAACCAATAATTAATTTAGTCCATATAGTCCTAGTTCCAAGCCACTCGTCTGGAAAATGTCATGTGAATAAATAGTTCTGTTTTTGAGCTAAACAGGATTTTCTGTCGCCTCTAACGCAATTTACTTTTCAACCACAGCCAATTAAATACTGCTCTTTCATGCTTCTATGGACATTTTATTCAAACATTTAAATTAAATAGAAATACTAAGATTTATGTTTGCTTGGGTGAAATTTTATTGGGAAAAAAACCAAAAACTTTCAAACTTTCTGATTTTAAGTGTGCGAGAATTTTTTTAATCAAATCATCCAGTAACAGCTTAATTATTATTATTTGTTAATGTTTTCTTCTTTTCTTGTATTGGCACGTCACAGAAGGCAACAACATCATTAGCCCACGACTGTTTCTTTGTAAATCTTTCTCTCAAAACTAATGGAATAATAATACAAATTTTGAAAAAAAAAAAGTATAATTTTCAACTCAAAAGTGTCCATCTCAGTAAAGTAGAAACTAAAGCTGCTACAGTTTTAGTTTCTTAAAAATCAGATAATGGAACTTTTCTGGTAAAATGTCCATCACTTGTTTCCATGGAGACGTTTTTTTGCTTTGCCTGGAAAGTTTCACAGCATATGCAACCAACATCAATGTTTAAGCAATCGAGAATGTGCTGGGAAGCGTTATGGGGTGGGCCGAAAGGCAATTATAAATGTTGTATGCTCAAATTTCCCTTTATTTTTTTTTACATTTGTGCCTTAACTTCATGCAAATCTTTTTTTTACAAGATTCATCCCATAACAAATATTAAACTATGTGAATTTCAGAAACCATATTGCACATTCCCCATCCATATTATTATGTATTATTAGATGTATTTTTATCTGTTATTACTTATCATTGTACCTTGACCAAAAATCTTAAATAATCTGTCATATTCACATTCTCATTACTCTAAAAATGACCAGCTTTAATGAAATCTAACTTTCTGAATAATAAAGTAAAGTTAATGTGACAAATGAGTATATAAAAATCACTTAAACTGTATTAACCCCTAACTCTACCCAGACCCTAACCCTAACACTAACCTCCTGACCTTTTTTTGTTTTACTTTGAGTGACTTGAAGGTAAAAAAAAGTGATGTATAAAATGTGACAATAGTTTTTTACCATTTACTGAAATAAGGACAATTATTGATTATCTCAAAACGTGTGGTATAAAAAGTTTCAAGTCATGTGGACAAGGTTTTTGAAAAAGACTTCCGACTGCCATGCATTCTACCCCTATTGTCCTCTCTCTGATGCGACCGGAGAGCAATAGGGGTAGAACGACCTGCAATTGGGCCATCTGGTAACGAAGACTTCGCCGTTTCAGGGTCGAACTCCTCCCTTAGGCCAGGGCTAATCCAGCTCAGAACATTTCTAGCTAGCTTCTCAGTCCCGTTCAGGAACATCCAGATGGCAGTCTCATTTTCAAAAACAGTGTACAGATGACTACCTTTGAAACCTTTTTCTACCAAGGACTGGGTGAATGAGGGGTTACACTGACTCAAATAATCTTGACATCCTTACTCCAAACCTTATCGTCCATGTGAAAGATCGCATTGTCTCTCTCACCTGCTCAGTCTGACAGTGGTGGTAGAAGGCGTAGAAGTATGTGGGCGAGCCGAAGCTGGAGTGCAGGTCTGCGGTGGCCACGGCGGGGGCCACCCACTGGTGGTCGGTGAACAGGGCCAGCAGCGTCTTCCGTCGTGTCTCGGGGTTGTGTCGGTCCGCCCAGTCCGTGTACATGAACTTGATGGTCTCCCTGAGGATGTCTTTGCCCTCTGGGTAGCCGTACAAGTCGTCCACAAAACTGGACACGGCGTAGTCGAAGTCGTTAGCCTGGACGCCGTTCTCATTGTCCACGATAAGCTCCACGAACTTTAACCCCTCGCCCTGGTTCACCCCCAGCATGATGTCGTAGTTCAGGAATTCACCTGGGAGAAAGACAAATGGTTCATACGGATTTGGCCATTTGGATTCATTTCAGATTCTCAAATCTGATGATATACTTCAAGTGAGGGGAAAACTCCAGGAGTTTTATTAGATGAGGCAGGGAAATGCTTGAGGCCTCCTGACCATTTGGGGCCCCCAAGGGATATTTGATTAATACTGGCTTATGCAGAAGAAGGTTTCCATTGACAGAATGAGACAAAACTCAAGCAGCAGAAGTTGAAAGCTGCACTGTAACCGCAGAGGACCAGGAGGGGAGGGGGGTCAAATGAATCAATGCATCAATATAGGCAATTAAAGGGACAAAAGATTACACGATGCGTTAACCTGCTTATTTTCCACTTTTAAACGACCCTGATCTATTAAAAGTGGCTAGACCCTTGAACTCCCAATATTCTGCATATTGACAATCCGTGGGTTTCAGAGTGCTGACAAATTAGCACCGTTGCCATGGCAATTAATATTTCAAAACAAAATATTCAATTTTTTGAAAGGTCAAAAGTCCTCAAAATGGCGCCTCTACACAGGAAGTTGAAAGTATAATTGTAGTAAATAGTAACGTGTAGTAACAACGGAACATTAAAAAGCATGATATATTGTGCATATTATATGATCATGTATTTAGTTATATATATTTTTGGGTGACAGTAGCTCAATTGTTCCTCTGATCCAAAGGTCAGCGGTTGGAATCCCGCTTCCATGATAAACACATGTGAATACTGCTGTTGTGTCCTTGGACAAGACACTGGTGTGTGAATGTGTGTGTGAATGGGTGAGTGAATGTGTGTGTGAATGGGTGTGTGAATGTGTGTGTGAATGTGTGTGTGAATGGGTGAGTGGTTCCTTGAAGTAAAGCGCTTTGAAGAGTGCCTTGAAGGTAGAAAAGCGCTAAATAAATGCGACTATGTTATTATTCATTAGAAATTGGCTGACTAAAAGATTAGATTTATTCTGTGAATGTTTTTCACTGACACAATGCCCATAAATAAATACATTTGTGTATCTGAGTTAGGGTGGTACTTTAGATTCTGTACAATTTTGGCTGGATTCACTTTGCATACATTACAAGTTATTTAATGTTTACAGTTTCAACTTCTTTTTCAAATTAAATCTACACAAAATAATCTGTCCGAGTCAAACTAGGCGGTGGAATTTCAGGGGTCAATTCCCCGGGGAGGTGTTTGCGGACTTCACTGTAACTCAAGTCTATTTCCTCAGAACATTAAGTTTGTTTGGAAAGGTGAAGGTGCAAGTCAACCGCTGTGCACTTCCATTAAAGAGGGAGGAAAGTCAGTCTAACAAGTACTCAGTCTCAAACCAACTGACACAGAGAGATAAAGGCAGAACTTTGCGTGAAATATAATGTCATTTAGACTCCACAAAAAATGTTCTGAAATGCATAAGATTAGTTGTTTACAGTGTGCACTTCCCTCCCCCCAAAATTGTGAAGCCGAGCTCAAGATCTGGAGACGAGTTCCCGGGCCCTGCACTGCTCCTAAAAGTTATCCCCAGTGACTTTGAAGGATGGGTCAAATGCGGAGTCCACCATAATCATTTCTTTGGCATACTGACCTGACTTATGGTCTTAGCCTGCTGCTATAGCTCAAACGTTTGATTTTGGGACTACAAATGTATGACTTGACGAGTGCAATAATGTGTGATTAAGAGCGGGCTGAGCTTGACAGGTTTTACTAGAACGTAGTTAAGATAATTATATTTCATGAGTCGGGAAAAAATATGGATGTAATTTAAGCTTTATTTCCTCATTTTCAACATAAATTTCAACTTTTCTTCACAAACCGTGACATTTTTGGAACCTAATTTATATTTGCAACAATTAATTAAGTCAGACTTAGATAATCATGTTCATTTAAATGTGTATCTTTTGGTTTTACTTTTACGTGTGTTAGGCATTGTCTTTTTCTTTGGCTGGTTGGCTCTCTTCCTGGGATGTTTTGCTTTGGGCCCCTGATAATATTTTATGGTGATGGGGGTAAAATTACTATGATGGTGATGAGGTAAACGTATTATTTCTGCTGCATTTGTGAGTAAGACATCCTCAGAGTTGTACAGTCCAGTGCAGTATCTTCTCCTACCTTGTTCCATGAGTATCTGCGGGTCGTCTGGGATCACGTCTCCGTCTATGACCGGTCCGAAGGCGATGTGGTAGCGCGCGGGCTGGATGTCCTGGTCCACCAGCTCTTTGTAATGCTTCTTCTGCAGACAGGCCACCAGCTCCAGCGTGTCCTCCAGGTTACAGCCCACCTTCCGGGCAAGCATACGCGCGTACTTAGCCGGCTGGAAACTCACCGCCCAACTGGAGAGAGCTGTGCCACTCTGAGCGATGGCGCGCTGGAACAGGCCTGGAGGAGACACAAGCAGGTCAGAGGGTTAAAGGTGGTTTTGCATCAAGGAATCATAACGCTAAAGCTTAAGACTTCCAGTGTTTGCAAACAGGAGTGATGTGTTTAGAACAGCTACGCTCGCAGCCTGGTACTTGCCTGAACATTCTATCACGTTCGTTTTAATGGGACAGCATATAAAATAAAAACAGTAATTTTGTAGTTTTTAGACGGTGGTTGTTTTTTAATATGTTCATCACATTTGGCTAACAAGTAATAGCTATAATAACTATAATATGATAATAGTAATAACTATCAATATCTAACTTCAGCCTCTAGTTTCTAAAGTTCACTTATTGCCATAGTGTAGGATTTGTGGCGCTTGGTGAAACAAAACATACATTTCATTGTCAAAAGTTTTGTTAAGGTATTTTGGTGCATTCAAGTCCAGAATAACATTAGATTTGAGAAATGTTTATTACGAGGTTGTTAGCATGTAGGCTAATTTTCGCTAGCGATAACAATCTACACAAAACACCTGTACATGTGGTAATGTTTTCTACCGAGGCTCTGGTGTTACTGTCGACTGGTTGTCGGCCACCAAAACAGCCATTGTTTATGATGTTTATTGAAAATGCATCAATGCTAAAACATGAAATGGTACCAAGCTAATGGAACACATTGTGACAGAACAAATGGGTCTTTAGGCTGGTCCGTTTAGGCTTTAATGCATTTTCAATAAGAGGGTTGGCATTATCCTCTAAACATCGCAAAATATTTTGGTGACTCACGACCACTCGACTCCATGTGAGTAATACCGGAGCCTCGTGAGAAAGCATTACCATGTGTTGCACTGTTTTGTCAATTGACATAGAGAACAGCATATTAGTATAACAGCTAGAGATGGGAGATAATATTGGAAAAAAAAAGATTATAATACGATTGTTGTTTTGGAGATATGTGAAATTGGAATATTGAGTGTGTCATCTGTGGTATGACCTCAAAAATAGTCAGAAACATTTTGTGCTATACTTGAACCCAAATGTTAGCACATTCCAGATGCATTGTTAAAAATATTCTGTTAATAATGTTAACAATGAATAATGATTCATTATTACTTATTGGCAAATGTAACAAAGATATAAACAGCCAGTTGTCTGCGCTGTGTGCCAGGCTGTACCAGGCTGTGTGCAGTTATTCTAAACACATAAGTCTGTGAAAGGTCTAGAACAGATATCCTATGAAGTTAAAACAGGTGTTGGTAGCTAAATAGATGTTAGTTGCCAAACTAAATGTTAAAGGACACATATTATGCATTGTTTGTATTGTTATTGCCTTGCTTAAACATGCTCTTGAGTTCCTTTGCTTTCACATCTCTTGTTTTAGAACTTCAAAACCATACAAAAACCATTCACATTGCCAAGTATCAAAAAAGAGCCAGTGTTTCTCAGGGGAGTTTCCGCGCAGAGACAGCAGGGGGCGATGACTGACACCTCGAAAATGCCAATTTAACCATCACAGGGCCTTACAAAAATGTTCAATAAGGTGAAACTGTTACTTAGTTCTGCTTTAAATGAAAAGCACAGATGACTTTCTATCAGTGAGGTGTTCCCTCATCATAATTTGGTGTTAGCAGGCCATCTACTGGCATCAGAGGTAATACATAAAAGCTAGCAATTAGCAACTTGCTCTACCAAGGTAATCCAAGCATGCAGATGTAATTAATGAGATTTGACTGCATGAATGGAGATAGCTCCAGGTATGTCCTTGATGTGGAAACAATGTTATAATGGTTAAAAGAAACAAAACAAAAATCAATATTGCATAATGTCTGTCCTTTAACCTGACTCTTCATGGTTTATATTTGTTATGTGTATAGAGCTGTCACAGGGCAGGTTTCATACTTGTGATAGGGGAATATTGTTGTAAAATAAATACATTTGATACAGTGCACTGATTTTATGAATATCGCAGGAGGTACAAACTGTTCTTTCATTTAAATTTAATCAGAAAGTAAGTAAATATCAAATGACAGTTATTTTTGAAAACATTTGTTCTACCTTTAGTAGAGTTGCTCCAGCGGTTGCCCTCAGAGTAATGGGACAGGGTGAGCAGGTTGACACAGGACGCTCCCGCTCCAGACCCGAACACCGTGATCCTGAGCGGGTCTCCTCCAAATGCTGCGATGTTCTCACTGGTCCAGCGCAGAGCCTGGATCAGGTCCAACAGCCCATAGTTCCCTTTGGCCGACTGGTCCCCGGTACTTAGGAACCCTGCGCACAAGAGGAGGAGGACAGGGACTGTGAGTGGAATATCTACTGAATGTTACATGAGAATTTTTGCAATGGCATGATGAGCAATGGATGAGGGGCGTGGCAATGGTTCACACAGATTCAGTCCCTAACAATGCATTGGAATAATTAAATCCTTGGGTTTCAGAATGATGAAAAATATAAAACAATATATCCTATTTTTTGAATAGATGTAGTCGTCATCCATTCATTTTAATGTAGAAGAGCTGTTCCATCACGCACTGTTCAGCAACTACAAGAGCAAATGCAGAATTTAAGATATATCTTAAATGAACACATGGAGAAGAATAAAGTGGTGGCCTAAATTTGTAAAAACATTCAAAAATGCTAACGATAGCTGCAGGCTAAATCCTGCCGCGATGTTAGCGCCGCCTGCTGTATGTACCATTGACGGAGCTATCTTAAAATGCACAGAATTTGCCAAAAAAAATGCTTTAAAAGAGGGACAACGATGTGTTTCCCATTGAACAAACAGAGTTTCCACGCCCCCCACTGTGAGGTTGCCTGTATCTATGGTGAAATGTCCTCAAAATGTTGCTTAATGAAGGAAGCTGAAACCCATGAATTAAGTTATAATGACTTAGATATTCAATTTTAGGATGCGTTCAGACTTCTCTACATAAAAAATTGGTTCTAAACTGGGATTAAATGCATTGTAAACCTTGATTGCAGCAGGACTAAACCAGGAAGAGCTCAAAATAGACTCAAATCTAGATTGTAAATCTATTTCAACAACTTTCAAGCTAATATACTTTATCATTAACAATATAAATCTACCAATATGGTAAATTCAAGACCATGTACCCAATCTGTATACTGGTAGAAAAAGGTTAGTTAAAAAGGTCGTTGTCAGGACGCGTTTTGACTCCAATCAATCCGTTTAACACCTGAAACCTGTCTTCATTTCCAATGTTGGCAATACAACATACATAAAACGCTTTCAGTTTTGTAACACAAACACAAAATGATCAAAACTTTTTTTTCACTACTCCGAGGAGAATAAAATAAAATACGAAAAACTAAAATGTGTATGTATAACAATCCTTTATTATGACAATTCCCAACACTTTGTGAACTCTATTTTCAGCCACACCATCGCAAGAGACGTATTTTTGAACATAAAAGCTTGATGAGCATAATAATAATAATAATAATATACAGCTTTTCCTGGCAAGTCGACTCTGTTGAATCGTTACATATGCATACCCGTGTCTGTTCAGAGAAACCCAACTACGGCAGCTGTTTAATAATTGGCTGCAATAAAACAAGAGTTATTACCCTGTGGATGCATTTAAATGTGTAGAGATGCTAAATATAACGGAGGGGAGCTTATTTTAGAGAAACAAATGCAAATCTGCGACCCTGTCCTAATTCTACCAACAACATGCTGAGACGAGATCAGAGCAGGCAAAAAACTGTGAGGAAGATGTTTTATTGTTTTTTTAATATTGTTATATTTTTCAATACGAACAACACATTCTTTTTCGTTTTCAGAAAAAAGCAGCTTTTGTTTTATCAAGCAAAGTAAAACAGTAAACGGATTGTTCACGACTCTCGCTTTATATTGCTGATTCATTTCAAGTTTTGTAACTTTTGCTTGTGTCTACGGAGATGTTATTGCGATGCCAGGAATGTTCCGCAGTATTCCATTAAACCTGTATCCACGGACACAAGCAAGGTCAATTCACAAAGGTCAGGGCCTCATTTATAAAGCTTGCTCCTGCACTTTGCACCATACGTGGTATTTATAAAACCCTCCTACCATTATTACTAGCTAAAGTTACATTGGAAATTAATTAAACAAAAGTGTCGGGTCTTTTTTGCCCAAATCTGTTGTTCTCTTGACATGGACAACTGATAGTAAACCTCTAAATGTAGTAACATTTGTCTCTAATGTTTACAATTAATCGACATATCAGCTGAAGTCCGTCCGTCTCCACAGCAGGAGACGTCAGGTGTGGAAGTCGGGCAGCAGCTTTTGACCCGAGTCCCCGAGTACTTTTCCCAATTCGTGCGAGCGTTCATGTGCATTTTCCAACTCAGAAAAACATTTCCTAGACTTCCAGAGCACCAGGTAGGTAACTTTATTAGAATTGGTTTGCAGTTGGAGTTGGCTTCCGTGAATTATACAAACAATAAAAACAGTCATAAGATCAGAGGTTACAAAAATAATTACTTTATATAAGTGCAGATTAAAAAAGAAGAAAAAAAGACAAAAAAGACACATAAAACCATAAAGATTCTAAGACAAAAATCGTTTTCATTATTTTTTTTCCAAATTGAAAGACAGGAGAGAAGATGAAAAAACACAAGACAAAAAAAAAATAAAAAGAGAGGGAGAAAAAATAAATAAAAAGATTTACAAGGGCGGGGGTCAGAGAAAAAAGACTGGGGAATTTTTTTCAAAAATCTAAAACACATACGTTTCAAATTAATTGTCCCATTTAGTCCAGGTTCTTTTTAAATTTGTCCGTTTCCAGGTTGAATCCGTGTGTGATTTTACAATTTACAGCGTATTTAGCAAACAAACTGCTGCTGGGATAGAGCCTGTTTTTAAAACGGATTGCTTTACATCTTGGGACCAGGAACCTGTGCCCAGAGGGAAGGAACAGAAATCGCAAATGCAATTTTGCAACCCCATGAACGCAGAAAAGA
Organism: Chaenogobius annularis; assembly: GCA_015082035.1. Classification (NCBI taxonomy): domain Eukaryota; kingdom Metazoa; phylum Chordata; class Actinopteri; order Gobiiformes; family Gobiidae; genus Chaenogobius; species Chaenogobius annularis. The sequence continues at coordinate 502,466 of BJKM01000245.1, read as the reverse complement.
TATCTTGCTTTAGCCGCTATAAAGCAAAAAAAAATCTAATCTAATCCATCCATTACTTAGATTAGTGCGGCCAATTCATTCAGTTGCTTTAATTATTGTATTGCTGATTTTTTAAGCCTTTGTAATGAAAAATAAATATAAATGCGGAACAATTCATTTTTCCTTTTACAAAAACCTGCTCTGATTTGAAATAAAATTACAATATTGCCCACTCCTATCCACAGGAGAGCTTCGGTCTTTACAACTCTTCCACATCCATGCCATCATCTCCATGGCACATTTCCATGTTAAAAGCTCTATTAGGCTCGGCGGCGCACCAGGGACTTCCCACACAAAACCTACACCAAAGACCCCCACCCAGGCCTCCCTTTCCCTGGCTCCTGCGTCATGAGACTGGAGCCTGATATTCTCACCTTGCCTGTGCTCGTTTAGCTCCGCCAACTCTACGTCCACTGGGAAGAAACTAAAGAACCGTATGTGGAGCAACGGAAGCAACGAGAAGTGTCCCTTGTGCAAACTGACAAGACTTTGCCATTGTAGGTTACTGCTTTGGCTGAATATCATTTTGGGAGCAATGGGTGTATTTTAAAGCGATCATAAACCCCCCCCAAATGGAGTCAATGGTGATTCATGATTAATTTAGCCCGTGAAAGCTCAAAACACAATTAAAATGTGAAATAGCTGCTACAGTCGAATGGCAAATATCTACAACTCTGCATTATATTTATATTTGGTCTGTATCTGACATCTAAAAAAAAGTAAACAGTAGCAGTAAACCAGATAAACAACAGGAACGCGGCAGCTACGATCACATTTATCACTGATACAGACTTTGGGATCACACACAGTTTCTCTCCTTGGATGAAGGATGTGTGAAATGAATTGTTGTGGGGCAAGTGAAGTGTCTTATAGGTTGTGTTCACATGACATCACAACATTCCATTAGTCAATAATATTTAGATGATGGGCAGCTAAAATAAATACAGTTAAAATGCAGAAATGATCAAGTTCCACATTTGTGAGATATTTCATGGCAAAGGCAACACAGTCAATAGGGAAAGTGTCTCTTGCCCTTCAGCTGAGGTTATGACATCTTCACATTCTAGAACGTGACTGCCACCTATTGGTTGTTTTCAGATTCTAGAATGTGATGATGTCATGGGGCAAGAGACGCTCGTCCGTATTAATTAAATTGAAATTTGCCATGAAATATCCAAAGGTTCAGTTATAAGCGATCAGTTATAAAAGGCATCACAATATTCAGAATTCTATGGTAGAATTTGCTGTTTAACTGTACAATTTCAAGATTTGGTTAATCATTTCTGGATTTCTATTTTGGATATTTCTTTCAAAAAACAGTTAACCTCCTACAGAGTTACATAGGCCACTATCTGAAATTATGACATCAAATTCTAGAGCACTCTAGTAGTATTAGTTTTCCCAAACTGTTGGTACTTAATTACATAATAAAAGTTAATTTAAGTAATATGGCCATAGGGCAGATATTTCTGGGCATTTGTATGATGCAAAAAACAACTTGTATACACTCATTTTCCACTTTAGAACTGCCAAGCAATTTCTTATTTAGCAAATTACTCACAACATCACGATTCTGTTGTTGCTCATAATAAGACAAAGCAAATTATGTTGTTGTTGTTGTGTTGCTTTTAATGGCGGTTGGCAGCAAACTAAAAAGGCACATTCACTGCCACCTACTGTAGTTGTACGTCTTCAAAGTATGTGTTTTACACTATACCATATTAAAAATGAGAGCGAGAAAGAGAGAGAGAGAGAGACAAAGCTCACATTTTGATTGTTTGGATGAAGAAAGAAATACATCATATAAAAATGTATATACAAGTGTCAAAAGCAATCTAATCTAATCAGAAGCAAACGGAATGATTTTATTAGCATAAAGATTGATAGAATGCACATTGAAACAGACATAATCACACAGTTGATATAATTATGCTGACAATAAAAATGAACTGCCATATTTCTCCTTTCAATTTCACACATCTTGTCAACACTGTTTTATTGACATCCCATGCTGTTTGTACAGTGTATTGATCTTTCTATTGTAACATTGATCTAAATGGACAAAAACAACACAGTATTTGTCAGAAGTCATTAATGCAGTACACAAACAATATCAACAATATATATATAAAATAACATTGATATCATTGTAATAATATTTGCATTTATTAATAAACATCCACAAGCGGTTTATATTGTATGATGGATATTTGGAACTACATGTTTTCATTTTACCTAACCACTTCTTCAGCCTCTCAAAACCTTCGTCTGAATTATGCATCCCATATCGTGTAAACATCTACTCTCTGTAACCTGCCATGTTCCTCTTTTGTAAATATTGTGATCAGAAAAACACACAGAATGAGAGAATTGGCTCCGTGCACAACTGCGCCCGGCTAGCTCACTGTTAGCATCACTGAATCTTGTGCTAATAAAAGCTGAGGTTTTTGTAGAGCCACTCAAAAAAAAAAAAAAAAACTAACAGTGGACAACGAGTGGTGGCTGGATCAAAGACATGACAAATGAATATGAATACTCACTGGTTTTTTCACTGTTTTTGTTCTTGTTGTCCTCATTATTGTTACTGTTTTTTGTATTTGTCAATTAAAAAAAGAATACTTCACTGGTGGACACTTCTGTGTTTGTCTCATTGCTAATGCTAATGCTAATGTTGGGGCATATTATATTACATATCAAAATAAGTCTGCAAACTGAAGTAACCTACATATAAAGCAATTGTGTAGTCTTTACTTGGATGCTTATTCTTTTGGCCTATTTACGTTTGAATAATAGTTAGCATTAGCTTTGAGACACAGTGAGCCCGTACTAAACTAAAACAAATTGTACAAGTGCATCTGTGCGTGCTAGGGTTAGCCAACTGCTACTACAACAAAGCTACTACAACTATAGGCCTACCCTCTACTGGGCCTTTTTTACTGCTACTTACTACAGCTACAACTATTACCATTACAACTACACTACTACAACCTCTGTTACTTGCTACTACTTTATTTGGGTAATTTTTGCAAAGTAACAACCATGTTGCTACAAAGATGCTACAAGTAAACAATGCCACTTTTTGTAACTGTGTACTAGGCCACTGCAAGTACTGCTTACACTACGCAACTACACTACGCTACTACAGAAAAACTACCTCTTCTACTATTTCTAATTTGATTGGGACACAAATTATAACATTACGTTTATTTTTCTCCAAGTAACGAATTCTATCCTACACACTGACATCACTACTACTACTACGACTGCGTCTTCTTTTACTTCTGCAGTTACTTCTACAACTGCTACTACAACGAATACCTCTCCGGCTTCTACGACTGAACTTCTACAGCTTTGTTCATGTTATAGTGACAGATTATGACCACCGAGATCAGAACAACGACCGAATGAGGAGAATTTCCACACAAAACCAAACGGTGTGACATCAGTAGATCCCTCATACAGCGCCATAGCCTGGAGACGACGACGCGCTTGGGCCACTCGACTGGGGAGTATGCTGATGAGGCACAAAGCACGGCTCTGTGGAGATAATGAACACACCCGTCCTCCATCTTGGCTCCTTTATTTAGACGGCGCCAGGGACCGGTGTGTTCAGGTGTGCTTCGTTTGCCTGCTGACACTTAAAAAAAAACAAGCTAACAACGCCTTTAGCATTCAGCACCGCCGAGATTAGCATACAAAGAGAAGTGGACGGGGAATAGTAGGGTTGGGCTAATGAAATAAATGCAGGTGTTGACATAAGGGGACATGCAGGCGTTATAGCTGTCACCAGGGAGACGGTTGGAAAGCATAGTGTTTCAGTAGAGTGACAGGGAAGTGTGTAATGAGAGGAATTGTAGTACTGGAAAAAATACATATTTTGAAGGGTTTATAAAAGTCTAAAAGAAAAAGACATCTTTTATATTTGTACTACTACTACAACTACAACTACAACTACTACTACTACTACTACTACTACTACTACTACTACTACTACTACTACTACTACTACTACTACTACTACTACTACTTCGAGACTTCAAGTCTTCAAAGACTATTGTATTGTTCTTAACTTATCCTTTTCAAAATCACATTACATTTTCTATAACTCAACACATCGTTTGACTGTTTTGTCTCCAGCTCAGTTCTCTCTATAAATAAATCCTATGAAACGTGTCATGCAGCAGTGAGTGGGCCCCACAGCGGCGGCGGCAGCAGAGTTAACAGGACTAATTGTAATTCAAAGTCGAGCTGTGGTGTTTGTGGTGACGGGGATTTGCATTTGAAAAGCAGTGCTTATCTTCCACAGGTAACGCCACACCACTGAAGTCAGTGTCTGTTTAAATAAGACAATTATAGAACGGGCAGATAAGGCTTTGCACACACGAAGATGAAGTATTTATATAAGCACAAGTCCCACAATGCACCGCTGTCATTATGTTATCTGCCGGCTGTCAGAGCGAATGGAAATATATAGAACAACAAATTAAATACTGTATTAATCATTAAGCATTTGAAATTAAAACTATGATTAAAATGTTAAGGATTATAACTATTGGAAATGCAACTTCTATACCAGTGGTTCTCAAACTATCCACGCCAAGTACCACCCAAAGGCACGTTTCCATAGGTCCATTTTGGAGCAAATCGGGACAGTCTGAAAGTGTCTCCACTGCCGTAAGTAAACCGTACTGACCCGCTTAAGGGGTCCGACCAGGCTGTGAGTACTGCTTCCAGAGCGGTCTAGCTCATTTTGACTTGGTACGCTTTTAGCTAAGGACGAGCTACAATGAGGGTCCATACACCTGAGCGAGATGATTGGACAAGAGCGAACGCAGACACAGGTGAAAACAAGAAGGCCAAAAGAAGATATAAACAGAAAATAATACGTTCTCACCAAACGCTTACTTTCTAACAAAGCTAGCACACGTTAGCAACAGTGGCTTCCTGTTTATCGACGCATGCCACTCGCGTTGAGATTGAAAGTACTAGATTAGCAAACAATGCAGCTAACATCACATTAAAAAAGTATCATTAGTACACGTGACTGCCATGTGAATAGGTTGCGAGTCTGACACCGACTCCAACAATTTGCCGCATGACCTTCCCCACACTTATACCCAACCCCCGCCATGTCCGATAATATACTAGTATAAAAAGGGAACATTTGTTATGTTTGGATGACATGAACTGATCACATGGCATGTAGATCACTGCCTCTGGACCCATTTTGCCAGGCCCTGAGCATGAAGCATTTTTATTCATTTATTTTTTCCATCATAGACATATTTTGTCTTAAATCCCCACCATGTTGTCTTGACCACAGAGACACATGCTGAGTAGATGGGTTCATACTGTATCTGATAAGGTGCTGGTGGTCTATACCAGGTGACACCACAGTAAATATTGCATGTTAAATTCATGCCCGTCGCGTGACACCGACTTATATTTCACCCCCCAATCTGCAGCATCTCCAGTCTTTACACACGCCTCTTCCTCTCTCTCTCGCTCTCTCTCTCTCGCTCTCTCTTCCATCTTACTCATTCATTCGCTCGTCCATCCATCACCTCTCTCCGGCGCTGTTCTGTCTATCAAACATCTTCATTTCCTCTCAGCCCAACGCCCCTGCTTCCTCTAAATCAAATGTTCATAATAAAACAAGAGGTCGTGGATGTTCTCACATGCGTTTTCTGACACTATACTTTTACCTGAGTAATCTTTAGTTTGAAGTAACAGTGCTCTAATTTGAGTACACGTTTTGGTTCCTCTTCCCACTGTGAGTAAGTCTACAAGTGACAAAAGTTGACTTCATGTTGACAGATTAAAATATTTGAACATTTGCGCTTCTTATACTTTACCTTCAGATATGATTTTGTTTTTCTGGAATATATGCGTCTGTTCTTTGGAAATACTATAATCTGTGCATTTAATAATAATAAATTAACTCATAAATCATATTTCAAATACATTTTATGTCCAAACTGTCAAGTAGTTTCTCCAAATACATTTTACTTGAGTGAATATTTGGGTCCCTAGTTTTTACTTCTACTTCTACTTGAGTAATAATACATGTGTTATTATTATTTTATTTATTTATTTTTCATTTGTTGTTATGAAAACACATGTAACTGATTAAATGCAAGGTAGATGAGTTTAATGCCATGATGGGAAACATTTCAGGCAAGCAGGTGGTAGTCTTCACACAAAAAAAAGTTACATAATGTCTTTCTCCTTCCATAGCTTGACAGTTTGGGTTTCCCTCTGTATCTTTCCTCAGAAGTGTCACTGGCGTTACCGTGTTGTGTCTGGTCTGGTCTGGGAGAACCACATCAAAAAGCAACAGGTACCATCGTTGGATCAGGGAGGCCATCGTGAAACGCGCTAACCAGACTGTAAACCGGGACGAGGGGGGCGTATCAATGCTCTCGCACCAGGGATGAAGTTGTGAAGAAGTCGGACTGTAGATGGCACTGTCATCCTACTGCTACAAAAAGGAAGACGGCGCCAAAATCGGTTTAAGTCAGCTGGGCAGGCAAGACACTTCGGAGTGCAGCAGAAAATGTCATGGTTTGTTCATGAGACACTTTAATATCCTGTAATTATATCAGAAGACTCAATGAACCTAATCTGACTAATCTAATCGAATCTATTTTCTACTTGTTTGTTCTCGCTTCTCAACTTTTACAATCCCATCCGAGTACTTACATGAAAGGCAAAACAATGCGCTGCAAACAACGTACTTCTGTAATACTAAGGCAGACTAGGCTATTCTTATTTTCGACACTTGTGTTTGAATGAAATGTCATTCAAAAGTTTAATAATAACAGCGTGGTGCATACACATCTGAATTTACACGTATATATTACCATTTACCTTTGCGCATTCCTACAGCAAAATATTTTCAGATGCTAAATGTATTCCCGTCTCTCACAGAGAATCCATAAAAAAAACTGACAATACTTGCACTAGCAGCAGCGATAACATGATAATAATACGTGTGGTTTGTGCTCTGGATTCAATCGATGTGAGGAAAACAGAGTAAGACAAAACAGTCAAAGACGTGCAGGTGATGGAAATGAACAATGTGCTTTTAAAGAAACAAATCAATATGGCTGCATTTTTAAAGGAAATATTTACCTGCAGCTTTGGTAAGACAAATAAATAACGCTTGTCAAGAAAGAGGAGTGTTGTTGTTGTTGGTTTTTAAAAAAATCGTGCACAGGTTATTTCCTCACAAATATATTGCACATTGTATTCAACAAATGAAAACTATTTGTTAGTTTTTTGGGTTTTTTTTTAATTATCTTTTTTATGGTTTTGCTGAAGGTGCAATATAAAAGGTTTCTGCTGGTTTGTTCCCTTGCAGGTTTGCTTGCTTTGCCTGGGATGCTCCACAGTGCTGAATATAGACCCTTTAATATGTTCTGTTGAAAGTGAAGTAGTAGTAGTGATTAAATTAGATCAGATCTAAAGGCTAATGATTGATTCTCTTTATTACAAACAAGCAACAATTTTGGATTTACAGGGTAGAAATGTCAGTTAGTTTGTGTTTCTATTCCAAAGGAGGGAAAAGGCACATTCAGAGAATATACATGTGCATGGAATATACAGGACTTCCAAATAGATTAACTGGACAATATAAGATTTAAATGAATACTGAAAATTATTTTTGGCAGCAAATTTGCATTAAACCCAGCTGTGTCTGCAGTGGTCACAGAATTTACAGAGCGAGTTGGATTTGATATAGAAACTTGGATTATTTGCACTGAATAATATTGAAAATTGTCTAGTAATGTAAAAATGCACTTGCTTTATCAATGGTTTGATCAAAGATTTAATTCATTGAAATGTATATCTATGCGTCTTGGCTGAATATAGGCTGAAATGCAAATATTTTGTTGGATATAAATGAATCCAAAGTGTACCAGAACAGGAAGAATAGCGACAGCTTGCCTGGATGGAAATCATTGTATTTGAGCCTCACCACAATTATAATTTGTGGGGAAGTTTGTAATATATCTGTATATAAAAAGTATTGTGGGGTCAACATTTCTGCAGTATTTGTGCAGTAAAACCCAAAAATATTTTGTATGGTGCATTTGTATTGTTATTAACATGCTCCTGAGTACCTTTAATTTGGCATCTCATTTAAGAACTAAAAAACAAAAAACAAAATCACATTTGAATCCCTGCTGTTTCCCCCCAGGACTAACTCAGTTCTAGTGGATGCAGAAGGGATTACACACAGTTTACATTTCGACACATTTCAAGCTGGCCTCTCACTTGCTGGTCTGAGCACACAGTTGTACTGATCGTGATTAGACGGGAGAAAGTCACAGAACGAGTTTGGAGATGAGAAGATTCTCAGAGCTTCTACGTCAGAGCTAAATCAGCTATCGAATGTTAGAAAATGGGTAAAAGCTCCAAAAAGTCATATTTTGCACAATATGTGTCCTTTAGATGAACAAATTGTATAAAATCCAGTGGTGAATGTGCTTAAAAAAGGCTCTGATATCGCTCACATGTTTTTTTCATTGACAAAACCCCCTTGATTTGTCATACTTTATGATATTCTGTAGTTATACTAAATGTCTCCATTGAAATCACATGTTCCATTTCACTTCTCAAGTTACGCATCGAACCTGTGGCAGTCACACTAAGACTACATGTTTTTCAAGGTATTTCAAAAGAGGAGAAAGGATAGAGGAGAAAAGAAAGGTGCTGACAACATGTGAAAAGTGAGCATGCTCAGGAGGAGAAAGGGGCGTTTTAAGAAAAACATGAGCTCTGTTCTGAAGTGGAGTTAAATATAGCCGTGGCATTCCTGTCAGGAGAAATACAATCAAATAATTATGGACAGAGCACCATGAAAGAATAATGCTGCCACTGCACCATCATCACCATCATCTCCAGAGGGAAAATAAACGCACAAAAGCCTACGACAGCACAAATATTTTAGGATAACATAAGCAAAATATAGACCCAAATATGAAGGGGAAAGTCCCGAAAGACATGTTTAGTTTGAAAGCAGTAATGCTGTTACTGGGCCATTATCTGAGGGCACATCATATCATAGAGAGCACTTCTTGGCCAGAGCTGGTGTGTGTAGTGTGTAGTGTAGGGCCACAGCCATAAGTCGGGCTGTGTCAAATGTGCTAACAGAAAACTAAAGCGTAAAGGTTCATAAATTCAGAGTTTTCAGTAGTTGTCTTGAGCCCCAGTCCTCAATCTGGGGCTGGGGGGCATCTTATAACGCAAACCCTCCAAAAAAGCATGCTCCACAAGACATGCTAGATTAAAAATGAAAAAATTATTACAATAATGTTGAAAAATATGACATTAACTGCACCAGAATACCAGATTTATTACATTTTTCTTGGTGGACGACCCCCAAACCCTTTTACACATGAGTACTTATCATTTTAACCACAAACATGTAAACGCTGATGAATAACTGAACCACTTTTCTGGAGATCCTCAGTCTCTTTCATTCCCCAGTCTGCCTCTGATTTTTTTGACAAGTGGTGGGCCCCAACCAAAATGGTTGATGCATTTATTTTTACTGAGATTGCCGCTCTCCACAGATCTGATCTGTACTTTGCCTGATAATATTATTAATAATTGTCTCTATGTAGAAAGTTTAATGCCATACTGTGGAACATTCCTGGCAAACCAATAACATCCCCATGGAGACAAGCAGGTGATATACCATCCACATCCAAGGGCATTTATTTTACAACCCCCCCTTAAAAAAACAAAACAACTATCTAATATTCTTATTATATCTATGCTTTTGCCCAAGATTTTAAATTGGACATTGCTATGGCAACGGTGCTAGATATTCATCACCCTGAAAACCATCTTACAGTGGTGGAAGATCTACCACTTTATAATATCACACCATTCACTTCTTCTTTTAGAGTTTTACATGTTTTTTGTTGTTGCTCAAAGTCAGGACTTGAACTCAAAACCTCTGTGCAGGAGGTCACAGTGAATGTGCCAAAACACAACCCCTCGGACCATATGGAAAGTACTTTTTTACATTTCAGTGAATTTTTTTTTAGTGGAGTAGAAAATACAGATACATCCTCTCAAATATCCTGAAGTAAAGCCACAGCCCCCCAGCCCCCCCCTCATCATGACAGACTCCCCCATCACCACCGTGGCTCCTTCCGCTTCTGGCACCACCATCACCAGGACTCAAGTGGGAGCCCTCCATCAGCTCCCTCATCAAGAAGGCCCAGCAGAGGATTACTTTCTGCGGCAGCTGAGGAAAGCCAAGCTGCAGTGCAGATGATGGTGGCATTTCTACACAGGGCATCATTGAGCTCATCCTCACCTCCTCCATCACCGTGTGGTACGCTGGAGCCTACAGCCAGGGAACAAGAGACTACAGCGCATTGTGCGTTCTGCTGAGAAGGTGATCGGCTGCAACTTCATCTCTGCAGGACCTGTACGTCTCCAGGGCTCTGGACGAGCAGGATTCGGATCACAGCTGACCCTTCTCACCCTGGACATGGTCTTTATTTGAACCACTCCCTCAGGCAGGAGGCTACGGTCCATCCGGACCAGAACCTCCCGCCATAAGAATAGTTTCTTTCTCTGCTGTTGGACTCATGAAACATTCAAAACACCTGTCACTTTAAACTGCAATATTCATCCACTCACTGTCACTTTCTGCAGCTATAACTTTAAACATAACTGTAAACTTGTGTACATAGAAATGCCTATTTTTATTTTTATTGTTATTAATTTTAAATTGTTTCCTAATGCATGCCCTTTTTTTGATTGAATATATGTTGTTTTTATTATTACTTGCAGTGTTTTATGTTGCACCTTAAGGCCGAGACAAGTTCCTACGTTTTGAATTTTGTTCATTGACAATGGCAATAAACTCTTTCTGATTCTGATTCTGATTCTAAAAGTATCCACTGCAAAATGTACTTGAAAGTGCAGATACCTAAAAATGGCTGTACTATTACTTTTGTACTTCGTGACTTGGTACAGATATCTGCTCACAAATGCAGTGAGGTATAAGTAAAAAGTATCCACTGTAAAATGAACTTGAATTACGTACAGATACAGTAAAATTAGACTTACTTACTCAGTACTTTTACTTCATGTCATTTTACTTTCCTACCACAGCTATCTTATACTATTTTTTTTCTTCTTTTTTTAAATATACACACAAAATAAATAATTGAATAAATAAGTAAATAAGCATAAAAATAAATAAATACATACATAAATACGTAAATAAATAAATACATAAATACCAAATAAATAAAATAAATGCAAAATATGACAAAATATAAATTAAAATAAAGTCGTGGCATAAAAAGTCCTACATTTAAGTCTCATTTAGTCCAAAGTTGATCAAATATGTCAAATATGTTCCATTTGTCTAACGCAATTCGTAAACACATGTCTCAAATCTCTGGAAAAAAAAATTAGAGTTACTTAATCTGATTTCCTCCGCTTTCCCATCCACAAATCTCCAGCTCACTTACAGAACACTATTGTCGTTCCTAATCCTGGCCTATCTCTATTACGCCTGCTCTTCAAATCCTGCTTCCATCCTCTGACCCCAGCGCCTGAGCCAAATCTGCAGGCGCAAGTAGCAAGGTGGCTTTTAGATACAAGTCTTTTATATCGCTCCGTAAGCTGCTTAACCGTTGTGTATTTGTACTTTTTTTAATATATATACACACACACACACACACACATACACGTCTCAGTAAAGGCACTCCATTGGATCACAGCAGCAGATCTGACGCACACTTATCCTCACCATCTTAATATTCATTGACAAAAACCCAAGGAATAAATTTAATAAAGTATATATCGTTTGGCTTCCCGGAGTTCTATATATTAATCCGCTATCAGTGGTTTTTTTGGGGGTTTTTTTGTCCACGACCGCGATACGAATGCGATTTAAGGTGTCATTTCTTAATGCGTGAAAATGGCATCGCTGTATGTCTTGGTTTGACCTTTTAGCGTTCTGTGCATAATCAGTTTACATGGAAAAGTCAAACAATGGACTCTTGTTTGAATGAGATGTGGTGTTTATGTGTTGTGTGTCAAGTCGTTTTCCGTTTTATTTTTTTGGGAAAATGGAAAAAAACACTTTTTTTATTCAGTGGTTGAATATTAGCGTTTTTTAAAATATTATTATACTGTCATGGTGGGTTTTATTAAAAGTTGTGTGAATAGTTAAACAAAACCTGCACAAAGATATTTATTCCACAATTTATTTTAAGAGAGCTGACCCTAAAAACAAAGTTTACACCAAATTAAACCAATGTGAAAACAAACTAATCACATTTCAGTCACTATTATTACACAATTACTGATTCATCATTTAGTAATCCTTCGTTGACACTGTTTTATAGATGATCAAACCTTTAATCTGAAAGCAATTTTATAACATCATCTTCAATCTTTTTGCATTGACGTTTAATCTAAAAAAAAATTTCACATATATTTCTCTTTTTCTTATATTTTTGTGTGGATTGTGTTGATTAAGTTTACATCAGATATTGATGATTATAAATATATACGGTATAGTCAGAATTTACTATGAAATGTGCATTGGTTCCTCATACTTTAACGCAGAAATGTGATGGAAAAAGGTGAAACAAATAGACACAATGATCTGAACTAGCTTTACCAGACACGCTGACAATAAAAGATTGACATTTTAAATTTGAGACAGCAGAGACACAGTTTTTACAGGGACTACAACGCGTAATAGAAGGTGACTGAGGCTACAGATGCAGCTAGGTCTAGACTAGAAAATATAATTAGACAAAACAACTCCATTATGGCCAAAAAACAAAGACTAAAGCTCTGTTCGGATGGGATTAGTTTTACCTCGGGTCTGTAGGTAAATTGTAATAATTACGAATCTCGTCCATGTCTGTAAAACTGTCCCCCTGAATTTGACCTCCTTTATTTCATCAAACTCAGAGGTCCTGAGGTGAGTTCAGGCTCATGTCTGTGATTCGGGCTGTTTTTAGCCCGTGAATTCAATGCAGAGCGATTCAAAGCGTATCTACGGCCCATTTTGCGTCCAGATTTAAACTAAATGAATATTAATAATTCACTAGCGACCATTTTGCAATTCAATTATCAAGTAAACAAACAAAAAACAAACTGCGGCAAACGTAACTCGGACGTACAGGCCGTTGCCGTGGCAACAGAGGGCAGAGGGCCGAGCAGCTGAAGGGCTCTTTGGAAAAAGGTTTGGGTGCTTTCGGTGTATAAAAGTTTAGATCGCGGGGCTGTGTCAGTGTGAATGGAATAAAAGGGGCAGTTTCATAAGAAATCGGGTCGCAACGTGGTGTGAAATATACAAACATTCAAATTAATATAAATACATAAATACATAAATAAATAAAAATGGCAAAATATGACAAAACATAAATGAAAATAAAGTCACGGCATAAAAAATCCTGCATTTAAGTCCCATTTAGTCCAAAGTTGATCAAATATGTCAATTTTTTTCTATTTGTCTAGCACAACTCCATTATGGCCAAAATGTGTGTGTCAAATCTCTAAAAAATACATAGTTACTTAATTTGTTTTCCTTTGCTTTCCCAAGCATACCTCCACAAATCTCCAGTGCACACCACCGAAACAGAAGAAACGCTAACGACATGAATTAATGAAAGTGTTATCGTTATATTTCAGTGTGTTTTAGCAGTCCGACATTTCCGGAACAAAGTCAGAAAAAATAAAACAAATTGCTGACATTTCTTATCTTATCCTGTCTGAATGCACACAAAAAACTTAATTTAATTTGACAGATGTCCCCAGATAAAGCAATCCCATCTGTTATGCTGTGAGGCTGGTGAAATACTGTAAACATGTATTAAAACCTGCGTGTACCGGTAAATAAACAGATTCTAGCGTCACACTGTAATGTTAAGTCAGTGCTATTACAGCCTGATTCTCTGCATTGCAAAGAAGCCTGAATAATTATGAGCAAAATGTAATTAGAAGGGGAAAAACTGACAAAAAAACTTGGTCACAATGACAAGTTGCTTTGCCTGTAATAATCCCAGATTTGAGTATTTTCACCATTTCTTCTGTGTATTATGAATTACATTTGCATATTTTATAAATTGGTTCATTTATTTAAAAAAAAGTATATATATATAAAAAGGAGGAACAAAAGCAGGGAAATATAACCATAAAAAACATGGACACTGGGAATAGAACCGTTGACCTCTTGCCAGTGCAAAAAAAAAAGGATAATAATACAGGTTAAAGGTGCAGTATGTAACATTTCTGGTGCCTGAACTTAATTATCTCGATGGAGACTTGTACGTGACACCACCGGCCTGGCCATGTTACAGGTCAGCTCTGTGGAGAGGTCAGCCCACAGTTGAACAAATGCTAAATAGTTGCTAATGGTAAACTGTGGAACATTCTGGGCAAAGCATTAACATCTCCATGGAGACTGGCGAGTTTGTGCACCTTTAAAGCCCATATGACGGATTAGACTACACTTTTCAGTAAAACAAAGAGAATATGATTGTATTTAAGATTTGACCAAACAATTGGCAGTTTTTCTACAATTTGGCCAATTTTGGTGACGTTTATAACATCACTTCCTGGTTTGAAATGGCCAGCAAACATGACATAGGCAGAGGCAATGCCACAACTGTCACCTAGCAACCAGATTGTAAACAAGGGCCAATGTCCATTTAAATAATACAATAGTTAGGATTTGACAAATATTTATACCTGGCTACATGTTTATTTTGTGAAATGATGAAAACAAAGGGCATTTACGAAAGTTTAAGAAAGTTTCAAATTTTCTTCACAAACTAGTACGAGATTTGTGTAAAATTATTGTTTATATTTACAAGTATTATTCTACCAAAGAAAGTAAAAAACTATGAAATCGTAAAAACCTGTCACGTGCACTTTAAATGGGGACAAGATTTAGGCTCATTATAAGACCAACTCTTAACTTTAAATAAGAATAACACTATCATTAGCCAGAACTCCAACACAGAAACCAAATCAAAATGAACACAACTTACTGTATTTGCGCTAGAGATATTTACTATCTTAAATAAGACAATATGTCAAAAAGTGATAGAATTAAGTTATATTTATTTTAATTGTTGTATATTTTGACTTTCTTTATTTAAACTATTGCCAATAGTTTATTATTTCAAGTGTAGTAGCATTTCTTTTCTAATTTCAAATGAGAAAATGCTTGTTTTTTACATATTTTAAGTAAGAAGACATTTTATGCTCATGCCACTCGCAATCTTACTTTAAAAATATATTCAAAACAAGTTAAATACGACTTATTTCGAGCACTTATTAACTTATTATCTTATTTTAGATTGTCATTTTTCCAGTGTGGATGTAATGGCACTGTTGCCAAGCGACCACCGCACGATATATGATTTCAAACCTTATACTACACATGAAAACACATATGTCACATTTCTTTCCTTGTCTCAAACCCGCAGTACAGAAGAGCTTTGTGCTGCCTGTAGCACTGGCGTATTTCTGTGTGATTTGTGTGTTTTTGTGTCTCCCGCTGACAGCGCTGTCTCCCTAATGAGGCCCCAGCACCCAGGAAGTGATGTCCCTCCCCGTCTCTCTCTCTATTCCCCTTTCTCTCTCTCTCTCCACTCTACAAACACGCTCACAAACACCAAAGTCATTCCAAATCACAAGTCTGGACCCAGAACTCACATCAGGAACAATACACATACTTCCAGAGGTGGGAAGAGAAGCCAAAAATGACACCAAATAGAAGTAAGAAGGGGCAGTCCAAGAAATTAAAGGACACATCGACTTTTTAAAAGTGTCTTAGTCCTGTTTACAAGGTCCTCACTCCTCAAAAAACACTCAGTTTCAATTTTGGATAAGATTTTCTGGATTGTGACTAAGTTGATCGAATAATTGAAACTATCCTACTGATTTAGTAATTGAATAATTGTTATCTGGACAATGCACCAACTTCCAAACATGCCAAGTGCTGAGAGAAAAGGCTTTATGCCTCAGACAAAGCATCAGTAACAGCAAAATGAGACAGAAAACATGTAGTTTTAGTGTTTAGTGTGTTTTAGTATACTTTATAAAAATTTCCTTAAGTGGCATTACTTAAGCTTTATCTGCGTCAAATTTTGCGATTAAAACAAACAATCAATTAATATAAAGAATATTTGCTAAACTAATCAATTAGCAAAACAATCATCAGTTAAAGCCCTAATTGTGATATCAAAGGTAGAGATCAGGAGGTCTAACGTGCTGGTTTTACGTCGATAAATGTGTTCGAAGCTCTACCCCAAAGCAGCGTCTTACCCAAAGCGTCTTACCCCAAAGCGTCTTACCCACCGAAGCGTCTTACCCCAAAGCGTCTTACCCCAAAGCGTCTTACCCCGAAGCGTCTTACCCAGCGAAGCGTCTTACCCCGAGCGTCTTACCCCAAAGCGTCTTATAACCCAAAGGTCTTTACCCCAAAGTCTTTCCCATAAATGGTCTTTGCGCCAAAAGCTCTTGGCCTAAACCGTCTTGCCCAAAGTGTTCTAAAGGGTCTTCCTACCCCAAATGCGTCTTGCACTAAAGCATCATGCCTGTCATAATCATAACACGTCACAAATTTTAATCTAAATTTGACCCTCTGTTTTTAAGCTAAACCTCGTGACATGAAACCAACCCGTCACAAAATGCACTGTAATCGCAGACGTGGAGCGGCGCTGGAGTTCTAGCCATATTTGTAATTGCTTCATGTACAGTTATCTTGAGCGCTCCATACGTCGTGATTGAAGTTAATACAGAGAGGAGGAAGTGGAAGGAGATGTGGGTCAATTACGGACACTTGTCATCTCACACACAAGAACACTTGGAACCAAGAGAGGGACTCATTAGAAGAATCAAAGTGTTATTTCAAATCCAGTGTGAAAAATAACAAAGGTGCAAATGTGAGCAATTATGTTCGATTGGGGTCAGAGAAGTTAAAGGATTGGCAGTGGGAGGGTAAATTGCGTGGATATTCATGGGTTTCAGCTTCTTGTTCTATGCACCATTTTGAGGACTGTTTCCCCATTCAAAAGATACATCATGTTGTTTTAAAAAGGGACACAGTATTCTGCAAAATCAACGTTCATGAGCGTTCCACCGTATGACAACACTTTCCTCCTCATGAGTTCCTTTCAAAGTTGTATTTTGATTCATCTGTGCACGTTTGAGTTATCCCTTTACTGTCCCGCAACTGAGGCTCGACTGCTCCGAGAATTCCTCTTTTTACCTACCCCCTATCCCCACCCACATCCCCGTACTTACTGTAGTTGTGATTATTTGACAGATGAAGACTCTGAGCGATACATGTAGGGTTCTAAACATAGACACGTAGACTCTTAAATGAAATGAAACGTGTAAATGACAGTCAGCTGCTTGTTACTGTGAAATGTCACGATGAAGAGGTGTCAGGAAGTTAAAGAAGACGACTAAGTATCTTCATTTAAGACCAGGCTTAAAACGTTCCTCTTTGAAATCGCTTTATGGTGAGGCCGGCTAGGAACGGAAATAAAAACCTACAGTTTCCCATTTATGCTGTCCGAGGAGCAATGCTGGGGGGAGTATGGCAGCCCGAGCACTATCCTCTGCTTCGGACCACTTCTCCTATCAACGATATCCAATATTTAGTTCACCTGTGTCTGTTCAAGTCGTCCCTTTCTCCCACTTGGTCCCTTTCATCCCGCTGTTGTGATTTTATGGCTTAAAGGTGCCCCCTACAGGTCAGTCGACTTATCGAACTAAAATGCCGTTAAGATAAATATATTTGGAATTTGTATTAAATTATGAACAGAATATTTGATCACAGAATAGCACATTTTTGAGGTTTATAATTTCACTTCCTGTTTGTAATTTATGACATCACTGTAGGAAATTACCCAGCAGACACTGGGCAAAAACTCTTCCAATGTCACATTTGTTTTTATTTTGACAAATTTATTTATTGTGTTGAATTCATGTTTAGAAAGTAAAAAAAATTAGAGTAAATGATGCATAAACTTTAACTGGAATGAGTGTCCCGAGTGTGATGTCACTTCCTGTCATTTCCTACAGATTTTTCAACTTTTCTCCACAAATACCTACTCGATTGGTGTAAAACTATGATTTATATGTACAACAGGTATGAATACACCAATTAAAGTCCAAATTAAAACATCGTTAAAACCTGTCATAGGCACTTTAACAGAATAATTTGATCTGATTTGATTTTTGACGAGCACTTTTTGCATTTGAGAAAAGCAAATGCTGTACTTTCCATTTGATTTGTCTAATTGTTTTTGACATATTTCCTTTTGAATTTCCGACAACATTCTCCAGCCTCTTCTCTTTATTCACTGCATCGTTGGTCTGACCTTTTCTAAACCTGCTACATTCTATTGTGATGAGTGTCTGAATTTATGGTTCTTTTCTTCTTTTTCTTTTTTTTGAGTCGGCTGTTTAACCTCTGCAGTTAAGTGGAGCCGGAGAGGAGAGGTTTCCATGGCACCGGCCCCACGCGGCTCAAGACATCATTAGACCTGATTTCAGCGGACCCTGCAGGCTGCTATGGTCACAGAGTTTAGCCTCTCGCTCTTCGTCTCTACAGGAGCAAGGCAAGGGCGCAGGTAAAGGCTGCGTGTTCAACTGTTAACGGCTGCAAAACATGAGCGTCCAAATAGTGAAGTAATTATCTTGAGTTGAGTACATTTTGAACAGTTAAGGAAAGCACATGTTGCTGTTGGAACAAGTCATGCGCTAATTAAACTAATATATATATATATATATATATATATATATATATATATATATATATATATATATATATATATATATATATATATATATATATATATATATATATATATATAGTATATATAAATTGAAGTACTTGAAATTAGAATAGAATTCAATTTAAAAATAGACACATTTAAAAAACAATGGACAAAATGGGACAATTATTCAAAACTTGATAGGCTCAAATTTTTTTTGTTTTTCGGATGCCACTTCCTAATTTTTTACTTTCACTCCTTTTCTTGCATTTTGTTCCTAATCCAGCATGTTTATTATTTTATTTTGTATAAATTTTTTTCATTTTTGTTGTTGTTTCTGTTGTTGTTTCTGTTGTTGTTTCTGTTGTTGTTGTTGTTGTTTGGTTCAGTTGATCTATGGTCTAATAGAAAATAAAATGCTCAATAAATCAAAATGAGATCAAGCGGTTAAAAAAACCAAAACTAAAACAACTATGGAAATAAACTGGGGAAACAACAATCTCTATTGGATGAAAAAAATATATATTTGTGAATGAATTAAGATTTGTTTCATCAAATCAAGATAATACACTCAATTTAAGCTCCACATATTTTGCAAAATAGTCTTTCTTGAGTTTTTAAATCACGTCAATCCTGTTTACCAGTTCCTCTTGCTCCGAGCCTCATGTAACACACCATTTGAATTCTCCTCAAATTGTGACATCATTTGTAGAACTCCGGAGATCTTCCGTGCTGTTTATAAGTCCAACAATCATTGTCAGACATGTCTGCTGTCAAATCGAGTTCGTTACAACCGTGTGCTCGCCCCGGACAGGTTGCATAATGGCAAGCTTTTGTTGGTTTCTCATGATAATCCCGGGGAAATGCCAAATCCCAGAGCGCTGCAGATAGAGGGTAATGTGTCATTTTCTACACATTACCAATAACAATTCAGATAACGAAGAGCATGTGCTTTAAAGGGGCTGTACATGTTTTTTCAGGTAATAAAGTCAAATCTGTTTTGTCCCTGTTTTGCACAGATACATTATAAAAGCATCTTAGGTTCAAAATGAAAACGATGTGTTCTGTCTGCTTCTAAAATTGGAGTGTTTTATTTTCCATTTGCATTGTTAGCATGCTAATGTTTGTTAGCTTTACCGTGCTGGCAAAATCCATGCTCTGGTCTTTGAAAGTTTTGAAAAGCGCTTATAAACTCATGGTGGTGAATGATTAGGATGCACAGAATAAATTTGGCAAGCGAGGAATAACTTCGGACCGCTGCAAAAAACGAGTTCTGTTTTACACGTTCTGTTTTTAAGATGGTAAAGATCAGGTACAGTGCCTTTAACTAGTGTCAATGTTACATCTAATACAAGTAATACTATATATTTACTCTAGCTCTACGGCCGACTTGGTGTTAGAGAAAATAAATCACTCTGTCAACACATCTAAAGCTTGTCCATCCCATCCTTTGAACAGTGCCGCTGGGGTTTATCATTGGGAGCCCTAAACTTGAGCCAGTGTTTGTTCAGAAGGACCATAATCACAAATATGATTCAGTAATCTATCCTCTGTTTGTGTACACACTGCCTTTGCCAACTGGAGCCGATGCAGAGGTCAGATCTATGCGAAATCCTCCATGCAGCTCGGGATCGAGGCTCTGCAGCGCCGTCTGTGCCCAAGTCCGTCCTCTGGTTCGGAGTCTACAACACGGATGCACGGTCACGCATCCTGGGGAAAAGCACTGCTGTAAAATACACAGGCTGGGCAGCGCACCAATGGAGACGTGTGTGTGTGTGTGTGTGTGTGTTTGTGTGTGAGAGGAAGTGCAGTAGTTATGGAGGTTCAGCTGGAGAGTGTGAGAAGAAAGACACTATTCTGAGACTTTTTCGGGTGGGAAGGGATATCAAATGAAATAAATAAATGTGCACTGGTCCAAGTCTTAAACTGTTTACACCACAGATTGAACAGGCTCGAAGAGGAGGGCCACAGACTAGAGGATAATACATTGAATCATTCAGAATGTTGCATAACACTAATGGTAGGTCCGTATCACATCATAACTTTGGTCAGTAGAATTAAAAATGCTGTAAAATGTACTACTTTTGATCATGTGCGCCATACCAACACGACGCCTGAAAGCCAGTCAAAATCGGTCTCGTCATAACCGGGCTCAGGCCACGGACAGAAAATACGGCAAACAACAAATGAAATGATCCAACCCGTTTCATGGAGGATCTGGGCGAGACGAGAACCTGCAGCGTCAGGGCTGTGTGGGCGTGCTTGGAACAGGATCTATGTGCTGCGTGTGCGCTGTTGTATGGTGTGCGTTTGGAGATTAAAGAAAGCGCAGGACGGGCAAGTGAATGGGCTGGAAAGGTGCAGGACATCAAAAGGCCAGGCAAGTTTATTTGTAGAGCACAATTCGTACACAAGGCAATTCAAAGTGCTTCACACAACAGGAAAAAAATGCACTAAAAAAAGACTCCAATCACACACAATAATATTACCACACGGCTACAACATGGGGCCGCCAAGAAGGGGCCGCATTTGGACACCCCTGCTTTAATGTGCAAGTGTGAACGCACCCTTAGATGCAAAAGAATGTAAATATTTCTTATTTAGCTCCGATATTTCAGATGTTACTCATTTCAATTGTTATTTAAATCATGAAATGGGAAGTACAAACACCTGCATTTCAGTTATGTTTGCAACTAGTCCTTGGCTAATTACTCGTATCACTACTTTGTATTTCTACTTGCTTAATATTATTTGGTACCCTTACTTGAGTACACATTTTTCCTTCTCTAACCACTTCAGTCACTTCTTTTGTATTTGAACATTTCTGGCGTTGGCTTCATGCCTCAAAGTAAAAAGGAAATGTCCAACAACTCTAAAAAGGCACAATAATAGATTTGTGGACATGAATTGGCCTGACAGATGATAAGCGAGCAGATCTGAGCCTGCACACAGACGGATTAGATGGAGATGTTGTGGACCAGATAGAGCACATTGTCAGATTCTGTCACCACTGATGTCCGCAGCCGGGCTTTCTATTTCTATTTGATTTTGCCTCTGTGTGCATGACGAACCAGACTGACACGGAAAGTCGTATTTTTACAAGCCTTAAAAAAATCTTATTTTATTAAGTAGATAAATGGAAGAGAGTAGATGGTAACACTTTATAATAATAGCACTTTTAAATCGCATGAACAAAGACTTCAATCGTAATCTGGCCAATTTAAATTGCTCCAAGTGAATGAATGTGAGGGTGAATGTTGTCTGTGTGTCTCTGTCTCTGTGTTAACCCCGTGACGAGCTGGCCTCTGTCCAGGGCGTGCCCCGCCTAAGGCCCAAAGTCACTGGGATAGGCTCCAGTCACCCGCGCCCCCCAATGGAAACAAGCTGTAGAAAATGAATTAAGGAAAAAGGAATGTTCAGAGTTCCGTATTCTTATTTCTCATTTACAAAGAATTCTTACAAAAAATGTACGTACGAATAAAAGACAAACTTCTACACAAACTTGCACTAATCAGTGTTTTTGGACCATTCATAGCTCATTTCCTCGTCAAGTTTTATAGCTCACAAACTTAATGTGGAAACTCTCGTACGCATATAAATGAGACCCCTGGTGAGTGACTCTTTAGTTAGAATTTTGAGAGCCATGATTCTCAAAGTTTGAAATAGCTCGCTTTCATCTGACGTTTCCTGATCATTTCTCTGCCCTTTAACGCTTTGAGGTCATTTTTAATCATAGAAAATATACCCAATATTAAAATGTTGCATATCTCCAAAACAGAAAAGGTTTTAAAGGTAGTCGTCTCCACACTGTAAAAAAAAAAAAAAAATCAGGACGTTTCGACTTCGATCCGACAGCAATTTTCAATCAGCGGAACTGGTCTGAGAAACTGGACTTTATCTGGCTCTGAGCGGACTAAACCCTGCCTTTTTGGAGTTTCTAAGAAAATCTTGATTTAAAAAACATATGACTACCTCTTTTCTTCGATGGCTCGCTCCTGGAGGAATGAGGGATTATACCGAGTCATAGATCCAAAACAACGATTGCAATATTATCATTCTAACCCTTTTTTAGGTCATGTTTGTGAAATGTGATATACAAATTCTACAAACCCTCCCTATTAAACTTAGTTCAAGGACTGCTTTGTTGCACGTTATGAAGGCTAATACTTCTACGATACACACTTGAAAAGGCTACAGTTTTCTTTTCAGCAAAAAACGCACACAATCCTATTTCCTGGTCTTCCAAAAAAGGAACAGTGTGTGATCTGAGGACACCACCGTCAGCCCCAGCGATCGATACGTGTGAAATTTGTGAAAAACGTTTCTTATTGCACCTTCGATATCTCCACGGATCGCCGCACTTTTATGTAGTTTAGCATCAGCTACATCCAGCGAAGCCCTCCAAGACTCGCACACGCTCTGAGCTGCAGAGCCCACTTCTCTGCAATAAAATAATAACAACGTATTGATGTGCCACTGCGGCTTAGATGTGCTTTGTAATTCAAGGCCGACGTGCTGGATTTATGGACAGGTAATAAGTCAAAGAGATGCGGGATAGGGTGGTCCGGTAGTCCAAGAAATAAAGTGATTTAAAAAAAAGATAAATAATGTATATCAGTATCAGAAAAGTTCCTTAAATTATCTTTCTATTATTTTGCATTAGATAAGGGTTAAGGTAAAAATGTAAACAGAAAAAAATTTAAGCAAAAGAGGTGGATGCATATTTTAATTTACCATAATTTAACTTTGTAAATGTAAAAAAAATTATATCTGAATATACTTTGCAGTTTCCTGATAATGATATTCAAGCAATATTATGTCAACCCAACAGAAATGTGTTAAAACATGTCTTTAAATATGTTATTTGAAGTTCAATTCTCAGACTAATGTGAAATATCACCTTATATCCTTTTTTGCATTTTTATTTTTAATCAGCTCTTTTTATAGCGTTTATTATTATTTTTTTTTTACATAAACAATATACTTGATATTCAAATATCTTGTGCATATCTTCAAAACGACAATCACGAGAGTATCTAAATTTTGATATATTGCCAACTTCTAACATATATTATGTGTGCATTATACCTTTTACCTTTGCTTTGACATTGTATGTTTTAAAATAATGTATGCACTGAAAAGCACACATCACTTTCTAACAGTCAGTTGTTCCCTCATCAGAGTTTGGTGTTAGCACTCCATCAACTGGCAGCAGAAATAGTTAGTATGGGGACATAAACTAAAGCTAGCTTGCACCGACATGCTTATACAAGCATACAGTTGTCATAAATTTACGGCAGAAATGCTCAGAACGAGTATGGCAATGATTTATTAACTTAAACTAAACTTAACTAAACTAAACTTAACTCAAAACAGCAGGTTCAAGCATTCTGAGGCTCAGAGGAAGAGGACCTTGTAAGCAGGATTACTAAAACAAGGGTAAATGAAGATAAATACAACTCCAGCTATGTTTTGGATGAGGAAACAATGGAAAAAAATTGTTAAAAGCTCAAAAATGTCAATTTTGCACAATACTTTTTTTGCACAAAACATTGACATTGACTGAAAATGGGCGAAAACCATCAGACAAACTTTGATATCAGCTGAAAAAATGTAGAAAGAGGGCAATAGAATGTGATCAGTTTAGAGATGCTGAGACTGACAGCAATAAACAAGAGTAAGGCGGTAAATGTGATATAGAGCATTGTCAAAGTTGTTCGAGTCCTCCTTTTCTGAGTGAGGTAAAGTTTGTTTTATTGTATTTTTACATATACATTACATTTCAATTGGAAATCGTCGCTTCCAAAACTCTCAACTTTGTGTGTGCACGCTGTTATGAGACGGTCTGTTTTGACACCACACAGGCAGAGATGCTGGCACATTCCCATTGCATGCTGGGAGAGGGAAATTGGACCAGCACCAACAAACACAAGGTGATAATCTCAGTTGTTCCATGTGCCAGAGTTCTGTGACACAGAGTGAGCGAGGACGCCACCATATTTGTTTGAACATGACACACTTGGACTTTTGTACTTCCTTCATTTGTTATTGTGTTATTGTTATTTTGCAGTTTGGATGACCATTCCCCACATGGACAAATGGCTCATGGGCAAGACGCTTCACCAACTTTGCTTTTATGAATATGATATTGGAAATGTTTGTTAATGTGTTAATCAAACTGTGTCCAATTACCGTATTTTGCGGGCTATAAGCCGCTACTTTTGTCAGATGTTTTGAGCCATGCGGCTTATTTAGAGGCTGCGGCTTTTCTGTGGTTTTTTTCTTTCACCGCTAGGGGCGAACTGAATTGGAATCAAAAACTACAGAAAAGTAAGCAAAGAAGCAATTTGCTTTTTTATTCAGCTAGCAAATAGAACACGACGACAAATTACCAACTATAAATTATTTCAAATTCTTGCCCCATCATTATTGGAATCCCAAACGAAGAAGTCGTACGAAGCAAGTTTTAAGCTGAAGGCCACATCTTGCTAGGAAGCCGCGGGCTGACGCAAGCTTAACATCAATAATGTACGTGAACGCTGGAGGGAGAGCACGCTGGAGGGGGACACGGGACGAGCTGCCATACGATGCCAAATAAGGAATCTGCGGCCTATACAAAAGGTGCGGCCTATGTATTGTTTTATTATCGTTTTTTTTAAAATAGAGCAAATGCGGCTTATATAGGGGAGCGGCTAAAAGTCCGGAAAATACGGTAGAAGCTTTCAAAGTGAAAACTTTACAAAGAACTAAGACTAAATCAAGGCTACTTTAGACTGAATACATTCAGTGCAACAGTGACACCAGAAATGTTGAAATAAATCAAAACTTGTGAGGTTAGAGTTGTGAACTGAACAAAACAATGTCTTAATAATGTCTCGTTCTCGTGAGTCACGCCTCACCTCCATCTCGTCTTGTCAGAATTGTGTCTTGTCTCATGCCTGCTGAACCTTTAGCCACGTTTCCACAGGTTCTCTTTGGAGCAGATGGGTGCGGGGCAAAAGTGTCTCCACTGTCTTAAGTGAACTGTACTTGCACGTGGTACAGGCTTCCAAAGACGTCTGGCTAAGTTTTGGCTTCCGGAAAGTTTGAGCTCTGATCAAGAGAGAATACAGACTCAGATAAATAACGGTAAATAATTTCTCTCCAAATGCTGACTTGAGCTTGTGATTAACTGCCCTATTTCCAGAGATGGTAACTTTCTTTGTTGAGCCCACATGCTTCGCAAAACAAAGCTAGCACATGTTATTAGCGTCAACTGTTTCCTGCACTGCACTGGGGTTCAGACCCAAAATATTGCAATAGTGCATAATGCCTCTAATGTTATCCAAACCTGATGCATTACATAAAGAGATGTTAAAACACGGTGGGGTGCTTACTCCCGCTGTAGTCATGTTTCACAGCGACACAAACTTGGATTTACTAAAGTTCTTTTTGTTCACAAACACCACATTCGAATTGGGACTAAAGTTATTAAACCCTAAACTACACCTTCAACAAGGGCAAGGCTAAAACAGGACTAAAACAGGATCAAATCAAGTCTACGTCAGACTTAAAATCCATTTCCAAACTGCTCCATAACCGGTCTGGTGGTGGGGTGAAGTCCAAACATGGCTTTTAAGTGTATTTTGTATCCTGTCCAGAAAAAAGTCCTTGATCAAGTATTGCTCTGAGCCGCTGGTTTCCTCTCCTCTCTGCAGGCGTTGGGTCTGGGGAAAGGAAAGGGCTGCATTCCCTAAACACAGCAGGCAGCGCCACTGTCGATTGTCACTCGTTTGAGGTGAGGTTCTCCAAATCAAAGGCCTAATGGAAAGATTCACAGCACAGAGACAGAACAAGATCCTATCGGCTCAAAGGGGACTGAAGACACAGGCTGAACAAAACACACCGATCTGCTACCGAGACCAGAGAGGAGGCTCCGTGATGGCTCTATATACCACTTTGCTGAGGTTTTATTAACAATAATGCACACAACCGAAGCAGTAAAGTGGTCAACATGCACTGTAAAAAATAATGTGTCAAATGTAAGAAGTGTCTGTAAGAAGTTACAGAATAAAGGATTAGCTTTACATTTTCTACATGGTTCCTATCCAACATGGTTTCCGATTGGATAAACTTGCTCCCAGACGGTTCCTTACGGTTCTCATCTAACAAGTTGTCTTTAAAATGTATGGGCAATATCATATCAAAAGGGTGTAAAGGGTCATTTCTTGAATGAACACCTTGTGGTTATATTTTGCTTCAGTCATGCTTATTTAATTAATCCTGTTTACGAGCTCCTCTTCACTGAGCCTCACAAATCATAACATTTTCCCTAGATTGAGCCTCACGGGTAAAAAAAAAAACAAGCTCAATCTGTGGTCAAATTGTGTTCACAACAAATGCATGTCTCTATTAGCAGCTGTCACATTGCCTTAGGGCACATGTGTCAAACTCAAGGCCCGCGGGCCAGATGTGGCCCGCCAGATGTTTTCATCTGGCCCGCCGAACATTTCTAGTTTATAATTATTAATTTCCAATAGATATATCGCGTTTTTATCACTAGAACTACAATTCCCACAATCCTTTGCAGCCGCGGCCCCTCCCCCGCGCTGCTCCCCCGCGGCCCCTCCCCCGCGCTGTGTGCTGCCAGTGCCACTCAAGTGACGAGTGACAAGCGACCATGCGACACTATCGCATGCAGTTTCAAATCGACACACTTGGCAGCGGATGACCTGAAGCGCTCTGACCCAGGAGCAGATCTCGGGAAGCACGAGTAATAAGACAAAGACGGCAGGTTGTTCTGGACGTGTAGATGCTGGCTAAAAGCGGGCGGCTAATTGGTGAAGCTAACAAACAAGTAACAAGACTACTTCTTTGCTGACACTCTTGTGAGGAAACATCGCAAACCAGTGCAAAACTGGACAGATCATGAGAGCCACAGGTAAAATACACAGGTCAGAGTGTAAATAAAGTCTGAAACCATGACATGTGAGAAGCTGCTTTTGAGCTCTCATTCTGATTCACACATGCAATTTTCATTGGTCACTAAATAAAGCTTAAACTGTAAAAATTGAGCTCATATTCAGTTAGCGCAGCAATATTAACATGTCTTGTGATACAAATTAATATCAGATCAATCACACGTCCATGTTCCTGTTCCTTGGCTGCCATGAATATGGACTCAGTCTTTCACCTGCTGCACATTGTGCAAACAGTGTCCACATAGAACTATTACTAGGCTATATAACATTTGTTATATTTTTTATTGTTTTATTTTTTACATTATGTCTGGCCCGCGACCCAGCCTGAGCGTCGAAAAGCGGCCCCTGGCCCAAATGAGTTTGACACCCCTGCCTTAGGGCTTCATTTAAACATGTTTTCAATGTTCATTCCCATTGCCGACAGCAGAGTGCGCTCCAACACCTGAATACCTCATTGATGTTATTTTAAGTTAGGGTAAAAATGTTAAATACTTATCCGAAGGAGACCAAAAGCATGCTTGAAAGCTAATTAATGCCACAAGAATGCAGAACATCTCAGCATTATTATTTTATTTTTTTTACACTTAATGTCAATTTACGTAACATGAATTATTCACTTAACACTTGGAACCCTTGGAATAAGCTGCAACAGCCTCCTCAACGGCCCTGAGGCTGAATGTTCCCTCATCAAAAACATACATGGGGTTTTTGTTTCATTAATCCCTTTTGCAAGGTCATCTTCTCTTCTCCTTCTCTGAGCCTCAGAAAACGATTCGTTTCAAATTTCCAGAATGTTGATATCAAATGTAGCTTTCCGGAGCTTTCTTGCGCTGTTTTAAGTCCATAAATCATTGCTAGACTTGTTCTGCCATCAAATTACGTTCATTACAACTGTTTTGGTAAATCTTTCTGCTACCAGTAATGATGGAATGCTAACACCAAATACAAATGAAGAAACGCCTAACTGATAGAAAGCAATGAGTGCTTTTAAATACATGTCGTCAAGTTCTAAATCAAATAATATAACAAAGTAAAGATACTCATGATCATGTTTATAAGCCAATAACGAAACAAATAATGCATAAGGTGCGTCAAATATTTATCAAACACTTTCCAAACCTTCGCTTCTTAGAATTCTGTTGGTATTTTGGCCTTTATGTGTAGATTATTTAAACTTCTCTCTGCCCCGTCTGTGCTGCGTTTTGTTTGGCCCAGCTGTTTGCATGTCGGCCATACGACGCATGAATAAAAGATGGCGCTGTGACGCTGACGGAGAGATGGCCTATGCCTAATTAATGTGAGGATACACTTGTGTTAGGCCTTCACAGAGCTAATGCACAGAGGAGAGCTGGGATGGGAAAGCATCACTTGGCTTTAGGACAGGGCCTTTTGTTCTCGGTGAAGTTGGGAGACAGCAAAGTGACCGGTAATTATTGATATGTTGATATTTTTGCCACGCAATGGGCTATCAATGTCAGTGAAGATATGCAGCTTAGATAAAAATGTAATGACGTTAAAATGAAGCTATGTTGGTTGTTTGAAGTGCGTTAAAATTGCACTACATAACAGTTCTGGTGGAAAGTCTGCCAACTGCTTTTTTCCATGGACGTAAGCGCTGAGCGGTTTTGGCAAAATATCTAATTGCGATTCATTTTTCAATAGTTGGATTCTGTTCAAAGTGCACATTTTAAACATGTCCAGGAGCATTATCGTTTGAGAGAAGACTGAAACATTAACTGCTAAACTATTCCAAGAATTCCAAGCATTTCAGAATATGTTTGTAGAAGTCTAAACAACTGCAACAAACAATCATTTTTGAAGTCAAGAATACATTTTTTGATTATTCTACTAGTTAAACCAGGGGTGTCCGAACTTTTTTCACCGAGGACCGCATTTTGAAACTTTTATGGAGCAGAGGGCCACAGACAACTCGACAATCAAGTGAATCATTGGAAATGATTTGACAGTTTCCATTGGCCTCCGCACCCGTTATAAGACTTGGAACATTAATATTAGTTTGGTATAAAATCAAAATGCTAGAATTAGAGAAACTACGTAGAAACTACAACTTTTTGTTGTTTGGACCAATTTAGCAGGAAGCCGTAGGGCCAACAAAAATTGGTCTGAGGGTTGCATTTGGCCCCCGGGCCGTAGTTTGTAAAACGATAATTTTGTACCTATCTATTGTACACAGAGGCTTTTTAAATACATTTGTAAGCAGATAAAGGTTGACATATTGTGACAAAGCTTATTTTTTTTACAATTTACAATAATACTAATATACTAAATAATAATAATACAAATATTTTTACTAATGTGTTTTAGAGTGTGTATTGTCCCAATAACATTACGCTTACAAAAAGATGACGAACCGATTATGTTTTATAATCGACTAGTCATGATTAGTCGATTAATCATTCTATTTGTTTGCAAAAGACTTAAATAATGACAGTCTTTGCGATTTGCGACCATTTATTTTGAGATACACAGTGTTTAGCAGCTCTAATGGACATGTTAACACTTTGTCTGGAATGTTCTACACAGTTTGGCATTAAACTGACTGCATCTATTGCCATGGAGACAAGAAAGTGAGGGCACCTGGACAAGTTACAGATCAGATCAGTCCAGAGGCGAGCATGTTCACTTGTAAGAATAGATGTTTTTTGAATGGAATGGAAGGTATTTTTGAGGAAAAAATATAAAATAAATCCTGTCATTGAAATCGAATCTGGAACATTCCAGAACGAGAAAACATGTCCATCTCCACTAGTAAAGTAATATAAAGTAAAGTAATGCACCTTTTAAGGAAATACTAACGCTTTGTGCTTAACAACGCAAATACCAAATGATAAAAATGATGTTAGAGCCAAGAATTAAAACTAAAATCATTGGCAGTCACATTAAAGTATATCTATCAAAAATAAGATGCTACTGTACAATGTTTTGTGTTCATATTTCTATGGGACTATAGATTTGTCTACACATTTACATTTCTGTATCAGCCCTGCATATATACTCTCGCTGTACGCATTCGCAGTAATTGTACATCCTCTATAGCCATCATAAATAAGTGCGTACTTGTTTCGGAAATGGGCTCCAAGCTAAAGATTTCCAACACTTTCAAGTCTGACTACAAAGCACTGCCATTTTTCATCCACTCAGCTTTGCACACTTTGTTCTTTAATAGATATATACCACGCCATAAACGACTCAACTCTGCTAAACCTCCACTTTATATGCACCGCAGAACAAAGGTGAAGAATTAAACTCACAGAAACTATGTTGTTCAATGGGTTTTTAAATAGTTATGCCTTAAGATTGTATCTAATTACAGTCAGTAATAAATGAGTTCCACTTGTGGCATATACTATTTTAAAGTAAGACAATTAAAAACTAATTAGTAGTGATGTATGCTATTATTATGCTGCTGTGTATATTCTCTAATGTATAGAAAGGTAATGGAAGCTAAGTTGGTGAATTTAAGGTAGTAATAAAGTAATAGTAGTAGTTAAATAAAAGTAGATACAATTAACCAACTTATTCAGCTGTATTCCCATTCCTTTTCCTCTTTCTGAAATCAATCATCTTATTTCTTAAAATGGAAGCTTTCCAAACAGCCTTTGGCACAGCAAGGTTATTCACTTTGCACTAAATAATCCATTTCAAAAAGTAATTCTCTGAAGTGCAGGATTGTATTTTTAATAAAGTAAAATGTCGTCAAACAACTGACTGTCCTCATGTTACATCTAAAACAAAAGAAAACTATTCTATACTATACTTGAGTTAACCACATCGGACTATATCGCCACAGTTGTCGGACTTAAAGGACACATGTTCTGCATTATTTGTGTTGTTATTGGCCTTTAAACATTTCATGTTTTACATCAAAGATACGGTCTACCTAAAAGCACGGTAAAATATTTCTCCCGTAAGGAATCCATCTACTGGCTGCAGAATGAATTACATAATGAAGATAAACAAACCTAGCTTGGCCCCAACATGCAAATGCGGCACGCAATTGTAATAAATGAGAATGAAGAACGAGTCTGGGGATGATTTCTGGACTTTAAAACAGCACAGGAGATCTCAGAGTTCTACCTATGTTATCACAAAACCCGAAACACTTTGAACATGTTTTTCTGAGGCGCAGGGGAATGAGGATTTAGAAGTATAGCTAAATAGTACTTCAGGTATGTTTTTGATGAGAGAACAACGGTATGACATGGTTAGAAGCTCAAAAAAGTGTCCTTTGAGGCTAATTCATGCTACGTTTTTGTACTTAAAGCTCTGTGCATTCCAAGCGTAGTTACCATCACCATGTGTTCTGGTAAATTTGGCCAAAAGAGCAGCAAGAAAACAAACATGGAGGCAACCGTGGCAGTTTTTAGATCACATTTGCTGGTAAAAAGTCTAGAAAAGGTGAAGAAATTAGATGAGAGTGGCTTTCTGTATATTTCTTTTGCAACTTGTTCTAGTTGTGTTGTGTTCACTAATGTCCCCGGTGGTCAGCATATGTACGGCGCCACGGCTATGCTTCTAAATGACAGACAGAGCAATGCAGAGGACAGACAGAAGTCTACATGTGAATCCATATTTGAAAAGTTACATGGGCGCCTTTAGATTGAATGAATAGATACATTAAAAAGTTGACAAAAAGTTTTGTGCCCCTCCTTCTCCTCTGCATTGCGCGTTGGTAGGCAGAATATTAAAGCGTGTTATGTGTGGAGCAGCGGTGTGATCAGGAGGAACCAGTCGATATCTGGATATGTGCAGGAGCAGCGAGGATGGGCCCTGTAATCTCTTTGTAATGAAGCCTGTATGGAAGTGCAGCCAGCTCATATTAAAAAGCCGTAAGTGCGGAAGGAAAACTCAAGGCAACGTCACCTCCATCCTCTCTGCGCTATCTGCTCGATCAATCATCCTGTCACCCCTGATCATGTTATACTTTCCGTCAAGCAGAAAGAAAAGTAGTAGGAAAAATCATATTTGACATGGCTGCGATTTGCAACAAAAAAAAAAATGTATAAACAAATTGAAGGTGAAAAAAAACAGTGGCAGTTTGGAGCTTTCTATTGAGACATAACTTCATGTACGGGCTGAATACGAATATCGTTTATATGTGTATTATTGTGTGTATGTGTAAAATGTACATTATTTGAATATGTGGCCGAATCTATGGTGCAATAATGTGGACGGTGTAATAATGTGGCATTGCAATAAGTAGTGTGCGTGTGCTTTAATGTGGAGTATGCAATAATGCGGACTGTGCAAGAATGTGGACTGGGGAATGATGTGCTCTGTGTAATGAATGGATTGTGCAATAATGTGCAATGGTGAGAACTGTGACCAATACAGACTGTGCAATGATTGGATTGTGCAATAGTGTGGATTTGTCAATGGTGGGGACTGTGCAATGACTGAAATGGGCAGTAATGTGGCTTGAGCAATAACGCGGACTGTGCAATATAACGTGAACTTGTATTCTTGGACATGTATTTGCTTTATTGTTGGCCATTTTGTGAGCCCAGCCCCATGTGACAACGGATTGAAATGAGCCTAAAAAGTATATATAAATAATGTAATAATAATAATAATGAATAAAAAGTATGTTTTATGGTTAATGAGTTTTATAATTATGTTTTCAAAGGTCTAAACTACAGGGTTAGTGGTTTTTACATAAAGTCCGACACAGTGGCGATGATATATTTTGTTGTTTCCAGACATTACTTAAGTAGTTGAAACTTTTGCAATTTGGTCATTGTTATTGTTTGAAATGTAATATGAATTGGATTTGCACATCATTTTACAACCCTTAACAGTAAATATGCATACGGGGGTCAAATTTGAACTCTACACGAGACAAGACGATACCCGTTAAATCAAGGCTAAAAGCAATTTTTCTAACAGTAGCAGACAATAATTAACAATTACAAGAATTAATTAGAGGCAACTAAGCGAATTATTTACGGTAGTTAAGCAAATATAGGCTTTATTACTATTATTATTTAAGTCTACATTTTGGCACCCTGAAGTATGTAGAAACATGTTTTTCTTTATGATAACTTTTTAGGGAATCAGAGTTACTATTTTACAGATAGACTCATGGATGATGGAGCCAAATTCAAAACAACCCAGTGAGACATTTAACTTGAATTGTAGCAACATAGAAGCATTCAGATTGACTCGTGGTATTACATTTTGTTTGGTTAAGAGGAAATGCAGTTCTACCAAAAGGTTAAGTGAGAGAAGTGCTCTCCATGAAAAGTTCAACATTTCAGCCGACAGGAAAATACAAAAGTTCACCCAAGGGCAAAAAGTGAATAGAAAAAAATGAAAAGTTTGGATAATACGTATGCCAGGCCCCACGTGCAGCCGCAGGGTCGTGAGTTTGAATCCAGCCGTAACAATTTCCTATGTGTTCTTCCCTCCCTCATTCCCATTTCACGCTTCACGACGGGCCAAAAAAATCCTCAAAAAAAAATTAACAATGAAAAGGATAGGTTATGCTCGGCAATAAAATGCTCAATTTGCAGCAAATTGAAGAAAACTGAAGCGGGCCGAGGATGGATCCCTGAGGTACCCCGGAGTTTAAAGGGCAGATCTAAATGGGAGTTATTTTTGTAATATTTTCACAACTCCTTCAGTCAAATAATCATACCAAACCATATGGAAATCAACAAAAAAGTTCATGGATGTAAATTATTTTTGAAACTTGTAATATGTAAAACAAGAAAACAAGATATGATTTAAATTGGATGCATGACTTTGATAATGAAAAATAAATTCAACTTAATGTCTTTTTAACACTCACTACACAAACATTACTACAGCAATAAGGGGAAATAATAATATGCACATGCCCAATCTCCAGAACAAATCATCAGAGACATTGAACAGCCAACACATATCAAAGCCTTGTCGCGCACCATTTTACCTTTTTGACAATTATTCCAATGAAAAGTGTCATTTTGTATCCATCTGCAAGCCACATCACATTCCAATGAAAGTTGTTACTGAAACAACTAGTCCTTTTCCAGCACTATTGATTTCTATCTCTCTTTTGCTTTCAAAGCTCTTCCAATCCTGTATCTCTTTGAAAGCTGCAGTTACTTCTCTGTTCTGTGCCCTTATGCTTTTAGCTTGTGTGGATGTGGGTTTTGATATGTTTTTTCAGCTTTCGCTTCCCATCACATTGTTATTATTGGTGTTTCTCACTTACTCGGGCTCTTGGGAGTGTGGCTTAGTGGTATTCGTGCACAAGCTTCTGAAAATGTCAGTCAAGCAGGTCGATCGTGTGGATTTGAGCGTGTCTGGTGCACTGTTTTCCAGTGCCATTTTGGTTTCCTCACACATAGCTGGAGCCGTTT
This sequence comes from Chaenogobius annularis, assembly GCA_015082035.1. Classification (NCBI taxonomy): domain Eukaryota; kingdom Metazoa; phylum Chordata; class Actinopteri; order Gobiiformes; family Gobiidae; genus Chaenogobius; species Chaenogobius annularis. Next base: position 467,306 of record BJKM01000245.1, on the reverse strand, counting down.
GACAGAAGGTCCCTCAAGACTAAACCTCTCCCGCACCTCTCCTGTCCAAACTGCCTTTTGTCTGTCTTTGGGAAAATCTTGAGTGCGATGCTTTTCAGCAAATCTAATTAAAACTAATTGTGATGTGGACAAGTCAATTAGAATGTTGCATGGAAAAGAATACTCAGTAGGTGAAAAAGCTGCTGTCTAGACACTAAGTAAGCTACACACACAATAGATAAACAAACATATAAATAAATACATTTACTACAAATAAACATGTTGTGTCTGATTTCCACGTTATATTAAACAATATCATTATTGGACATAAAGTTAATCGGCCAATTGTTTGTGGGTAATCCAATATGTTATTTTCAGTAGACAAACAAATTGAGGGTATTCATTGCTTTTCCCCCTCTAATCAAGTAAATTAAATCTGTATCAATAATTTGCTTATCACACATTTCTGCTTTGCTAAATAAACAATGCAAAAATATGCAAAAAATATCTAGTAGCCTATTTGAATCCACAGGGAGTGTTCGTTGCAAATAGGCTTGCATTGTTTTGAATTAGTGATGGAGAGAGAACAAAAATAAATAAATATGTAGTTATGATAATGAAAATAAATAAATAAGCTCTTAAATTTCTCTTACTGATCATAGTTATAATTAAATCTATAGTTTGAAATGGCAAAAAAATATGAAAAAATAAAAAGTCTTGCCACAAACGTGGCTATATTATGCATTATTGTGGCTTTAATTGGCATTTAAACATGCATTTGGTCACCTTGGCATTAGTATTTCACATTTTAAAACTTACAAAATGTCTACACTGAACTAACTACATCTATGTTGAATATATAGATAAATAAATGCAGTCCTTAGGCAACATGAATGCTCTGCGAAAAGAGCCTTGCTCTCACTGAATGAGCCCAGTGATTTTTTTAGACTCAAAAACTACACAGGAGAAGTCCAGGATTTTATCTGTGAAGCAATGATCTGGGGGAAATTCAAACAGTGTGATTTGAACTGAGTGATTTGTGAGCACTCAAAGAAGACAACCTCATAAACAGGGTTAACGAAACAACAGTGAATGAAGCAAATACAATTCCAGGTATGTTTTTTAATGAGGTGACAACAATATAATATCAAAAACATGTGCTTTAAATCCAAAATGTCTCCCAGTATTACATTCAAACTCTGTTATAATGTTGCTATACATTTGGTTGCTGTGATACCGTGCTGCATGGCTTAGACCTGATCTTTGGATTGCTTTTCCTAACATAAAAAATGAAGTAAATACACGATCCTGCACCTATCCCAGTGCCTCATCCCCGAGCAGTACCCGAGCGAGAGTGAAGTGTGAAGAGTGGACAGACTGGATTATCACTGGTTGATGTGGGCTCCTGCAGATGGCTCGCCTGGGGCCGATCTGGGGCCGACACAGCACTACTCTGCTGCAACCAGTGACTAAACAAGCTCAACAAGCACTCAGAACATCAGAGCAGCTTTAGCCAACCACAGGGTCAGACAGGAGAGATGGGCAGAGTGGGCGGGGCTTGTGAGAGAAGACATAATACGGTAATAAAGAACTAGAATACTCCTTCCTGTAATTTTCAATTTTTACTTAGAATTTTTCTTCAGAAAATGCAACTTGACTATGAAAGATATTGACCCCAGGAACTATCCCACCAGAATAAGTAGAATAAATAATTATAAAAACATGAAAACCTTTCATATGTGCTTTAATAACCTTTAATAAAGCATGAACAAAGACTTAAATCATAATGGACAAATAGTTTATTCAAAATTATTCAGGCTTAGTAACTATTCAATTAAGAAGAGTTAAATTAAGAAGCGAGCCTGAATCATTCTTATTAAACTATTTGTTCATTTAATTTCATATTTTATTAAGGCTATTAAGTGTATTAAGTGTAGTTTTTATGAAGTGTTACCAAAACTAGAACTATTGACATGACTAAAATACAAATTGCAAGTCACATCATCGACATTTGTCATTTGATTGAACCATAAGCAGTTAGACTACATTTAGATCAGCTTGGTATTATAAATTGCTGTTTGAAAGTTGTCAGAACCCTCTGGAAGTGTCGCGCGCGTGAATGCTTGACTTCTCTCCCAGGCCCGCTCGCTCTCTCATGGAGCAGATGTATTGGCCGGCCCTCGCTCCATAGATCAGCGGCTCCGGCCCCTGTGCCCTCTCCTGCACCGCGCTCATATATCTGCAGTCTGTTTGGCTACACTTGTCCACAGTTTACTCATACAGCTGGCCCCGGATCTGTTATAGCCCTCACAGTGGCAGTAAGAAACTACAGCGAACACAGAGTGAGGCTGGAGGCCGAGGGGGGGAGAGTCCCAAGTCGACTCTAAACAACAGGTTTCAAAATGGACTGTGTCTTGTATGGAAAACTGTATCCAGGCAACAGGAGGTAAAGGTGAGGGATTTGTGCTCATACTGTAGATGTGTCATTGGGCAAGACACTACATTTCCTACGTGAATGGGGAAGACTGAAGGCAAAATAAAGTAATACATTTTCAAAGATTATTTTTTTTTTTCGATTTGTAGACTCGTCTTTCATGTGGAAACAACAACATTGTCCAATCTGCTTTTAAATATGTTTTATTCTGTTCTTGAATCTACTCCCATAGATTTTGCCGGGACATTGTAATTCAAGGCAGTTTTCTCCAAATGCATTTTTGTCCCACAGAGAAACTTTACAGTCTTGTACGAAACGTTTAAAATTTAAATCTAAAAAATGGGGTGAAATTAGTATTTTTAGGCAAATTTTCGGTCAAATCTTGGTTCATTTTGTACACATATTAGTGACAAACAATGTAAACAAGAGTGCTCCTCGTGGTGGAGTGGATGGCACATATGCTTGCCGTGTGTTGCGGGTCGCAGCGTTGTGAGTTCGAATTCGGCTCTCGACGGATTGCTTCAGGCAATTTCCCAGTCTCATTCCCATTTCACTCTACACTGCACTGTCCTGTCGAGTAAAGCCTACGGGCCAAAACAATCATTAAAAATCCCCCCGAAATGAACCAATAAATGTAAACCTGGCTCTGCACATTTTTCAGATTTAAATGTTCCAAATATGCGCAATTTTTGCAGTTTCTAAACATAAAATGTCTTATTTCTGTATCAAACATGATGAAAATCTTAAATATTCATAATTTAAAAAGGTAAAACATCTACAGTTGCTTTTTGCTCATTTTGGACTCGTCTTATCAAATCTGTGGAAAAGATGAGCCCGATCATAATAAGAACTTTTTCAAGGGATTTTATGAAGACATTTACTTCGATGAGTTTAATGCCATCCTGTGGAACATTTCAGGCAACTCAATGGCATGTGCACGGATCCCTCATCAGAAAAGTTACATAAAGCACCTTTGACATATTGCACTTATGCTGGTTCTATTATGGTTCTAAATGTTATGTTTCCTGTACAACTAACATTATAATGTATTCAGAAATAACCAGAATTTACAAGATTATGCAAAATGTGTTACAAGTCACAAGTTAATGTTGTAAATTTAGCACAGAAAGCACCCCCACATTCTGTCCAATTAAACCGTGTTGTTTTTGTCTTTTGCTATTTACGTCAGCAAGTATTTTTCATGCCTGCTAAAAATAAAAGAAGGTGAGACTTTGATTGCTGCGAGTTAACAAAATCCTCACTGTAAAAGTCAGGTAGGTTTGGCATTTAGAAAAAAGGGGAAAGAAATTGCAGCTAATGAGGGGAAGCCAACAGCACCAAATCTGGAATATTTTTTCAGTTTTAAAAAGGTAGCAGTTTCAAGCAAATATGGAATGAACAAATATCAACATTTTGTGGTGAATGCGTGAACGATGACACCAAGAGTAATGATGGTCATTTAGGCAACGTGACCCTAGGCTAAAAGAGCCAAGCGATCGTTGTGAACACAATTTGACCGCTGAACGAGTCTGGTGATGGATCCAGGGAAAATGTGAGGGTTTTCTGAGGTTTTTCTTCAAAACAATCTTCATGAAACAAGCGTAAATGCAACTCCAGATATGTTTTTGATGGCGGGACAACAGTAAAACATGGTTAAAAACTAAAAGTCTGCATACATTTGATCCTGACTTGGACTTAATTGTTTGACTAAATGACTAAACCAGCTTTTTCCAATAAATCCAATCTGTAGTTTCAACATGATACAAAGTAAAAACATTGCCTTTTAACATAATTTCACCGCCCAGAGAAGAAAAATAACTCATCAAACGTCAAGTTGACAAAGTCTATATCGTCTTGAAATCCAAAGTACAAAAAACAAAATATATTCCTGACAAACTTTGACATGTTCCCCCTGGTACACTGTTAAATGACTTGAATCCAGAATATTAATCATAATTTCAACAATTTTGATAAGCCAAAATGCATTTCCTTGATGAACCTATATTATTTCACTAGGTGTTTCTGACTTGTTTCCATCTATTTCTTCTCATTTCTAGCCAAATATTTGCCCAATAGTTGAAAAGTTTTACCTCACGCATATTCATTTTCAAGCTAAATTGGGCTAAAGATAACCAGCCAGAATTGTCTTGTCTTGAAACTAAATATATTAAATTTAATCTGATAAAACTGTTAAAATTAAGAGTCTGAATTCATTTAAAGCAAGGCGGTTTGCAGTGCAGCTTTACTTTTGTTGTCCCAAACGTACCCCCCACACACAAACACACACGTTCACACACACACACACACACACACACACACATATACTCTGTCACTTTCAGCCATCAACCCATGGTCCCTGTCTAAGCGCTGGGTAAATGGGGCGTCCCTGCCACAGCCTGCTGTCTTGTGTCTGTAATATCAGCCAGATTTTATGTTTTCTCCAATGTTAAGGGCGGCCCTGAGAGCAGTGTGCACTCATTTTCTGCATATTAGCTTTTACTCTCCGTCTCCGAACCAGCGACAGTCCATAAAGCTCAAGCTGGCCCAGACGCAGGAGCAGATTGGGGGATAGGGCCAGAGGGCAGCACGAGAGGTCTGGATACTTCAAATAGCACAACTAGATTTATCAAAGTGTATTTTTACAATTTCATTCTATATTCAAATCTAAGAAGCTTAATCATGGGTCTGAAGCGACGTGACACTCTCGTTGCTACGCCATATTTAGGATGAAGTTGCTTGCTGCGCCGTGGACTGTGCCAACAAAAAGTCTCAAAAGAAAGGATTATTCTTGTCAAAGAAAAGAAATGGATTAGCGCCATCAGGAGGAACCAGTGGACTTCCACAGAAATCACTGCAGACTGAGCGGTGAGCACTTTGTTTCAGGTAGCAGTCAGTTTACACTAGTTTACACATGAACTACCATGCTAATTCACATAGCTAGGCTGAATAAACCTTGTTAGCTTCATTGCCAGACTTAATGTTATCCTCATTTCCTACTGTCCAGGTGGTATGTTTCAATGGGCGCTCTTGAAAGCTTTGAGGGTTTGTTAGTAGTTAGTTGTGTCAAGTTTTCTCTGCTTCTAAGAGTTCTCAGCGACTCGCCTGCAGTAGATAAGGATCAAAACCCCAAAATTTCCAAATTTGAAGTATGCATTTTATTCATTTTCAGGCAGCTGCACTATTTTTCTATCTGCTGTCTAACAGCTGAGATAGGCTACAGCATACAGTGACGTTGTCAAAATGGGACAAAACCCATAAATAGGAGTGGCACTGAGAGGCACACTTATGGACAACACAATAACACATAACTGTATGTGGCAAAATGGAAACTTACAGTAGTTTATCAGTTGTTTGGCCAACTGTGTAGAGCTTGCTAGATTGTTTGCTAATGGTTAAGGGGAGATAAAGGACACTTCAACTCGCCTCAGAACAATTAATTTCCACAATTGTAGCAGCTTTGTCACATTTTGGTTATGTTTTATTCATCACCATTGACTCTCTTGTGTTTTTGCCATTCACTGCTAAAATTCAGATTGTTGTGAAGTCCTAGGTGCCCCAGGTCACCCTTGAAAAAGAGGTCTCGATCTCAATGGGTCTGCATGAAAAGCACTCCATTCAATCCCTAACAGATTCCCTGCCTTTTCATTTTGACCATCAGATGTTGACACTTTCAGACAGTCTGAAATGGTCTGTACAGTTTTTTTTTTTGTTTTTTTTTTTAAAGTAAAGCAAAGTCAAGCTTGAAATGCTGTTCACATTTTTTGTATTTATGAAACCATCAAGTGTACTAAAATTGTGACATTTTAGCTCATGTTAATAAAGAGTTTTAAGTTAGTCAAAGTTGTAAAGTAATGTGTACTTTGTTACTGTTACCTCTCCCCGGGATGGCAGATGGAAGGTAGAAGAAGTCAACCTGGTACAAAGTATCTTTTCTATTTTAAGATGAACAAATATTTACACTGTCAATGACAAATATGGATGAAGCTAAATTTGTACTTGAGTTAGAGTTGTCAAAACATCAATACCCAGATACTAATTGATACTGAAACTACTACTGAAACGAGATACTCACTCAAGTAGCCTATTAGGGGAAATTAATTTGGTCGTGATATACTGTGAGAACAAGTAGAAAAGCACATGGCAGTTATTAAGAAACTATAATTTTGTGTTGAAAATCTATTTTGTCCAATGAAGTAGATTTGGGCTTCTGATCATAGTTCTTTTTTCAGACCAGTTTGTCTGTTTTTCATACCCGACAGTTTGATCATCTGGGGCCTCGTCTATAAAGGATTCAGTCGACCGTGCAATTTGTGCTTAATAGATTCCACCTGCAGCTGGAATCTGTGTACATGAACCCATATCACGTCCTCTCCACGCCTCCAAAATGCCATAAAAGGGCCATGCAGTGACTTGTGAACGAGCTCTACATAAACATGAGCCAATATGTGGGTTTGACCACATGGGACACGTGGGACAGAGAGGAAGTAAGTAAACTTTATTTGTATAGCACTTTTCAAAGACATATAGACACTAAGTGCTTCACACAGTCGTAAAAAAGACAATTCAAAATACAATAAAATATACAGCCACATTTTAGAAGCTGGGCCAGTAAGGCTAAAATGCTTGTTTGAAAAAGTGAGTCTTTAGATACTTTTTAAAGACATCTATAGAGGCAAAGGAACGCATCAAGAGAGGGAGTTCATTACGCAGAGTTAGGGTGCGACAGCTTTAAAAGATCGATCCCCTTGAGTTTTAAAACATCAGCAGATTCAGCCCAGAGGACCTAAGGCTCCTGGACAAGCAATAGTGTTTGATCAGATCAGTTATATACATGAGTGACCATGTAGCGGCGGAAGGTTTAAAACCAAGATTTTGAAATGGACCCCATACATCAGCTTGTGGGCCTCAGAGAACTTAATAGAGTAGCACAGCTGCAGATCATCAGCAAACAGATGATAGGAAACGTCAGTAAACTGCAGGATTATCTGGCCGAGAGGGAGGACGTATAAAACAAATTGGACCGGGCCTAGGGCAGAGCCCTGTGGCACTCCACTCAGTAGGTCAGCTGGCTCTGACATTTCCTGCTTCCAGCAGCCTGTTTATCATGATGTCATGATCGACCATGTCAAACACAGAGGAAAGATACAGCAGGATTAGGACAGTACCATTTCCATGTCACTAGGCACTTTCAGAAGTGTAGCTTCTGTGGAATGGTGATTCCGAAATCCCAACTGGAAAGCGTCATAGATTCTCTAGGAAGTTTTGTGAGCTCTTTAGAACAATTTTTCCCGACTTTTTTGATATTGGACTCGACGACAGCATTTAAATGAGTTGGGAAACACTCCAGAAGACAGTGACAAATTGAACAGTTTGGTGACCCATGGCCCAATTGTGTCGAAGACATTCAGAAAAAGTCTAGTAGGTAGAACATCAGAAGAGCTGGAAGAAAGTTTAATTTGCACAAATAGAGCCGTAACGTCTTCGAATAAACAGGATTAAAAGACGGCCACACTGCAGGCAGCAGCTGTCACATCAAAGGCTGTATGACAAATACAAATAAAAGTGATTGAATTGATCCCTCTCAAATTAACGACAGAATATATTGTGTTTTAGTTGCCTACACTTAATACTATTTAGACAGGAGTAACACTGATGCCCTTCCTGGCTGAGAAAAAGCAGCAGGAGACTTACAGGAGGGGTCTCAGTTTGTGGCGATAAGCAAAGTCCTGTGCCTAGTGGAAGTTTTATAAATACCAGGGCGGCCACGCTTTATAAATGAGGCCCCTGATGTTGCTGATTCACTCTTGTTTTGCTACTGTTTTCCTACTTATGGAGGCAGGACAGGAAAAAGAATAAATGACAGAATGCGAAAAGGATTGGCGAGGGCGTGACCGCGAGCAACAAAACACAAAGCTAAACAAGAACAACATCATCCATTTCTGATCATTGTAAAAGAGTGAACCACATTATGGCCTGGGATGGCGCAAACGTCATTGGGACAACAAACATCGTCGCTGGATTAAGGAGGCATTTGAACAACTGAAACATGCTCATGAGATGATAAACCGGGACAAAGGGGGCCTTTTTACTCTCTCACACCTGGGAAACAGTCCTGAATAAATTGGACTGCACCAAAACCTGTGTAAATCAGGTGACACTTTGAAGAAGAAAGGTATGAAAAAATAACCTTTAAAAATAATGATCAAAAGGCCAAATTAACCATATTTGACATACACCAAAAAAAGCTAATTATTCCATTGTTTTCTAATTATTTAAAAGTTTTCTTTATTATTATTTTTATTTTTTTGCAACAAATTTAGGAAACAGAAAACCGTGTGACATTTTTAATTGAGCATATTTCTCTCTGAATTCCGAATGTTGAATTTCAGAGCTTGAAAATCTACGCATTAAACATATAAAAGGTGATTTAAAATTGTTTTTTTACTTTTCAAAATCACCTGAAAAATTTAGAACCTGTTTCTATTATTAAGCTGTTTCAGATCAATACATAAAATGTCAAATTATGATCTATACACTACTCCCTGAAAAAGCATGTGTAATTTTTGCACAGACACACACACAAAAACAACCTTAATTTAGTTTAATATTGTGTCTTGTATACATACAGTAGATATACAAATGTGCACAAAAAAGAGAAATCATCAGATAAATCATCAGAGGCTTTGCAGTTTACTCTTTGTAGTAATGTTTTCAAAAGCCAAACCTATTTCATAATAATCCAAATATTATTCCATCCCTCTTTGATACAATCCACTCGACATTATTTTCATTGATAATAGCTGTAGAAGATGGTAATAAGAAGAGAAATACTTTCAAAATGGAGATATCTGCTTTTGTTGAACGTCTTAAATAAACACGTTTGCCGCTTCTTCCAGGCTTTCCAAATAAACGAAGCCAAGTTCAAATTAAACAGCCATTTCATCATATCAGGATACAGATTTCATCAAACAAATGGCTTCAAAATCAATCGTAAAAAGGACAGAACGGAAAAACCCAATTCACACAAACTCTATACTGTACCTCCCTGTTTTAGAAATATACCGATGTAATAATCCAAAAGATCGAATCAGATTTCTTTCCTCAACGCCGCTCGTACAATGATCTGTTTGACTAGTCCCTTCGTGTAGGTCCTGGCCTCTGTCCCATAAAGGTGATAGACGTTCAGCTGAGTTGTCTTCCTCCTCCATCCTCCACCTCCTCCTCCTCTTCACATTTACACACAAGCTTAGGCTGCTCATGGAGCGGAAACCACGATGCAACGGCGAGATGACACGAACAGTTAGCCGCCCCGCTGACGTGAGGTAAAAAGCAATCGGGCTGATGGGCCGAGAGGCAGGGGGGAGGAAGAGGAGGAGGAAGAGGAGATGTAAACATTGGATGACAGTCAACTTAAGAGATGGAACAACCAGGGCGAAGGGAAATACAGAGACACGATGATAAAAGACAGCTGTGATGACAAATGTACTGTAAAATGTACACCCTTTTTATTTATTTCCAACTCCCACCTTTTTCGATCTAATGCAGGGGTGTCAAACTCATTATGGGCGGCGGGCCGAATTTCGAAGCTCAGGCTGGGTCGTGGGCCGAACATAACGTAAAATTAAAACAATAAAAGATATAATAAATAAAATAAATAGCTTTGTATAGCCTAGTAATAGTTCTTTGTGGACACGTGCCCAAATCTGCAGCAGGTGAAAGACTGAGCCCATATTCATGCAGCAGCAGGAACAGGAACATGGACTTATGACTTGGGTTTTGACAATTCTCTTTTAAAGCTGAAGGTAAATTCACTAAAAATGTGTTTTAGGGACTTGTAATGAAGCAAAAATATCCAGCCGGACTATTCATTTTTCATTTTATTTTAGGGTAATTATTTACTTGTGGGTTTGGAGTACAAACTGACCCTGATGCTTCCCAGAATGATTGATTTGACTGGAAATAAGAGGGTCACAGCTTTATTTTTATGTACAGCATATTAAGCAGCTTGAGAGGTTTCTGTTATAAAATAGTGGACAAAAATGGAATAAATAAAAAGTCCAACGGACACACTAGGCATAAGGGGTTAATATGTTCGGCGGGCCAGATTAAAACGTCTGGCGGGCCACATCTGGTCCGCGGGCCTTGAATTTGACACGTGTGATCTAATGATTTTATGTTGATTCAAAACAAATTATTAAGATTTCAAAATGATTGATTAAATCCTGGACACTACAGGCAAAAATGTTTTTTTTTTTACTGTTTGCTCTCTGTCATATACAGTAGGCTTTCACGTGGAAACAACACAATTGTCCAATCTGCTCCTACATTGTTTTCATTATTTCATTTCACCCATAGGTTTCTCTGGGACAAAGGCTGCATTCATAAAATGTATTTTTCTCCCAAAAAGACAAAGTATCACCTATCACACCAAACTTGACATACTTGTACTTAACAAGATATTAATGGAACTCACAGAAGGATTTGTTGATCGCTGATTCTAAGTCTGATATATCAAAGTTTCAATTTAATTTAACTTTTTGTGAATACATTTAAACTACACCATCTGCAGACCCAACTTGTTCTGGATAGTATTGTAGAAGAGAGAACCACGTTATGGACTGGGATGGAGCAAATATCATTGGGACTAAGGACAACAAATATCATCATTGGATTAAAGTGGCTATTGAAAAACAGAAATGTGCCCATAGGACTGTGAACTGGGACGAGGGGGCCTATTTACTCTCTCACAGCTGGCATACTGTCCTGAAGATGTCGGACCGTAGATGGCGCTGTTGTCCTTACTCTTACTACCAGAACGTGTGATACATCAAACGCTAATTTTAAGCAAACAAAGAACTGCAGAAGGGTAACAGGTATTCTATTTGTACTTATATTACTGTGTCTGGGCCCCTTTTCATAAGCTAAGGTCACTTCTGGAGTTCCATTTTTACAAAGCAAAAGTGGGTGAAGTGTCTTACTCTAGGATTCCACAACAAGTCAGAGCTGGGATCGAAGTCTTTGAGGGGGGTTGGACACTTTCTGACAGTCAAATCGAGAATGAGAAAGAGGGAACAGAACCGCAGAAGTGAAGTGAAATTCAGCGCCACCACAATAAAACACGACTATGATGAAAAACGTAAGTGGCGTTCTCGGTCGAGGCGGGCGGAACTGCACATAACTGCACAGCGGGGACCGTCCCAGCAGAGCGGCGTCACTGGTTACATCTTCAAGAGCAGCACATGAAAGCTACAGGCAGCACAGGACGATGTGTGCGATGGAAAATAAGTTAGGCGTTTGTATGTATATTTAAGGTGGTTTTAAAAAGGTTAGACAAGTCTACACAGCAACAAGAGCGCTGTTTTAATGTGTGGATAATGTCCCAACCTCCCCTGTCTTTAGACCCTCCTTCTCGGCAAGGAAAAACTAGATAATCCTGTGGGAAGTATTTGAATCCTCGGGGGCTACCATCAATGTAAAAAATGCAAATGTGCAAACTTTAAAAAAGGGGCACACTTTATGTTTTTCTTGAATTGTAGTACTTTTAATTATATTATTTTTTTCAAAGAATCCAAAATATTGTATGAAATGGATGGTCCTCAAAACATGATTATTGGTGTTGTAAATAGGTTTCAGTTTACTGTATTAGCCATGCATTCTGCTGTTGTTTCATTGGCCAAGACACTTTGTTTGAAAAAGGAAGTATAATATATATAACTTTTAATGGGAGGATGCTGAAGCTAGAAGAAAGAAAAAAAACATTTTTAAATTTTTTTTTTAACCATGAATCCCCAACAGCTGAAAAGAACAATGGTATACCTGCAATTTACACCGTTTTCACCAATCAGAGGTTATTTCCACCTGCAAAGCCAGGCGAAAATTACCAACTCATTACAATTAATCAGACTTCAGCCTCAGCGGAAATAAATGTGCAAATGTAGCAACCTATTATGTCAAATTGTGAAGAAAGTTTGCATAAATGTCCCAAAAGATGACACAATGTTAGTTAGCTCCATAAACACTGCAAAAATAGAATATCTTGTGGTGTTAATGTTAAACATGAAAAAACACCCTAAAACTTTATGCTACATGTTTCCGTTATATTTTGTTGGTCCAAAGCACTTTTAGATCTTAAAAGGTGACATAATACATTTAAAGGTGCTCGTCTCTATGTTATTACTTTGCCCAGAATGTTTCATAGTATGGCATTAAACTGATCTATCAAGCCTTTATTCAATTGCAGGTGTTTTTATTGAACCAAAACACCTTGGAAAACGTGAGCGGGCTCGTTTCTCCATAGATCTGGCCTGTAACTTGGTTGGGTGCGTCACCTGCTTGTCTCCAAGAGCGTATCAGTTTAATCTCATGCTTCGGAAATATTCAAGGCAAAGGGATCTCCATGGAAGCAAGCGGGTGGCGGGCACAGTTTGCTTTCAACTGCTTTCATGTCTACATTTCGGCACAAATTCAACAACTTGTCATTCGGGAACACTCATGTTGGCTCAACCTTTTGTCCATTTTCAATATTAACTTGAAAAAAACGTTGATTTCAAAAATACAAGCATTTTTGCAGAACCTAAAACACAATGAAACTCTGATTGCAATGAGCTCTGTGCGAAGCAGCAGTTGGCAGAGCTAACCTTTTATTAAAATGTAAAATATAAAACCAACCAATTAAATATTAAATTAAAGACTGCCGTGTTTGTTTGTTTGTTTGTTTGGACCAAAAATATCTTTGGTCTGAAGGCTTTATTAGACAGGAAAGTTTAAGCATGAAATGGGGATGAGAGAGACGGGAGGACATGCAGCACAGTCAGGACCCGAACCCACGATACTGCGGCACCCCAGGAGCCCGGCACACGGGCGCCGATGCCCTACCGGGCAGCACATCCCGTTGTCATGTTTTTATCTGAAGATGTTGTTATTTTGTTTGGTTTTATTTATTATAATTAAAGTCTTGAGGATACATCTGGTCGCGCTGGTCACTTTCAGCTGCTGTGGGCCTGACCAATCACATCGCAGCATTGAAGTGTAGGCGTACTTTGGCATATTTTAGCACTTTTTTTTAAACGTAAAAGAACTTTGTATATTTGAGTACAAGGTAGAAGTTTGTGCTTTTCTCAGACTGGATTTAACAACAGTTTGATTTCTCGGCTTGTTCCTGCTGTTGTGACGCTTTGACCAATCAGATTCGTCATGACGTTACTATTTCCAGCGAGAGCCTGGCCAGATTGATTTTCTGCAGAACTCAATTCAGAGTGATACACTTATCAATCTGCCTCGAGACAGGTCAGAAGTATTCACCTGTTTTGTTTAGTTTTTAACATTCAACTCGCTGTTCACTGCCTGATCTTAGAGTATTTATTCATTTCAGACTGAATTTTAGAAAACCCCATAGAGATGAATTAGGCAGAAATAACGCTATCACTGAGCTAGACAGGTGCACAGAGCCCATTGTAACACTCTTTGTACTGCAGTCTGTCCACATAAAGACTGCACACTCTGATCCACTTATCCAAGGCCAGAGACCAAAGACACAAAGGATAAAACAGAACACACAGGAATCACAATATGACGATATGGAAGTATAGAAAACACAATGTCTGGACCAGGTGTTGAGCCAAAGACTAATTTGGATGAAGGTCCAAATCGGACACAGTTCTAATATACAATGCTAAAAAAGGGCAGTTTTTAAAATGTTGCTTCTTTTGTTACCTAATTGTCTGTGTAATTCATATTTTCGATATTTGCAGCATATACATCGCTTTCAAACCAACAGAGAGCGTAGTATCAGTCCTACCGCCCTCTTATCTGGGCTGTGTCTTAATAATGGAGTGATAAGTTTATGCAGCAGATGATTGTGTTTCTATTTTACCCACGATTTTGTCTATTTTACAAGAGTGTTTTTAGTTTTGTTCACAAAGTTGACTTTTTCAAACATTCTTAATTATTTTGTCTCTTGTATTTGGGCAATGTGTGCAAAAAAGTTTCAGATAATGTGCCAAGAAAACACAAAATATGAGCTCTGTCTCTGTCCGTCTGTCTAGTTATTGAGGTTATAATGATAAATTAATGTAAATGAATGCATAATGTGGAGCAATTCACTGTTCATTAAGGTAAAAAAGAAAGAAAGGAAGCAGACTATATACCTCTACACTAAATCAATAAATGAAAAAGCCAAACTGACTCAAATAAAAATCGATATTCTGATCAATGTTTGTTTTCAGTTTTAAATGGAACCAGCAGCAGCACTATGGTTTCACATAAAAGTCTTGAGAAATGCGCGGTATACGATGCCTATATGGTGTGTGTGTGTGTGTGTGTGTGTGTGTGCGTGTGTGTGTGTGCGTGTGTAGGCGTGCGTGTGCGTGAGGTGGGAGACACAAAGGTTAATTGGCTTGGCTGAGCTCGGGGCCCCGGTTCGGAGACAACGGCATTGGTAATAGCTGTGACATTCCCGGCTGCTGGGACCGTACTCTCCCGGTGATGGTGTGAAAGGAGGCTCGTGGGCGGGAGCCGAGGAGCCGAGGAGCCGCTGTGTTTGTGGAAAAGACACAACGTTCACTGCTAGAAAAAGTCGCACGGAACAAAAGTTAAGATTCATGCACTTTCTCGTGTTGCCTGGAAAGTCAAACAATGATATCTCTTATATATCTCTTTTTTTTTTTAAATTTTCTACAGATCTATTTCAGTCTGATCACCGTTTTCATCTCCTCGAGTTCAAATGGGCGTGATTGACAGGTGGATTAGCCAATCAGTGTCATGCACGGTCAGTCCGTATCAAAGCATGTGTGGCTGCTTACGATGAATAAAATATCACAAGGAACTTAAAAGCATTGTTAATGTGTGGTGAGAGAAGTTTGAAAACTGATTGCACGGTATGGTTTGAGTTTGGCTCCAGGTACGACACCAAACTCCCTCTGAGTAAAGAATTAAAAAAGTGTCAAAGTGTCAATCAACGTAACTAAAGGATAAGGATAAGGATTATATTTATTTTTTTTAATGAAAAAAACATGCTTTTATGATCAATAAATGGACCAAAATTGCTATTACTAGAATTTGAGATTATTATTTGTTTTATTGTATACTGGGTCAAAATATGTGCCCTAATAAAAAACATTCAAACAAAGAAATCAAAAACATTTCTGATGATTTAAATGTATTTTATTTGCGCTAACAGATACAATATTAAACTTATTTTATCCTGGTCTTTGTTTCATGCGGATAGGTCAAGAAATGAAAGAGATATTAACCACAAATCAGGACACAAATCTGCATTTTGTCCGATTATGCCATATAGTTCTATAATTCCCTCCATTTTTAACTTTGGGCAGTTTCATACAAGCAAACGACCTATTGGAACATAGTTTGGTAAAAAGACACACATTATGCAAAATGTACCTAACATTGTTCCTTCATCAAAAACATGCCTGCAGTTGTAATTAGCTTTAATCACACTTTTTTCATTAAGGTGACATTAAAGGCAGAATTCCTAAAACAGAGAACAGACGCAGAACAGGTGAAATTAAAAGTAAAATTATTAATTGACATCAAAAACAAAATAAGCACAATCATGACACAGATTAATTAAAATAAAATTCCCATTGGGTCCACAGTCTGTGCTGTTTTTAAGACCATAGATCATTCCGAGCATTTCTGCCATCTAATCGCATTAATTACAACTGCGTGATCACATTAGCATGTCGAGGCAAGCTAGCTTTAGTCTATTTTCCCATGGCAATGTCCTTTGCTGCCAGTAGAGGGAGTGCTAACACAAAATTAAGTATTTTTGTTTCATTCTAATAGACTTAAATGTAAATAACTATTTTTCATCTGGCAGCATATTTTACTTTATTTTGCTCAATTCTCTTCAGATAGAAGGAATAAAAGAACATCTTTGTTTTCACTGTTTCTCAATTATCATGTATAATCGTTAAATCGTGATGTTGTTTTTCACAACAATCACTCAAATTTGATATTGCGACATCCCTGGGGGGCAAAAGCCACATGTGCGGCCTTCGCGCTTTCACGTATATTTAACCCATACTACTACTAAAATACTACACGGAAATGCTTGATCTTGTCCTCAACGCCAAAGTTCTTGCGGAGGTGAATAACGCATCCCTCTTCACGCGTCTCCCCGGGCACAGGTGATGCCAGTGCAGGTGTCAACAGTCATCACTTCTCTCCTCTCTCTATCTCCTCCTCTGTCACACACATCTCCACAATAACACGCGCGCACCTCGTGTATGAATGCTGCAAACAGACAGCGCTGTGCTCCCAGCCACAAAGCATCCGAGCTCATCTAATAATGATAGGGCCTGAGAAAATGCGAGCTGATGGAAGCTTTTATCACTGCAGTCAGGAGAGGGGGAGTGGGGGAGGGACGGAGGGAGGGGTGAGGAGGAGGAGGAGGAGTGCTATCATGAAAAGAAGTCTGAGATCTTACCAAATGAGAGAGCATATTTCTGTGGTCATCAGTAATATATATATATATATATCTCGCTTCTACACGTTTGTAAGGAGATGCAGACGATCAAGGTTTGAGGGTTGAGTTTCGGGTGCAAAATGAATTAGAAAAGCTCGTCAAATTGATCTGTTATCGACGACAAACAGCAATGATAAATAAAGTTAGCTTTTCCCGTTATGCTAATGTAAGCACGCAGTTGTAATGAACATGATTTGATGGCAGAAAGGCTCAGAACGAGTCTGGCTGTAAATTATGGAGTTAATAACCACCTATGATGTCACTAAAAATGGTAAAGAAAAACAAAAACAAAAAAGTGTTTTTTGAGGCTTAGAGAGAGAGAGGAAACAGAAATCATCAAATAAGCGTGAATGAAGCTAATCACAAATCCAGGTATTTTTTATGAGGAAAGAAGGTCATAACATGGTTAAAAGCCAAAAAAAAAAAAAAGTCTGCAGGTCGGTGATACTGGCTCTGTATGAATGTTGTGTGGAACGGAATAGACATTGTCTGTACTTGAGTGTCTTTTCTGTGTTCAACCCAATGTCACTTCTGTCTGGCTTGTTTGTGTGATTTGTATTGATTTTTTCTTGTTTTGTTTTGTTGATTTAGAAATGATAAAGCAAAACCAAACCAAGCAGAACAAGACACAGAGAGTGAAAAAGCAAAAAGACAAAGAATATCGTAACTTTTTCCCACGCTTTGAACCCTGCGGCCCATACAACGGTGCGCAAGTCTATTCTGTTCTATTTGTACACAGTCCCTTCGTAATAATAAAAGAGTAGTAAGCCGTTCATTTATTCAACCTTTATTTCCGGACTCACGGTAGAAAAACAGGAGTACTAAAATAGACATCTTGGACTGGTATTGCATTACACTAAACCTTATATTAGTGAGGGATTTTTTTTTAATACATTGAATCAACCATTTATTTCATTTTTTTGTGTTTTCATTGTTCAAAAATACTATTGAAAATAAAAAAACATCTCCATGGATGCAAGTAGTATACTCTCCATCAAAAAACACTTCATTTGTACAAATAAACATGACAGGGAACAGGCAGCCCTATTTGCTCTTATTACCAAATGATTTCAACAGCCTTAACAACATAACGAACCAAATAACAAAACCAGCTCCTTTAACATCCTGTGCCGGTGTAATAACGTGCATTGATTTCTCTGACATGTGGTCTCCAGGGTCTTTTCAACGCTCTCCTAACATATGCCTTTTCAAAAATAACTATCGACCCACTTTGTGCTCTGTACTTCTGCTAATTACCCACAGTCCTTTGGAAATCACTCCGCACAGACGTAATGTTCTATTCCACGATGTGCAATACTGTAGTCTATACCAGGTGAAACTACTAGCTGTTACAATACAAGCCAATATGTGGGTTTTGGTTTAGATTTGTTAATAATTGCAATAGCGACATTCAGTGTTCTGAGACCATATTTGATGCCATAGTTTCAAATAGAGCCAATAGAGCTCAGGGTTGAACCTGAATGCTTTGAGACCTTGTCCGTACAGAGAGCGGCTGTGGGCGAGGAAGCTTAGGTCGCATTCACAATACAAACTGAAGCAGACTAGGTTTGATTGGAGACCGAGCTCTCTTTCTCTGAGTTTCATGTTCACAATACATTTTATCAATCAAACCAAAGGTGCAGAAAGACGCTGCTCCCCCTCGCCTGTAGAGGCGCTGTGTACAACATCAGCCAAAGGAATGACAGGGAAATGTAAGAAAGGCCCTTTGCACTGTTTGGATTCATTCTTTGGCTTTTGCAGACAGGTGCACAACCTGCCTCACAACCTGCCCCACATGTGCACAACCTGTCCCACATGTACACAGCCTGCCCCACATGTGCACAACCTGCCCCACATGTACACAGCCTGCCCTACATGTGCACAACCTGTCTTACATGTACACAGCCTGCCCCACATGTGCACAACCTGCCCCACATGTGCACAACCTGTCCCACAACCTGCCCCACATGTGCACAACCTGTCCCACATGTACACAGCCTGCACCACATGTGCACAACCTGCCTCACAACCTGCCCCACATGTGTACAACCTGTCCCACATGTACACAGCCTGCCCTACATGTACATAGCCTGCCCTACGTGTGCACAACCTGCCCCACATGTGGGGCTCAGTGTGACCTGCCGAGGCGGAGCGTGGACATGTGTTCTCACGTCAGGAGGGCACGTGAGTGAGTACGAGACGGGCTGAATGCTGAATGCCCGGGGCTCGCTCAGGATCCCCAGGGTAAAGAAAGTGTTATTAAAAATCTCTGCTGTTTAATAAACACAAGCTATTTGTTATGTTCGGTTCCATTTAGCTTAAAATGTTGTAAGTACAATCACTGGAAATTGAGATATATTTTCTTATGATTCCACTTCTCATAAGTGTTGTCAGCGACTTGCCAGGCCGTAGATACAGATCAAAACCCAAATCGTCTGTCTTCTTGAAGTATCTCCCTATTCATCTTCGGTGGGATGGGCTTTCTTCTGATACAGAACGGGCTTTAAGATCTAACAGCAGAGATATGCTACAACATACACTTGAGCACAAAAACAAACAAGTTACGTGACTGAAACCCATGAATATAATTCTGTGGGAGATTAACTATCCAAACTTATGACCCACAAACATTGAACCTTATCATTTAGTTTAGTTTGGGACTGCCTCCACAATCTATTATTATATGGCTTGAGTCGGGTGCAGTAGAACTTTTGTTAGCCTGATTTTAAGTCTGATTTGCCTCTCCATGAGTTCGGGGAAGCATGACAGGAGTAGAACTTCTTATACGCAATTATTTGTCATGGCAATGCTCATGTCAGTGCAAAATTTTACGACGTCGCATAAACCCAATTTACATATTCACAAATATTCTCTGCGACGCATATAATTCCTCTTCATCTCCAAATCGTTTTATTCCTTCGAGCTGATAAAAAAGGTAATAGTCCGGCCTATTTGTATTGTGCGCCTGCTCGGGAAGGGTATGCAAATATGATGTGTGGGGAGAATTTGCATTTGAATGTAATACTGAGGACACTTTTGGATTGTAGCGGAAATACAAATGCTTGTCCAATCAAAGTGTAAGACAATTACATCTCGAGACCATTTTCTTTGGAGAAGGAGCCATCGCATGTGACAAACAGCTACCAAGCCCACAGAGGAGAGCCAGGATTGATAATGTCATTTTATTGTCAGCCAAAGCGCCATTTTCATTCATCATTCGCATTTCTTTCTCGCCGCACTCTGATCATTTGTAGACATTTTGCATTTGTTGTGGTTACAAACGACAAGAGATATGTTTTTTGTTGTTGCTTTTTTTCTGTTGTTGCGGTGTGACAATAATCATGCAGTGGAAATGCATCTCAACAAATGTATATATAGATATATATATGTGAGTAGAATGGCAGTAATTGAAGTCTGGTTTAATCGCGAGGCGTTCAAGGTATTGTGAGGTGTTGTGAAGGCTGGCGTACGTTGTTGATAGTTGAAAAAGAGATGGATTGGTCTCCAAATGCAATCCAAGCTAAACTGAGACGAAAAAACAAAACAGAACCAGGATCAGATCTGGACCCATTTTATTTAAGAAAAGGATAGTTGCAAGAAAAAGATGGATTATACGAAGAGTTGAGCTACAGCGTGACAGTAAAGACAGGAGAGGCACTGCAGATGAAAAAAAAAAAAATCATCATTTAAAGTAAGAGTATGTAACTTTCTGGAGGTGGCGCATCACTTCCATGTTTCCAAGGATATAGAAAGTTAAAACTATACTTCAGAACTTTGGAGATGGACAATTGTTGTGCCATACTGTGGATTATATTATAGTCAAAGGAACAACATTTCCATTGAAACAAGCAGGAGGAGGCCAGGTACGAGCTTGTGGAGATGCAAGCCCGCTAAGGATGCATGTTTTTAGTGCAATAAAAGCAATGAAATGAAAAAATACATAAAAACATGACAAGCTTTACTAATGTTTGACTACATTCATTCATCAACGATCAATAAAGTATAAATCCCTGATGCTACGTTCAGACCGTGGCATCAAAATCCTGCCGAACACCTCTAGATGCCTATGCTTTTGAGGGCGGATGCTGGGGACAAATGTCTTTGTTTTTTTATACTACTATACAATCTTATGTTAACTTAATTATGAGACAAAACTCTAGAAGACTGGAAAGCTTGACTTGACGATTCCATATTTCTGTGTTCATAGAAAGTTCTGTTGATGTGACTCTTCTTGCTGACTCTTTGGAGAACTCCAAGCGATGTGATGATGCTGAAGCCTCCAGCTGAGAGCAGCCATGTGGGAGGGCTTCCAGGTCAGTGCCCCTACTTCTCACCCTCTCCACCCTCCTCCTTCTCCTGAACCTCCACATTAAAGTCTGATTCCATGAAAACGTGTCAGCAGCAGCAGCTTTGGCAGAGACTGCTTGGAGATGCATTTATTTTCACAAAGTGTCATTGACTGATTATTAGAATAAAAATGAATACCACTGCTATATCAATGCACAATTAATTTTAAATAAAGTGCTCTATGTAACTTTTCTGTGGAGGTGTTAATGGAATGTTGCAAATTACATTAAACGTGAGATGTAACCACCAAGTCCAGTATTTATTAATTTTTTGTAATTAAAACACTTGTAATTGATCAGAAAATGCCATAATAAAAAATCAAGTGACTGACGGTACACCAGGAAAGTTACATAATGCATTTTTAAAACCCTCAAAATTGAATCCACACTAGCAAAAACTTCAACTCGCGCTCTAGAATTTTAATACAGTCAAAATTACAGATGGATGGCAGGGGCCTGTACAGTATAACTATGAGAGCTTTAATGTTTCTGAAATTAAAATCCACACATTTTTATCCACACATCATTATCTGGGCATGACAATGTGATCCCTCATTCATTCTAGGGTGGTCTGTGGAAGAAAAGATTTCAAAGGTGGTCAAGGGCACCTTTTTTTAGAGAGACCATTTTTATTAAGAAAGTAACAACCTCCCCTCAGTCTACAACAGCCTCCCAAGCCCTTGGCGAAGTAAAATGATAATGAGATATTTGACAGCTCTGAGGTGGAGACGGTCAGAACCAATCAGAGCTCTGGAGAGTATAAATGCTTCTGCTCAGACCATTTCCATCAGATTTAATATAAAGAGAATGCTGGTCCTTTCAACCGACAAGAATAATGCCACTGGGGTTGAATAATGGAACCAATGTTTGTAGCTATTGTCAACTAAAACATTTCAACTTAGTTTATTTATGCTAACAGGGGTGACTTTGAAGTCGTTTTTTAAATTTTATTTTAATGTGAATACGCTCAGTAGTTACAGAGATATTAACCATAAAGGTAGACATTTTTGAACTAAGGATTTTAATGTTGTAATATTGTGCTTTATTTGCTATGTATAATATTCCAGTACTAAAGTAATTAGTCAAAAGGGAAAAAAGAAAAACATGGTTAACAAACTGAAGTTACTTTTTAGTAGCAGCACAAATACTCCTGTTCCAACATGCACATCAAAATGACCAAAAAGCACCCGAGCTTGCCCTTAAGCCGTCTCCGGCGCGTTGGCAGTATTTTCATTTCACAAATTTAATAACCATAAACACCATAAAAACACATTATGGTTTTATGTGCAGCCTGCTCTGCTCAGCCCTCACTCAAAGCCCTCCATGTTTCCCCGTTTGGATGTACCACAACAACAGATGCAGAGATAATGGAGATGGACACCTGTTGATGCTTGGGGCCTGTGTTTAATCTTAATTGTTTTCATGCAATAAACTACAGCGCAATATAATAACACAGACATGGTTTTCTCTGTGGATGAACATGCCTTTGAAACAGCAGTGTGCCATCTGCCATCTCAGACCAAAGGGAGACCAATAATGGGAATTGTATTCTATGGATGCGTATTAAAGTTCCAAAGACTGGTGCTAAACAAACAGAATGGAAAATCAAAGCTAGAGGTGATCATAAGGAGATTTGAGTTTGGGTAATGTGTTTATAAAATGTGGGGCACTTTGAAAAGCACAACCGCAATGAGAGAGTTCCTTTGTGGTCGTAAAATGTAAATAGGACATTTTGAAATCTGGAAAACTGCAATTTCCATCAGTCAGATAACATTTCCGTACTAAATGGGACAATTTGCTATATTCCTCTGTACACAACTTTACAAATCAACCTGCATAACTATTGTAGACTAAGGGCCTTTAATGTGCAAAAATAACACAAATGATAAGTTATAGAATAATGAATCCAGTCCCATTTTAGATGGTTATTTTTTCCCACTCATGTAAACAGTGCAGCGCCGTTACGCACTCAGCTCCTAAAGCTCTTCGCTGGACACCTCCACCTCCTGCGTTGGACACCTCCACCTCCTGCATTGGACACCTCCACCTCCTGCGTTGGACACCTCCACCTCCTGCGTTGGAAACCTGTTATTGTGCGGTCTGGGCCAGACTGGAACGTGCACACTTGAATGTGCTCAGCTATATGTGTGTGCACAGTGTGTGCTCAGTTCTCACGCCCTCCGGACCACGCAGCATCCCTCGAGCACTCAGGTGTTCAGCTGTGCGTAACGGTGCGGTGCTGCACGCGACTCATAGTCCGGTTAAATTGGCACAAACCCATCTCGAGGACATAACACCGGGGAAACTGGAGCTGAGCTTGCGGCGGGGAAAGTGCCACACGGTTACACACAAGAAGTCTGCAAGAAGTCGAGTTTGCATGTCAATAATGTATTTTTTTTTTTTCGTTTTTTGATTTCAATTTTGGGAACAAATTGAAAACGAAAAATCAAACAAAGTTATTGCTCACTTCTTTCATTGCCTGGATATGAGGCATGACAGCAGACATCTCCCACTCAGGTGCTGCTTTTGAATGCCACGTTTATCGGTCATTGGTTCAAACACTATCACCATATATGGACTGACACCATCCCACTCCAGCCCCCAGCGGTGAAGTCCGGCCTCTTTATGCCAGTGTTAAGGTCGGGAAGGTAACAAAATAGCGCCCTGGAACCGCCCCCTGGAAAAGGCTCACGTTAGCGCTACCTCCGGGGGCAAAATACGGCCCTAAGAGTATAGAGGTTGTGCAGATGACAACATTATGAATTTTAGTGTCAAAATTGTATGAGTGCGATGAAATGTTCTCCTGTAAGAGATCGAACCACAACTATAAGAAATAAAGAGGTATACAACTCTGCTTAATATTTAGTTTGAACCTGACATGTTAAAAAGAAAATCAAGCAAACAGTTGTAGGAACCCAAATAAACAACAGGAACACAGCAGCTACGCTCACGTTCATCACTTATACAGATTTTGGGATTATACACAGTTGAATTGATTACATTTATCTCCTTAAATCAGAATTTTCTGAGCCCGTGTGATGAGGAAATTGTCCTTTACAAGCCCAGCAATGAAGAAACAACTTTCAGTTTACGTTTTTCCACTTAAAATTAATTTGAGCAAAACAAAAGCTCTGCCAAATAAAAACTGGTCAGTACATAACTTCCATTGCACAATTTCCAAAGGCATGAATGCATTTCTGAAATGATTTT
Source organism: Chaenogobius annularis (assembly GCA_015082035.1). NCBI lineage: Eukaryota > Metazoa > Chordata > Actinopteri > Gobiiformes > Gobiidae > Chaenogobius > Chaenogobius annularis. The sequence continues at coordinate 442,852 of BJKM01000245.1, read as the reverse complement.
GGCTATCCAAATTAAACCATTGTTTCTATTGTTGTGCATTTACCAACAAATTAACTTAAGAGGACACAAATTATTTGTATTTTTAAACTTGCATCTTATGTCTCATGTTATAGAACTTTAAAAAATTAGTGTACTAAAAGCACACATTACTTCATATCAGTCGTTTCCCATGTAAAGAATTGAAGAATAGGCATCGGGAATGGCATGCAGATGGAATTACATGAGCGGTAAACATTCCTACTGTAGCTTTCCCCCAAGATACAAATGTAAGCACACAGTTGTAATGATCGTGATTTGATGGCTGAAATGCTCAGAATGAGTCTGGCGACAATTTAAGGTCTTAAAAACAGCATAGAAGATCGAAGAGCTCTACCTATGATGTCACAAAACTAGAACTTTTGAAAACAAAGTATTTTCTGAGGCTCAGGGGGAGAGGACTTACTAACTAGGATTCATCAAACTAGTGTGAATGAATCTGAATACAACTCCAGGTATGATTATGATGAGGAAACAATGTTTGAACATGGATAAAAGCTCTTTTAACCATGTTTTTAAGCAATTTTTTTGGCCTGAAAGCTTTATTGTTGTAGTATGGTTGTAGTGGGAAATGGGGGAAGAGAGAGGACAGAGACATTTGGCAAATGGCACTGACAAAGCCGTTGCGGTAATAGCTATATATATATATATCCAACACCTTCAACTACTACACCCCTGACAAGCACAGAAAACTGTTTGGAACAGAATAAAACCTGTCATTTATTCCCAGAACAAATTCAGAATGTCAGCACCAGAACATAACAATCCCACGAGTTTAATCTTATCCACACGTCTCATTCCAAACTCGTACAGAATGTTGTTCAAATCATGCCGATAAGTCACTCTTTTGTCAGTCGTAATCCCTCATCAGAGTGAGACATCCCGACCGCTCATTCCTCTCTGTGTTCTGTGCTTGTGGAGCTTGTTTACTCCACGCTGTGACTCTCCACAGTGAAACCAGTCCATTCGTCTCTTTGTCACAGATGCTCAGCTTGCACTCAGCATATGGGCCCGAAACGTCCTGCTAACCACCGCTCACTCATGTCCTCAGAGCACACGTCAGTGCACCGCCATTAAACGCAACTCCAACTCATTAACACTGGCATTGTTTTTGAAGGATTTCCTGCGGTTACGAAGGGAGGATGTAGATTGAGTAACATTTAATCAAGATAAACTGCACTCAAAAAGCCTCGTTTTGGCTCCGTTAGCAAAAAACGACTTTCTTAAAACTTTTCTAAACAATGGAAAATAAATGTTGGTTGGAAGAAGCAAGTTTAAACCATGCAAAAAAGGGACTGCCATACTTGCAATAATTACGCTACCTGTTGTCTAGGTTTTGGCTATTGCATGCAACGCCTTCTCCTTCCTCAAGTTGTCCTTGTAAAATGTGTCTTTGCCGTTGTAAAGTGAGTTATATTTCTCAACTTTGCCAATAAACTTTCCGTAATCCATCATGAGTCATTGCTAGAGGTCCTGATGCAATGTATGTTGTGTATGTGAATTAGTTTGAAAGGGCATTCTAAGTTTATGTAGACACCACGGGCTTCTTTCCTGTGTGTTCCTGTTGAAAAGGCTGGAGCTGCTCCGTTGACACTGAAAAATTACAACGCCAAACTAATCGGAACAATACGTAGCGTAATTACACCCGATGGACACATGTATGACATTGCGGGTGTAGATTGTAGACTGAACCAAGTAATATCAAAAGCAATTCCTACCCGTATACCACGCTGCTTCGGTGTAAATCGGGGGTTGTAGTCATTGTAGCGGCGATGATAAATGGAAAAAAAAAGTTTGCAAAAAACTCTGGTGCTGGTGTCCTCTGTGCTCTGTGATCAGTCATGAGACAATAATTGAGCCTGGCGCTGTTTGGCTGCAAGCAACAGTAAATATAAATATAAATGTTGTACCCTTACGATTTGAGGCTTTGGAGCTGCGACTGACAAATAGTGGTCACAGAATCGCACTAATCCCACAGACATGAGGAATGCGCCAACAAATAATTGGAGAGTTTAGGGTTTTTGTCATTTCTGAGAGATAATAGTCAGACCTGGCTTTAGCAGTAATTTAATAGTGGAGGTTTAATTTGTTTTGTAGTTGACGAAAACGTTTCCTGTCACCCTCAATCTTAGCGTGTCTTGCTTTGGCCCAAGCAGCATCTCTTTCTCTAAGAAGGTTTCCAATTTTAGAGGAGAAACAGGATTTGTTTCATCCTTTCAACCTCACGCAAAGGAGCATGCTTATTCATTAAGCTTTGGAATTTATCAAGATTCCTGCCTGTGTCGGATTATAAAAATTGGTTTCGGCAATCACTTACCAAACTCATTGAGAGGCAAATCAGGTTCAAATCTACCATAAAATCCTTGGGTTATTTACTGGGTTAGCTGGTTTGCTAGTTTTTCCTGGCCAAGAAGGAGGGTCTATGGACAGGCGAGCTCGGGACATTTGTCTGGGACATTGTAAAAGTCCATATGAACATTGTTTAATCTGTTCACGCCCTTCGAGGCAACCGTTGTTGTGATTTTGGGCGTTACAAAAACAAATTGAAGGGTTTTTTTCCGTTTTTGTTATTCAGTTTAATATTTCAATACCCAGATATACATTGACTTTTAAATATAGCATTCTTTTTTTGTACCCACATTTTTACCATCACCCAAATTAGTCTGAAATAACTGAAGTGATACCTCAATATTTGGCTACTTTGTATTATATTTTAGATGACAATAAACTCAAGATGACTTCAATTCAAATGCTAATTCCTTTTAGAATGTGGCTTCCTTTGAACAATAAGTTGTAATAGCGTCTGCGCTCAGAGTCTAGTGCACTCTTCAGTGTCTAACACCCGCTGGGGGGTTCCTGCTCGGCCATTACATTTCTATTATTAACACAATGGCCCTTTAATTAAATAGTTCTAATGCTGCGCCTTTGTTCTCGTTTCACTCCTCTTTGTAAGTCCACCACTCACCAGCGGCAACGGCACACTCGCTTTGACTTTGACTATCGCCTCCAGAGAAGATTTGAGCTTGTTTTTACTGTAAACATTCCATCGCCTTTAGCGTGTTCCCCATTTTCTCTTGGGTGGTCATTTTTTTTCTTGGTTTTGAAAGCAGCAGGAGATAGTGTTCGAGGCAGAGCGAGATAAAGAGGTTTAATTGACTGTCATGCCATTTTGTGCTTGTTCTGCGGACCCTAATGGCCGGCTGGAGGGTTAAGACAAAGGCTAGTGGACGAGTACCCAAAACTAGACTGGACTGTCATTACCGTGGGTTCTCTACAAATCTGCTCCAGACACTTGTGCTTGAAGGATTCAACTCTACTTGGTTTCATGGATAATGAGAGGCGTTAAAGAAGGCTGAGATGGGATGGGAAAGGAATTATTTGGTTAAAGTGATTCCCAATCTCGGGACTAACCCTCCATATGATCAATGTGCTTTTGTTGTCCAACTTGTGCGGATGAAATGGCAAACAATGTACTGTACTTTACTTTTAGTATTCAGTACATTTTGAGTGTTTTTAAAGCTGAACAATACCTTGGAAAACATTCAAAGTCAATGGGAATCGAAACCTTTTCCTTGACAGATTTTAAGCACAATTAATTCCAGATGAGACACAACTGAGGCTTATGATGATGTTGGCGTGGCGTTTCCCAGGAAAAGTAGATTGTTCTGTTGATATCAAAATATAGCAAGCGGGGCTAGCATCGCATTGGCATGTTGCGTGTATTAGGATTGGATACACACATTTGGTAGCACTTTAGTCATCTTTATGTTTTTTGGTCTTGAAGTTCTTGAACAGTTTGGGATAGGGTAGCTCTTCCACATTATAATGAAAAGCTTTTCTATAGGTTTTGATTTAGAATCCAAGCGATTACTGAGGATAAACCCCTATTGTGCTACAAGTTCGAGACACTTGCGAGCTGTCAACAATGCAAAATACATTTATGTTGTTACACTGAACAAATTACTGCAATTGGAAATTGTCTATACATTTCAATTTCCAAATCACAACACAGGATCATTTCCCCACTCACCCACATCTGTCCCTATTCTACTCGCATGCCCCCTCTCCTCTGTGTGTCCCCCCCATGTCCTCTGTGCCCTGTCCTCACTAATAGCCTATTGATTTTCCATCTGCTCACCTGGACATGATATTAGCTGTCCATTAGCGGCCCTGCGCTGTAAACCCTGGCTACAGCATCACAGAGGTCACAGTCTTTAACTCCTCTCAGGCTACGCTGCACTCTCATCCAGCAAATATGAAGCTGAAGTGGCCCGGGCACATTGTGATAAGAGCACAGCTGTCCCACGATGATCACCACTGCAACGCACTGTTACGTAAGCCATTCAGTCAAGACAGAGCCACTCAAAAAGAGCATTCTAAACGGCAAGGTTAGAGGGTGTTATAAAACATTACTGAAACAACAATTGAGGAGTGGAGTCAAAATTGATGTTGAACTTGATGTGCTTTTAACTTCATCATATTGGCGTTCCCTCATCATTAACTTACTCAGGTTTGTATTTCAATTGATTCATGCATGTTGTAACCTTGCTAATAGCAGATTGATATTTGTAGCAGTCTGAATTTAGTCCAAACACATTTATCAATCTGGAAAACTGAAAGAGATCGGGAAAAGAAGGAACATCCAGACAGATATTTGAAGCTGATTGAGAGAACTTTTGTTAAATCCGGTTGAGAGAAAAGCACATTTTTCAGAAAACACAATAGTCTGTATTTCTGCTATGGGCTGAAATACGTTCATCAATACGCGCTGCCATGTTTGTTGCCATGGTTTGTTTGGGCGCTTCACTTTGAGAATTTCCGTTTTCACCTACCCCCTATCTCCACCCACTGCTCTGTACTTGCAAATAATAAATAAACAAACTAAATAAGACTAACGGTCGTACATGTGGGGTTCAGAAATGTCTTGTAAATGACAATCTGCCGCTTGTTACGGTGACGTCACTATGAAGAGGCGGGGCTTAGCAGTACAGCAGGTCTGAACAGGAAGTCAATCTATTATTAAGTCGTTTTGGATCAACTTATTAACATTTTGTTTGGTTTCCTATTTAAAAAAAAAAGTGAAATAGCACAATACAACATATTTATTGTCTGAAAAAGAACATACATTTTCATCAACAGGCGAAAAACAATTTTGAAAGTGTTTTGAGGCTTCCACAAAATTAGGCCTATCTTTTCAGTATTGCAGTTTACTCAAATATCATGGATACTATTATAGAAGATGTCAACAATTCCCTGTCATAAAATGTTATATCTAATGTCAACCTCTCTCACTAAACAGTTTGACTCTATCCAATTATACAGAAATACAGTGCTACCAACATTTGCAGCCCAGACATGCCCTCTCCGAGTGACTGTTACTTCTTTAAATACTACAAGAGCGGGACAGAAATCCAGTTGTCCACCTGTCAGCTCCAGGACTGAGCCAGACTCCGTTCTGAAAAGCAGCACTTGTACATTTAAAGTAAGGAGTCCTGTGGTTCTGTCACTTTCTGTCACTTAGCGTTTGTAATGAGCCCGGAGCAAAGAGACACTTCTGCATACGGACGAGTGCGGGGAGCTCAAAATGACGACTCACTGACTCACTGTCCTGCTTTAGACAGAGAAACTTCTGAGATAGAGTCAGTCAGTCAGTCGCAAAATACAAGCTCCGCGGTCGGACTGACAACTTTTAAGGAGACGGTTTCAACTAGAGACGCAGTGGTTCTGGAGGCAGGAGTCGACTCTAAAAGTATACGGTTATACCAGACCAAACAGACATAGCACGCAACATCATCTTCTGGTGACAGAGATCAGCAGTGACCCAAAACAAATACGACCTGGTTTATGGAGAACCGTACGTGTCGCCTCTGCTGCTGCTTATCTGACACTGGTTACATAACATGACGGCTAATAAGCGAGACGATTTTCTGCTTTTTAGAAGTTCCAGAGTCTGTGCGCTTTCTTTTTTTCTCAATGTTACTCATGGAAGTCAGTAATCAAATTAGTTTTCAGATGAAGTAATTAGAGCAGTAATTTGATTGATTTTTAGAAGGCGTAATCAGATTAGTCTACAAAGCAATCTGACTTTACCCATCTTCCCTACACTGACTATGGTTATGCTTACTATGGGTGATTAACTATTGCAAATATGAGCGTTTAAAAGTATTAAAGATTTCCTCCAATACAAAACAAATATAATTGTTCAGACTGCAAACATTCTAAACGAGAAAAGTACCCACATATTCGGACGGTTTTGCAAATAAACCGCAACATCGCCTCTGCACAGGGTTCAATTCCAGGACCAGCAGGGACTTGATCTTTGCCATTTTATTGAACTTAATTGTACTGCAAAAAGTTGTCCAGCAGTGCTCATAACCTACAGTAATGTGAACAGCTGTATGGTTTAGCAGCCGGGGAAGATAATAATAACTGCAATAACTACATAACCATATCCAGCCTTAAATGCCGTCCAAAGCTCGGCTGTATGCGCGCCGCCGCCTCCTCTTTCAGCCACTGTAATCACCGGCATTATTGTTGTGTTTCATTCATTTCCCCTCCGCTCCCCGCTGACATGTTAAAGTGGCATTTCCCCATTTCATTCCTCACATTGCGAACCCTGAGCGAGAAACAATGAGTGCATCTCTCTTACTCCGCCGCGCGTAAACAAATCACCGTGAAGAGGGGGGATCTTATCAAGCACTCTCCAACATTACAAACTATTTACGCTAGTGTTTCATTTCAGAACAAAGTGCGTCGCTGAAAATGTTAGGTTTTAAATCTCTGTTACTGTCAGTTATTTTCAGTCCAAGCAGCAAATAAAAATGGTTTATGTTACAAGCTTTTCAGAGAAAATTGGTGATTTAATTTTACGTTTTATGTTTTTTTTCTTCTTTTTTTCTACCTCGAGCATCTTTGTACAAAACAATTTACTAAACCCAAATTGTGTTATATCCTCCAAATTGATAAAAATCATCCATTTGGTACTTAACGATAAACAGCATTTGAATCGTTCAAAATACAAACATACAACTACATAAAAGGAGACTTTTTTTTAAAAGAAAAGTTAAATTTGTAGAAAAAAATTGCTTTAGAAAATAAACCGTTTTGTGCTACATTAGGCTATTATTCTACACTTGTCGGTGCAAGCTTTTATACCCATAGCTGCCCTGGGTCTGACAGACAAAATGTGGCTGCCAATCTCTGACCAAGACCAGTCCCTCACACGCAACATGTCCAGGTAAGAAATCATTCAAATGACGTGTTTGACATGTGTCAAATGAATGTTTTTATTATATGTATTAATATACTTTAGAAGCAAGTCTAACAACTAAGTGTATCCATGAAGTAGGCCCAGAAAAAAGGACAGGGCTGAGAGCGGACTTCTGTTCATCCTTCGAAATATAAATACATACGTGTGCTGTCATGCGCACATATCCTTATATTGCACATATCTCTATATTGCACTGATTCATATTGCACTTAGTCTAACTGCACTGATTCAAATTCCAGTCACATTGCACATATGCTCCTATATTGCAGTTGTATTGCACATATCCCTATATTGCACTAAGTTTATGTTGCATTGTGTCTATCCTGGTATTGCACATCCCTTTATATAGCATGGATTCATACTGCACTAAGTCATATTGCACTTATATACCTATATGGCACTGATTTCTATTGCACTTAATCAAATTGCACAAAGTCATATTAGACTGATTCATAATGCACCGAGCTGTATTGCACATATCCTTATTTTGCACTGTCATATTGCACATATCCCTACATTGCACAGATTCATTCTGATCGATTAACAAGGTGCTTGGGTAAATCACATTTGTATTGCACAACTTATTTGAACTCTTTTAAGAAGCTATGTAACGTAAATATGTTTAATGCTAAACGCTCTTTTTAGCTATTTTTCATGCTCATTATTGTTTAGTAAAAACGTGTAAAAAGACAAAGAAATAGATCAATCTCTTTTTTTTGGGGGGGATCTTGTACAAACCATTCGCATTAGAGAGTCGTTCAAAATAACTTATTCATGAACGTTGCATTGCCATCTTGCACAGGGACACAATGGCAGTATTCAGTAGTTGGAGCTGAGATAGAAATAAAACCTTCGAATGATCAGGTGCTTTCTTCTTGAGTGGCGCCATATTACACTTCAAACTATTTTATTGTCACTGTAATTGTTAAGCAAATAGAAGACGACTCGTTTATTACATAATTGTCAAAACGGCACAAGTCCTCCTGACCCGGAATAAAAACATTTACACATTGCCTCCAGCTCCCACTGTTCAGGTTCACGTTTAGCATCAAATAACTGCCTCCAATCAAGCTTAAGGTCCTCACACTTTCGCACATCCTCGGTGGAAATCAGTGCCAGCTCAAATTGCGTTGGCCTTTTGGACGCCGAGTTAATTGTGTGATTGTGGCGCACTCTTGGTCCCTTCTGGACGGCTGTAATTTACGCATCCCCCCCCCCCCCCCCCCCCCCCCCCCCCCGGCATATGCGGGATTGTCTGCAACGCACACTTGACATTATCCAATAACAAGGAGCACGTACGCGAGAAAAGTGAGTGTGACAATGTGTTAAATGCAAAAATGGACAGCTGGCCACTTCGGGAGAAAGCTAAAAGCCTCTTTAATTTACGGCGTTGAAGAGAGGGTGGACGAATGCAGCGCGCACAGGAATGAAACGAGACAGATGCGGAGTTGAACTTGCAACGATAGAACAAATATATAAAACGGTATTTGCGCATTTGGACGGCTTATGTCAGAGGAAGTTTGTGTTCTCGGAAACGCAGTCAAATCCACAAAATGGTGTGTTTGTGAAGGCTAAATATGCTGTCACCACTTAACGTTCAATTTCAGGCGTGCAAACTGTGTGCTTTTCAATGAGAGAGTACACACAAAGACTGTGCTTCAGAGCCTGTCTTAAATACACTTTTGTGTTTCGGAGCGTGCCAGGTTTTCATAACATATCCAAAAGTCTAACGCTGATGAAAAAAGAAAAGAAAACAAAAAAGAAGCTTTTTGTTAGACCTTTCTTTAAAAATAGCGACAATTCTGCAGTGATATCAGAATACGCTTTATTGCTGTTGTCAGTGAGCAAAAGTAGGATAATGTGCTTTGGCGTTTCGGTGGACGACTACTGCTACGACAAACTATATTTTTTGTCGTTGACTTGTCAGCGATTCTTTTTTCAATTGTCAAAAAGTTAAATGATCGTTCTATTGTACATTGAGACTTTTTGAAGACTATGTTGACTACATAAAGGTGGAAATGTGGAGATTCAAGGCTTCTTGATAGCTCATATTTACAATTTCATAATCATGAAATTTGGATTTAATAATGCCTCCGTCTTTGTTATAAAAAGTCTGTAGTCTATATAACAATTGTTACTATCAAAATACGATTATTTTGTTTATAGTCGACTAGAAACAGTTAGTAGAGTTATTATTGCAGCTCTACTATTACTACTACTTCTACCACTACTGCTCCCAATGATGGATAGTAATAATGATGTGAAATAGTAATAAGGTGTGCCAAGTAAAATAAAATACCAAAACTAAAATACAACCAATTCTTGACAAAAAGTCCCAATCCAAAACATTTTTATTATTATTATTTACTATTTACTAATAATTTAGTGTGCATTGCATTTCTATACAGTTAGAATTAAGGTGGTAACATGTTATAACACCTTAACTTTTATTCACCTTATTAAAGCAAGAACAAAGACTTAAATTCATCATGAACAAATGTTTATTAGGGTTATGATGGGAATGATTAAGGTTTAGTAAGTACTTAATTCAAACCCTAACTTCTAACACATGAATTCAGCAGTTACTAAGCCTGAATCTTCTTAATAAACAATTTGTTCATTGTGAATCAAGTCTTTGTTCATGCTTTAATAACGCTCATTAAAGTGTAGTTACTACAAAGCGGCACTAATAAGGTCCTCTTCCTCGTTTCCCCCGTTAGAAATAACAACCAACTGTTCTATTCTCACATTTATAAAAACGTATGACACTACATTGCACACTACTGACAGATATTGCCCGTTCCCATGACACTTCGCCGACACTGACACCGACAATCTCCTAAATCAACCGTTCATGTTTCACCCCAGAACGCCCGCAGGAACACACACATACAGCGCGAGGTCAGCCGTTACCGCGGAGACGGAGCGAGCGCGGTGGGGTTTGCGCGGAGAGTGAAGGATTGGAACCGAGAGCGGAATCAACGGCAGCAACAGACGCTAGCTCAGGGGGTTTAAACTAACACTGCGCCTGAATGCGACGTCCCGCTAACAGATCACAGCCCGTGCGGAGAGATGAAGAGCGGGCCCAGGACAGAAATGACCCCCCTCGGCCCTGAGTGAAGGATCGGGCGGTCAAGAGACAGTGACCTTGACGGAAGCAGTAATGGGTCTGTAGAGCTCCTGCACGCGTCGTCACGGTATCCCATCATGCACCGCCAAGCTCCGCACCGGCAGGGAATTTGCATTGGAAACGATCGGTCAATTAACGCGCTTTATCAGAGTTTCTGAGGTAGCGGATTATTTTTGCACACTATTTACAAATGATCAAGGGCAGAAGTAAGACAGAGCGTTTACTGGATTGACGAGAGAAGTGGATTTCTGCAACTAAACGGACTCGTTCGTTAATTAAGCCGCAAATGTACTCCTCATTGATTTTGGTTTACATTTGGGAAATTACTTAACCATTCCAAAGCCGTATTAAGATTGTGTATTGGTGATTCTAATTATTATGAATCAATTAATAAAGCGAGGTAAAGTATTTGAAGAGAAACCTTGCTTGCATAATTGACTGCTTAAATCAATCCATTTTTGGTTGTTTCTTACTTTGATACGGGTGAATTAGCCTCAAAAGCTTCAAATTAGTTAGACCACAATATGTTTTTCCCTTTTTCATCAAGATCACGCCATTTTATTCGTCATTATCAGGAAAGTGAATCAGATTTTGTAGATTTTGTAGATTTAGGGTGCAATCTGCTTGATCTAAACTCTTTAAAAGCACATTTTTCTTCCTTGAATGTAAACGTAACCCGTAAACGTCCTCAACAAGAGTAGTCATGTGGGTTCGAGAGCGTTATTGTGGGGAAAATGTTTCTTCATTTGTTCATACTTTGTTCCGGTTTGATGCGACTAGTAAAACGATTATTTCAGTCCATTCGTTATTTCATTGCATTTCTTTACGTTGGAGATCTCAGTATCGAAATGAATCTAAGACTTTGTGGAAGCTCTTTCAATTGTAATTATGCAGGTATAAGCCACTGGAAAGGTGTAAATGAGAGAAAATGATCTCTTTGAAAGCTTAGAAACATGTCTTATGAATGCGTAATGAGTTCGTACGACGGCTGACCGCTTACAATGAACTAGCTCGACGTGTAAGTCCTACGTTCTCTTGAATAATAGTCAGTGAAATGGTATTTTCAATCAATTCAAAACAAACACCCATGAATGTTGACCCTGATAAAGGCGACGTCGTTCATCCCAGCTGTCCAGATACACTGAGAAACTGTCGATTGTCCATTTCCAATCGAAATCATAGGCCAGAAGAATATAGCGCTATCACCTGGAATCGAGAATGTTACAAATGACTTACAAATTCAATTCAAAACTGTTCACTTCAGTGGCAGAACAGTTCGGAAAGAGAACGCAGATGTGTGAGGGAGTTAAGGACGATCACACTGTTTCTGTTGGTTTGAAAGGAAGGTTTATGCTGCAAATATGTATAATGTAACACAAATCATTTATGTAATACAAAATAATTTAGTTTTTACAAAATTTAAAACTGTGAAGACTTGGACATCGGAGTCTTTGGATCTAAACCTTGTTCAGGCATGTTTTTGCTACAGAAGTCTTTACGTTGCGGTTTCTACTCCTTCTACTGTCGGACTATAAAATGGTTTCGTAGTGTGACTCGTGTGTGTTTTGCTGTGCGTCCTGGTGTGTGTTCTGTTGTGTGTTCTGTTGTGCCTTTTTCAATTGGCCTGGCTCGGAGTGCGCAGGTTTTTTTTTAGACAAACTGACAGTAGAACATGCGAAGAAATGTGCTACAAATGTGATCGGTGTTTAAATACTTGATCATTGTGTTTTAGGTTCCGCGAAAAGTGTTTTGTAATTTTGATTTGAGACTTAAGATTTGAAAACCGATTTAAAGTGGTGTCAATATAAGCGGGGTGTTCGATCTTTGACCAGTCACAAGAATGAAATCAAACTGTGCAAATGGCGTAAAACTCAAACTATTCTAACAGTATTTCCATCTTTTGACTATGAGGTCGAGTTGGAGCGACATAATTCAAGCGACTTTTTTTGGACTACAGCAAAAGATTGAATTGAGTTTTGGGTCGGCAAAGAGACCAGCAAGAATCTCTCAAGTCAGCAGAGTGGAACTAATTGCGCGGCTTCGGAAGCTGCCGCGAACACACCACATGTATGTTCAGGACGCACTTCACATCACAAGTCCCGCATGTTTTATTTATATTTCGTTTACTGTCCACACCGTTTCAAAATGCCGATTGGAGGCGAAATGCTTGGAAGTTGCAAGCGGCACCCCTCCGTGACTTCCCGTAGTGCCTTCTGAAGAATATAATAAATAATTTCCGAGTTTCTTCCCCTCCCGTCGCACGCAAAGTGACAGGACTGTGCACACGGCTAAACTCGGCGATGCAAATATCAGCCGGCGTGTGTTCCCGAATTCATCTTTACAAAATGTGCATTAAATACGCTTGAATTCGAGCCGGCATTGCACGCTGTAATGGCCAACCCACTGGAGGCTGGCAAATTTCACACAGACTTCGAATAAAAAACAGCCACGTGAACTTTTCTTCAAAGAGCTCTGAAATAGAGGAGTTGAATAACTATTTTATCCTGCATGTCAGAAGACTATGCGCATGTATCAAACTTCAAGCGTGCATCAATAATAAGCGTTCTTCCGTTTACAAAATTAATACGGCTTTGTGTATTAATGCTTTTCGAGCAGCGAGCGCACACATCCGGCTTGGGGGATATTAGCATGATTTAGTCGGTCAAACTCGACGTATACCTCGGTGTTGACCTTGGCAGGGCTTAACTCGCGGTTCTCGAGCCCAGACGGGTGCTCTCGTGCCGGGCAGGGAAGAGAAAAGCAGCGGTGGGGAGGTTGGCAGCAGCGGTGGGGAGGTTGGCAGCAGTAGTGTGGGCAGGTAGTGGTGCAAAATGGGTCTGATGCTGAGCCAAGAAGCAGTGGAGCAAGGAATATACGCTCAGTGCTTGTGGGGAAAGCCAAAATATGCGCTAGAATAAAAGGAGGAGTAGTTGGGTTTTGTGCTGCTGTGACTGACAGAATGGAAATGGTACATACACTGCCTGTCTAAAAAAAAAAAAAGTAAGTCACAGAAAAAAAAAGGGCGCTCCTAACAGTTCTTGTATACACGCTCTTCGCTTTATTTCATCTTTCCCTCTCTCCTCTATTCTCTCCCCTTCCTTCTCTACTTTCTATCTGTCCAGCCATCAAGTTGGGTGCTCTCTTTCATCCTATGACTTTCTCGACACACTCCTCGTTCCGTACTCTAAAACATTTCATTCTTCAAAACGGTAGTTCCTACCACCCTCATTCTCTCCTTTTCTCTTATGTATCCGCCCTTTTTTTCCATTTCTGTATGTCCACCGCCCTCTGCGCCTACTCTATCTTATCTTCTTTTTTAGACAGTGCCCAGTGCCCATCCCCTCTGCTTACACCATCTCTCCATTTCTGTTCCCCCCACCGCAGGCAACACCCAAACTCCTCCAATCTAACCTCCCTTCAGATCACTCATCCCTTCTCACCCCTCCCTTCTCCTCCCCTCCCCTCTAGTTCCACTCTTTCCCTCCCCCCCCTTCTTTTTCCTTCCTCCTCCTACCCCCCTCTCATCCCGCCTCCCTCTCCCTCTCCTTCCCCTTTCCCCTCCCTTCCTCCCCTCCTCCTCTCCTCTTTACCCCCTTTCCTCCCCTCCTCTCTTCCCCCCTTTCCCCCCCCTCTCCGTCCCTCCCTTTCCCTCCCTCCTCCCCTCCTCTCTCCCCGCCGTCCTTCTTCCTCTCTCCCCTCTTCTCTTCCTCCCCCCCTCCCCCACCTTTCCCCTTCCCTCTCAACCTTCCTTCCTCCTCCTCTCCCCTCCCTCTTCCCGCCTACCTCCCCTCACCCTCCCCCTTCTACCCCCATCTCTGATCATCCTCCCCCCACCTCTTCCCTCAATAATCCATCTCATACCCCCCTTCCTTCCTCACCTCCCTGCTTCCACCACTCCCTTCTCCATCCTCCCCCCCTTTCTCCCCCTCCCCATCCCCTTCCTCATTCCTTCTCCCTTTCCTCTTTCTCCCCCTTCTTCCCCCTCTCCTCCTTCCCCCCTTTTCCTCCCTCCCTTTGTCCTTCTCTCCCGGCTCCTCCTAATATTTTGTAGAACCACTTTTAGATTTATTTCTTTCCAGTGTGTCATTCTTTTCCCCAGTTTGATCTTGTACTGATGATGTGAGAGAGTGACCGCTGCACAAAGCCTTCTCCAGCTCGTCCCAAACACTCTCACTGGGGTTCACATCTGGAGTACATTAGTTTCTGCTTCTCTTTAGATGTTTTCTCTGATTGATGCCAATGATATGACCCTTCTCAAACACACTGACATCGTTTCCATGACCACGGGATTTGTCTTTCCACATGGTTGTTTCAGAAATGATGAGAAGCCACTCACTGCATCAGTCGGGCTTAAAACACCGTGTTGCAGCTGAAAGATCATCATCTTCTCCAGGAGGAGGAGAGGTACTACTGTATTTGCTTAGTTCAATCCAAGTGGCGACTATTTTTTGGGACAGGAAGTGTAGTTGACACCAAAATGGCTATGAGAGTTGAGACAAGTAATCTGTGTTGAAAAACATGCATTGTGTTCACATTATAAACCCGTCAAAGTGTGTTAGGAAATTTACTAATTGAAAAAAAAATGCACTTAACTTTTATTTTTCAAAATTATAGTCCACATGTTGTATTTACTTCCTATTTTCTATTTTAATGTGTGTTATGGAGCTCAACCGTCCCACACACTTTGAAGCCCACCGTGTTTAAGGAAGCAAATATCCCATTCATTTTCCCCATTGACTTAAGATTTCAAATATTGTACTTTGTTTTTTTGGGGGGGGGGGGAGGGGGGGGGGGGGGGGGGGCACTGATTAGCCTTTGGTTTCAAACTGCTGAAAACATTCAAAACCACATATCAAAGTTGGAACACAACCGCTCACAATAGCTCTACATTTATTGATCCAAAACATTAAAAAAACAAACAAAAAGCAACTTGCTGCCACATAAAACATCACAAGCAATGACGGTGAACTGTTCAAGACACACTGACGCACCAAAGAGACAGACAAATCAGCCATTAAAGTAGCACCTGCACACACCAAACTTTACAAACTTGTACCTAACAAGATTTTAACAGATTGTCAAAAAAGGATTTACTGAGATCCAATTCCATGCCTGATTTGTTAAAGTTTTAACTCCAAACAATGCACATTTTCAGGTAGCTCTAGTATACTCAAATACTAAATAAAATGTTTTTGTATCTAATGACATGGCATGATGAAAAACGTACAATTGATTTCTCTATATTTTAGGACTTATTCCTCTTCACCTGTAGCGTCTCGCCTTAAATTGCAAAGATTCAAATAATTTGTATTCAATTTCAATTAGAAATTAAAACTGAATTGAAATTGTGATCAATATAAGTGATCATATATGTTTTTCATAACACCCAGCCCGAGCTTTATATTTGCTTCTTGTCGCTTCTCCTACATCATTGCAACCCAATCCCTGTTCAACGCCTTTGTGATTACTCTCAGTTTGATTGCAGTCCGAGTATCTTTGCGGGGGGAAAATGAGAGTCCGGCGGGGCAGTTTTTCCATGTTTTGACGACAGAAGATAAAACAAGTCCATATTTTCATGCTGTTTTGGCGGCGAGAGAGCCAGCATCGCGCGCCGGATCATTTGGATCGAGGGCAGCAGAGGTTATTGCTTTCCCAGCCTTGTGATGTAGCGTCGGCTGCGTGTAGGGAGGGCACGGCGGCTATTACACAACCAACCCACCCATGTCGGAGGGGGAAAGGCTCTCTGATAGCTGTGGAGGCTAAAAGGGCTGCATGTTGATGTGGAAGCAGGAGGAGGAGGAGGAAAAGAGCATGAAACTACACTTTGGAGGAAAACGGGTGGAAATGATGAAGAAGTGAGTCCAGAACTTTTTTAACAAGGACCGCCCTTAAAAAGTATTTGGTTTCCGAGCGTGATTTTGATAAATATCGTGGAATAGAAGCTGGTTTGAAAGAGAACACTCGAGAGTTAAAATCAGGGCTGGCAGAAGGTTGAATGGGCTCTATCAAGGCTTGTTTCTTGTCAAATTTTGTGGACCATAATCTCAGGCAAATTACTGACATTTTGGGTATTTCTTTCTTTGGTTATTTCATCCAAAAACCTTGCAGCTTTTCACAAACCTATAATTATTTGCAGAAATTGGAAAGAGCCAGCGTGTCCCTAAGGAAGAGCTACAGATGGGAAACATCGAAAGCCAAATATTAATTTAGATCTGTAGAATGATAACGATTTAGATTCAATTTCTGCAGGACTTTAAAGGACAGCTTGGAAAAGTAATAACCTGTTTTATCTTCAACGCTATGCTATCATTCAGGAAAATACATACGGTGCATATAAGTACAAAATTATCTTACAAATCAATGGGCTTTAGTTTTATTTTCTTTATTGAACTGAAATGTTATATTCCAAGAAAAAACGAACAGAATTTAAGTGTTATTTCCATTAGTTGATCGTTATTTTTATTGTCAAATATCAAGAAACTGGTTAACCACTGAACAAAATACTACATTACAGAAATCTATCTTTCAGAATGGCCTTTTTACCTGTACTATACGCCATGTTTGGATTGGCCCTGCTCCTCTAGACTAGGGGTGTCCAAACTTTTTTCACCGCATTTTGAAACTTATACGCAGCAGAGGGCCACAGACAACCCGTCAATGAAGTGAATCATTCCAAATTTGGCATTTGACATTTTTTCTATGAGTCTCCACACCATTAATAAGGCTTGGCACATTAATATTAGGTAATACTTTTTGTTGTTTGGACCAACTTAGCAGGAAAAAATTGGTCTGAGGGCCGCATTTGGCCCCCGGGCGTTTGTTTGGACGTGCCTGCTCTAGACAGATTCACTTTAGAGCGCTTTGGAACAGTTCTTTTAACGGCAGAGTGCGTCTCCCTTAAACTTTAATCCTACCTGAATTATACTTTATCATCATAAGGAAAATCTCAGCAATTCATAAGAAGACGTTTAGTAATTCCAAGTTTGTTGCGCTGCACTGAAGACATTTGTGCCATCGCAGAGTGCCAGTGATGGACAGTCAGCTGCTGGAGTTCAAGGTGACCCCATATCCAAATCCGATACGTTGGAAAGGTAACAGGTAAACATAGGTATGCGCCTTGTCAAGAAGCATCACAGGATTAGGGTTCAATTAGAGTCCAAATCTCAACGTGGAGGTCAATCCCTGCAGACAGTTCAGGTCTGGAAAGACATATCTGCTGAGACCACCCTGGAGGCATTGATTGTCTGTACTATCTAACACAGACACATGAGGAAATACAGATGTCGCTGCATCCAGTGACAGGAAGCCTACATTTATACACTGCCTGTCGTCACGGAAACAAATAAACTCATTTTTCGTAAGACCGCCTTTGATTACAGCACACATTCACAGTGGCATAGTTTCAATAAGCTTCTACAATATTAAAAGGTTTATTTCCATCCAGTGTTGCATTATATGTGGAGAGAGCGACCGCTGCTCAAAGCCTTGTCCAGCTCGTCCCAAACACTCTCACCCTTCGGATCTGTGATTTGACCTTCTCTCAAACACACTGACATATTTGCCATGACCACGGGATTTGTCTTTCCACATGGTTGTTTCAGAAATGAGAAGCCGCTCACTGCATCGGTTGGGTTTAAATAGATAAGCAGGTCGCTGATCCCCACCAGAAAATGTATACAGAGAACGTTTAAAGTAGAATTAAGTAACTTTGGCAGCTCACTTGTGAAAATACACTGTTAGAGAAAGCCTGTTTTTAGTTTGTGTTTCTTTATTTAAATAATAATAATCACATTCAAAAACATTTAACATTCCCAAACATGAAAAAAAGAGCCAGGGTTTCCCAGGAGAGTTTTCTTTGTGCCAATGTCGGCAAATGTTGAAAGCACACTTCAAACGTCCCGAAAAAACATATCTAACCATCACAGGAACTTACAAAGTAGTTTAATATGGTAAAAATGTACTTAGTTCTACTTTAATACTTTTGCAAAAACATAGTGTTATTGATTGAACAGCGGCTGCACCACACGTAGCAGCTCTTATAAAAGACAAAGAATGCAAATTCAAAACAACGTTCTATTACTTTGAAAAACCTAAAAGACAGAGGGAAAAAAACCTGCCTGAAATCCACTGTAAACGCTGTGAAAATAAGATCATTACGGCAGCACAGATGCTTTGCGGGCCCCCTGTCTGCCTAAACGAGCAAAGGAAGCTGGACTACAAGGTATACAAACTAAAGCCCGCTTTTACGACAGAGGAAACCCACTAAACACATCACGTCTGGGAGCTTACATTCTCAAGCTGGAGTGACATCAATTGGTCTCAGATTATAAAAAAAAAAAAAAAAGCAATACATTTGGGTGCGAGGACTTATCAGCGCTCGGGATCAGACGCCTCACTTTCACAGACGAGCGTGTTTCTCTCGCACAACAGCAGGAGCTAAAGGCGGCTCAGGCACAGAATTAGCTCAAATTCAGCGGTGCGTTCACAGGTTTAACTAGCTTGCTCAGAAGTTCTCATTACTTCTGCGAGCTTGGAGTAAACGCTTGGACTAAAGGTGAGGTTAAATGAGGGGATGAAACGCCGTCGCTCCGCCAGGTTCATGTTTCCCCGGCTACGGAAAAATCGGATCCAAGAAACGACAAGACAAGAAAGCGACTTCCAAGAACAGACGAGCTGAACGTTTCTGCTTAATAATTCAATGTAATTATATTAAGACAGTGGAATATAAATTGGTTGCTAGAATGATAAGGAGAAATGAGAGAAAAGTTTAATTAACAACTGTTTAGTCATTATTGGTATTAGTTTTATCTGATTTATTTTAGGTAAATGAATCATCAAAAAGCATTATTTGAATTCATTAACAACAGTTGCCTAATGAGGAAAATGTAAAAGTAAAATTAGTAAACAGGCTTGTCTTTGCTGCAGTATTTGGCTTTGAGATAGTAAAAAAGTTACTTTTCTGATGGAGGGTCTTGCTTTGTAATCACAGGTCTTTTTTTTTTATTGCAGACAAAATAACCACAAAGTCTACCTTGAACCTTAAAAATAAAGAAATGATGAGTTTAAAACTGAAAGTAACAAAAGCATTGCTGAAGTAACGGCAAAAAAAAATAACACTGTAACCTGGAGGAGAAAAACCACCTGGATGATTTCATGGAAAAACAAAGTTACTTCTGAACACAAGTACGAATCAGGTTTGTGGAGATACAAGCTCTCTCACAGTAAGGATTAATATTTTCTATGTTTATCATTGCAATACAAAATATATAATAATAATAATAAAGTTACATACTGGTGCTTTAAGGTGTTTTGTTTAATTATTATTTTTTTTATTATCTTTTAAACATGCTTTACTACATTTCTCTGATATTTTAGAACTTAAAATAATGTAAACTTACTTAGGCGTACACTCATCAGGATTTGGAGTTAGCATTCCCTCTACTGATTTCAGAGGGAATTAAATGGTGAAATAAACAAAAGCTAGCTTGCATATATAAGCACGCAGTTGTGATGGACGCAGACGTGTCGGCAGAAATGCTCAGAACTTGTGTGGCGATGATTTAGGACTTCAAAAATCTCAGAGACCTAACTGAAACGGAGTGTTTTGTGAGGCTCAAACAACAACAACAAGACCAAGATTGATGACACGTGCGCGAATTAAGCTGTATACAACTCCAGGAATATTTTTGATGAGGGACCAACATGGTTAAAAACTCAAGAAACTCCATTTAGCATCATATATATGCAGATATTCCATAAATGTACCACTACTTTATATACAAGCATTTACTATATATTCATCCGTCTGAATTTTACAACACTTTTTAAGCTGGACTATGAAATATGTTGTGTCTATACCAGAATGTCAGTACACGGCTTTTATTCTAAATGATATGCATGTGAACCTAAGCTGACCTTTCCTCTTTGTTCAAATTCAAATGGTTTCTCGTCAGTTGTTCTTCTTACGCCTGCAATTTTGATGTGCTACTGGACCTAGTCACTCCATGTCGCCCTTTTTTCACTCCGTTATGAAAAGGCCCTTTATGAATGACTGACGATATGGCTCTGTCTTACATTCATGGAGGTGAGCGCACGCGCCGATGTCAGCTTCACCTATAGACATCGCAGTAACCCGCTGTTCAATGCTGTAGCACTGAAGTCCTTTGGTCGATTCAGTTCTGTTTCCATGGGTCTCCTTTTTAAGGTCTGTTCTGAAAGAGGATAAATAGCGATGCTTTGCTTGGATAGAGGAGCTGCAAATTGTTCTTGCGCCCACTGTTAGCAAAAATGTTGTGTGTGAACCTGTTTGAAATTGAAGTTGAAGTTTGTGAAATTTTGTAAACGGTGTACAAACTTTAAAAGCAAGGAGGAGCACTACCCTTGAATTACTTGGACGATGGATATACATTTATTATTTTTGTATCTATTATTCTCTATGAAAAAAAAAAAAAGAATTAGCCCACACACAATGTATTTATTTTATTTTTTTGGGGGGCGATAAACAATGTCAGTAAAAGACCTGTTTTTACAGATTTTATTTCTGAAATGGTGGACTGATAGACACACTGGAACCTGTTCGCTTTTAGCATTTATTTTATGTATTTATTTTTAGCGTTAAGTACAGTATACATACTATAAGTGACATAGGATTCAGTAATCAGAATAAGCACCCAAACTTTCCAAAAGCGCCTCTATTCTGCTTGAGTTGTACTTTCGGGGGTCACGCCTTTACCGCAGTTTGTTTTGTGTTTTTCACTTTTTCAAATGTAGACAAAATATATAATTGGATTGAAGTATGGTCAGTTGCGAATTAATATAAATCATTTTGTTCAAATCTGGACCTAAAATGTGCTGTTCGAGACATTTTGAAAACATATTAGCTTCAGTTCAGGACTAAAAACAGTTGAAATCACGGACAAGAGCCTTCGCAGGACTGGATTTACCTGAGGAGTTTGCTGAGGAGTTTGCTGCATTACAGTCCGTCAAATGCAGGGGAATTCTAACAGACAAGGACGATTTGCACGAGAGTCGAAAAACAAAAACCACATACATTATTATACAAAGCATGTATTATGAAAAAAATACATCGTCAGACGGTAGATTCTTGAGTACCACTAGACCTTTTCAAACTGCTGCTGGAGTTGGACAATTGCTATCAAAGTCATATGAGCAAAATGGGCCCTTACAACGAGTGTGTTCAAGTGTCCATGACTCACAGAGGAGATCTCCACTCGGAACATGGCGAGGACACAAATGTCATAGTCATAAAAAAAGGAATTCATAAATTTATTCTGTTAAAAGAACATCCATCCTTTTTTTGGGCTTTGAATCTACATCAAAAACACAACTGGGATGTAGTTAGGTTTGTTTGTTTTATTCATCCTGTTTACGAGGTTGTCTCCCTCTGAGCCTCTTGACGTGCAGTGGACACCAGGCTTAAGCTGTGGAAGGGCATCTGGAGCAATAATCGATATCGCAGACAAGGCCAAATATTGCTAAATGGGTTTAAAATATGTTCAACTGACCCCAAACGTAACCTCTGAAATTTCATTTATTCTACTAACGTTAACTGTATTAAGTCATTTTTTTTTCGCCGAAATTGTTGCATTAAATATAAAATCCTACTCTCTGTTATTTTCTCTTCTTTGTTGTCTTTTTTTTTTTCTTGTAATATTTGGCAGACGCTGTGCAGAAGGGGCCAGAGCGGTGCAGAAATGGACCGAACTCCAGGTGAAGTCTCTCCTTTATTTTCAAAGTCTGCCGGGGTTTGAAGAGAAAATAAAGGTAAACTGAACAGTGGCGGCGCCCTGCCAAGTCTAATTAGCAACACCTTTGGGAGAACAGTAGAGGGAAGAGGACTTTGTGGTGAAGGTTCACGGGGCCCTCTGGAGAAAAGTGACTCAAGATGAGAGCTTTTGTGGGGAAAGAGGAGAGTTCAAACTGGGTTGCGTGAGACGGGGGCAGTACACTAAGGGAGATCACCAAGAAACAGAGTGGTTTATCATGGTGTTCTTCAATATAAGTCACTATTGGAACATCTCACCCTAGATGTGAGCAACATTTAATGACTATGAGGACCCTGAGTGCACTGTTAAATGGTGTAAATCTTTAATTAAAGTAGTCTTTAAAGAGGATTTAATACATAACTTAACAAATGTAAGTATCTAGTAAGTATATACTAAGTAAGTAAGTAAGTGTTTTTTGTTTTTTTTCATGAATTAGTCAATGTTTTGTAGTATTTGAAACATGATTTGATACATCTGAAAACAAATGTTATACACTGCCTGTCCAAAAAAATAGTCGCCACTTAGTTACTACGCTCCTCCTACTGGATAACTGGATTTCAGCTGCAACACGGTATTTAAACCCGACTGATGCAGCGAGTGACTTCTCATTTCTGAAACAACCGTGTGGAAAGACAAATCCCGTGGTCATGGACAAGGTGTCAGTGTGTTAGAGGAGGGTCAAATCGTTGGCATCGAGCAGAGAAAACATCTAAGGAGAAGCAGAAACTAATGTACTCCAGATGTGAACCCCAGTGAGAGTGTTTGGGACGAGCTGGAGAAGGCTTTGTGCAGCGGTCACTCTCTCACATCATCAATACAAGATCAACTGGGGAAAAGAATGACACACTGGATGGAAATACATCTTTTTTTTAACATATGCTACAGTGAATGTGTGCTGTAATCAAAGCTAAAGGCGGTCCTACCAAATGTTAGAGCGTGTGATGCTTCAAACTATAAACTGTGTTATTTTCTCTGATTAACGTCACGGTGTGTGAGGCACGCCTGGTCCTCTTGGAGAATAACAGTAAAGTAAATAATGAAAGTGAACTCGTGAGACATGGTAAGGCTCTGTTTCTCTCTCTCTCCTTATTTTTTTACGGTCACATATTTTGAAGACGTACAGCTACAGTAGGTGGCAGTAATGTAAGACTTTATGGATACCAACCGGCATAAAACACCAAAGAAGAAGAAGTTAGACATACATCTTCAGTAGGTGGCTGCCAACCACCATTAAAAGTAACCGAAGAAGAATAGATGCAGTTGTAGTCATCTGGGCTCTGTTTTAGAAAAAACACAACATCTCGACTCTCACTTTCTCTTTTATGTATTTATTTATTAGGTGGAAAATTTTCTGAAAACACAAGCCTCAAACGCAGGACAACACAGGATTACGCAAAAATGCAACTTTAAGTAAACTAATGCTGACGAAACACTGTTAAAAAAAGAGCTCAAAAAGCAGATTTTACACAATACATTCCCTTTTAGGTAGAAAGACAAAAGTTTTCTACGGTTCAGTAAGAAGAAAATCTTATTGCTTAGAACTGGTCCTTAAAAGTAAAAGGTTGGCAACCACAGCTCCACAACAAATTTCCTTTTGCGCCTTCATTTACAAAACACAAACGGGATTTATTTTTTTGCAGAAGTACTTTAACTAGATTGTGGCTGCACAAAACAAACAAAAACCTACTTGTACCGGGTGCATTTCTTTAAACTTTACTTCTCGATTCGTTCCAAAGTTGGTCTCATTAGAACAAAAAAACTCTACCAGTCGGAACAAAAGCTGCACCTTCTCCTTGTAGACCATGTCCAAATCTATTAAAAGCATTTGTTTGGACTGTGGTCCGGGTTAAACCAAGATCTTCCCCGTGCTGTGATATTTCCTGGCTGCTCCTGCTGCTCTCTGTCCACTCTTTATTACTCCTCCGTCTCTTCTCTTTTCGTATTTTTCACTCTTTTAACCTCGGCCCCCTCTTGCACCGCTGTTTTTCTGCTTCATTACCTCTTCACGTCCATCAAAATAGTACGTAGAAGAAAAAAAAAAACCCCGCTAGCCGTGTTGAGTGGGTTTGCTGTGTTGTGGAATTTACCGTGATCGTTTCAGACGGAGGGCAGCGGGGTTTTTAACAGTTATTTTTACAGAATTGCCCAAATTGAAAAAAAAAACCAACGCAAATGTTGAAACTTCTAAACGATTTTTAGGGATTGGGGTTGTAAATTTGCCATTAAAAAAGGTGCACGTTGTAACTTTTTAGTTGAGAAGCAGGAGAGAAAGTTACAGCTCACGTGTCTGATTTATAAATTTGAATTCTTACTAAAAAGTGTGCGTACAAACTGAAACTGCCTCAAACCAATACAATTTTGATCTCTCCGAGCATAAATCACCTTCTGCCTCATCTCTGAGAGCTCCGATGCACGAAGTTCAGCATTTTTGGACCGAACTGCTCATTTTAGGTCAAGTTATGCTTCATAAATGAGACCCCATTGATCTGTGTGAGGGGCGAGCCTGCGCAAAGTGAGAATGTATGTTTTTTCAATGTCATTTTATAGTAATAAAAGCTCATCAAGTTGAATAAATGCATGACAACATGATAACTTCACCCCTTCACCTTTTAAAGTTACATAGTGCACCTTGAACATCCTTTCACCTGACAACTTTCATGTCGTTGTAATTTAATATCGCCACCACTTTAAGAAGTACAGCGACTTTTAATTTAGTTGATTTGTGCTTTGAAAATGTATTTAGTTACAGAATACTGAATACTTGCATTAAAATGTATTTGTAACAATCAGAGTACTGTATTCTGAATACTTAATACATTGAGTTACATTTTATTATTTCGAAAACTTGTGATATTGGATTAAAAACAGCTATATGTTTGTTATACAGGTTATTGTGGATTCATTCAACACTAATTAGAGAAGAAAAATGGCAGAATTCTTTTTTCCCTTTAGTTTGCATTATCAAATACCACAATGTATTGCATTTAGGAAAGTAATTGTAAAGTAACTCAAACCCAACCTGACACTGCAGAGAAGATATAGAACTTTATTTATTTTTTTTTGTGCCAGTTTTTGTTTCATGTGAATAGACCCAGCAATTACAGCAATATGAAGCATAAACCAGGTCAACAACTCTGCAATCTGTCAGTTAAACCGCAAAATCAAACATTTAATTCTCATAATTTTGCGTTTTATTTAGAGACAAATCCATTCACGCTAAGTTCTTCTTTGGGTTTTGATTTCATATTATTTAGAATCAACTTATCTAATTTCAGATCTGCTTTAGCTTGATTTTCAGACCTGTTTTTTTTTTTCTCCTTTCAGACCCCATTTATCCAGAATTAAGGCCTCATAACATCCAGGTTTAAATTTGGTGGTACTTTGGAAAGCCATATATTATGGTGGGTGGTATTTGGAGTGAAACGTGTGAGAACTCTACTGCTAAATGGTGGAAAAAAAAGCACATCTGAAGTGTGACAGCTGATCTAAAAGCGTAATAAGTAATTATATCTAAAAGTATAATGTGACTAAACAGTGGTAGAAAAACCAAATATAACAACAGAAACACTGCAGGAAGTTTTTGCTGTGGGCCGAGGGAGAAGTGTCCTTTATCACCCCCTGCGTTTAAAAAACAAGCTAGCTCTACTCTATCGTAGCATCTATCCATCTTCTTCCGCTTATCTGAGGCCGGGGCGCGGGGGCAGCAGTGTAAGCAGCGACTCCCAGACCTCCCACTCCCCAGACACCTTTCCTACAACTCCTACGGGGGACCACCGAGGCGTTCCCAGGACCAGCTAGAGACAGTCCCTTCAGCGTGTCCTGGGTCTTGGCCGGGCCTCTTCCCGGGTGGGACATGCCCAAAACACCTTCCCAGGGAGGCGCCCAGGAGGCATCCGGAACAGATGCCTCTCGATGTGAAGGAGCAGTGACTCTACTCTGAGCTTCATCCCACATGACTGAGCTCCCCGCCCTATCTCTAAGGGAGCACCCAGCCACCCTGCGAAGGAAACTGATTTTGAACGCCTATCTTGTCCTTTTGGTCACTACCCAAATCTCATGGCCAGAGGTGAGGGCAGGAACGTAGACTGACTGGTAAATCGAGAGCTTTGTCTTTCGACTCAAGCTCCTTCTTCCCCACAACAGTCCAATGCACCGATCCGCCTGTCAATCTCACACTCCATCCTTCCCTCACTCGTGAACAAGACCCCCTGTGAGAGTCACATAGAACTTGAACTCCTCCACTAGGAGGCAAGGACTCCCCACCCACCCGGGAAGGAAAAGCCACCTTTTTCCGGTTGAGAACCATGGCCTCTGATTTGGAGGCGCTGATTCTCATCCCAAATGCTTCACACTCGGCTGTAAACAGTCCCAGTGCATGTTGCAGGTCCGGGCTTGATGGAGCCATCAGAACAACGTCGTCTGCAAACAGCAGATCTGTCGTAGCAACAACATGATGCTGTGTACATCAAAATGGAACCTGAAAGTAAATTAGAGTGAAACTATAGCTCCTCGGACAACAATGAGGCAAAAGATACATATTCATTGCTCATTGCTCATAATTGTGCTGCTCTGTCAGACTGTTTTGTAAGAATCCTTCAAATCAATGGGCTTTCTTTGATTTTAATCTATCGAGTCTGGAATGCAGTTCTTTTTTATTTTCTGGCACATTCTCTACTTCAGCTCGGAGGAAGGCCAATGGTAAAAATTAAAACAAATGAGAATATTGCGAGAATATAAAGATATGTCTGCAGGAGAGAACGTTGTGTGTAGGAGTGGGAGAAAATGCACCAACTGGCCCCTGCTTAGAAGTGTATGAGGCTTTGAGATTTTGTCATCAGTCTGTGATCATTTTGGCTTTAAACATAGAATTGTACTGAAACCTAAATAGCTACATGATTTTTTTTTTTTTTTTTTTAAAACTCCTGTTTCCTCTTCTGACATGGTCAAAGACAATAAAAAATACGTGAAAAATATTTATGATGATTTGTGCAGGGTAAAGTTGATATTTGGCGCTTGAAATTGAGAGACACAGGCTGAAAAATACAACATGAGTATCTGTGACTAAGGAAATGTTGTAATAAATATATCGATCTATAAGCTTCCTTACGTAAATGCATTGTTTTGTTGCAGTGACCAACAAGAGGGAACTACATAGACCATGACCCTTTGCTCCATTTCACTGCAGAAAATAACTGAGCCACAGTATGTTTTAAGACTTTGGATTATGTAGGCAATTAATTTGTACCAAAGTCTTGGCATTTCAAATGGAAAAAGTAGCAATTCTGTCAGCCTATTCTATCTGCGATTAAAGTTAAACAGTGAAATTAAAAGTTGTAAAATAGTGTGCCATGAACTGCAGATTGCAAAAAAGAATGTACAGTGAAAATGAATATCTCATAAAATATTGTATTGTGAAATGAAAATTATTTTATTTCGCGGTGAAATGGATATTGCAAAAAACTGTACCTTGAAATTAAAATTGTAAAAATATCATACCATGAAATTAAAGCTGTGATTGTATTGCATCATGACTTTTAAAAAAAAATATTGCACCATGAATTAAAAAAATTGAAAATATTGCACCATGAAATAAAAATGGTGACAATTTTGTGCTGTGTAATTAAAATTGTTATACCAAAAAGTATTGTACCAAGAAATTCAAATTGAGAAAATATTGTACCATGATATAAAAATTGTGAAAATTTTGTACCATGAAATCAAAATTGTGAGAGTAATGTACGGTGAAATTATTATTGCAATAAATATTGTACTGTGAAATGAAAATGGTAATACTATTGTACCATGAAATTATTATCACTATAAATATTACTGTGAAATGAATACTGTAGCGTGAAATGAATATCGTGAGATTTAGATACTGTTCCATCCCTGGTGCATTGCGTCTCCATGGTAACCGTGTAGCTCTCCTCCATTGAGCTACAGTATAAGCGGCCCCATCCATGGTGATGTCAATAAAAAGTATCAATACATTTCACTGTGATGCGCCCTCTCTTGTACACAACTATAGTCGCGGTTCATCTTTTTGTACAATACCTCTGTCCGGGTGCATTTGAATACAAAGACAATCTCACGGCATATATACTGTATATATTAATAATACAGTGTATGTAAACCAGGCCTGACAGTGAAGCCATGAATCATAAGCAGTGGCCGTAGTCCTTCTATGCGGGCCCATAAAGCACGGCGCTCTATAGCTCAGTGATTCCTGCGTCTCATGACTGCGCCGCCGCATGCATTAAACAATTTGTTTACTGATTCTATTACTGGCCCCGGCCTCATTGTGCTGGCTCGGCACTTTTACTCCAACAGGTGAACTTCTATGGGCCTATTACTTACCTCGACAGTCAAGCATGGCAGCTAAAAGGCATATGCTTATTTTTTGTTTTGTTTAACCACCAGAGTGCATTATGGGAATAAAGGTGTTGTATTCTTTTGTGCTTGAGCCGAAGTTGGAGGCTAAGGGTTGTAGTCAAGTAGGTGTATCGTTACTTCAAAATAGAGACCATTTTGGTAATGGTTTGAACACATATAGTATCGGTCCAATATTACAAATGGAGCTGATACTTGGCACCGATATTTTTAAGTCTGTCCTCAGTGGATCAGTGAAATACATGTTGTTATTATTTTTTACTAAAGTTAAAAATGTATTTGCGAACTTTATTATTACTTAACACACATCCATGCGATGTCTGGCCCGCAGCGGAAAAGGTTTCAAAGATAATCATCTGGACAACACTATACAACATTTTGGCTGCTGTCTGGAAATCATTTTCAATCTGAAGGAGCTGATCAAAGTAGCCAGTATTTTGTAAATGTAACTGAAGTTGATTGAATTGAAGAAAAAAAAACTACCTGAAGCAGCGGCGCAAGAAACACAACTCATTCAATATTGTCAACATACAGCTTTTGTCGAGAGGAACCAAAACATTTACTCAAGTAGGATTACTGTTTCCCTTTCAAATTAAAAACCCAAGTTGAGGCTAAAGTTTAGTCTGAAGTCTGAAAACCACTCCAAGAAGTACAATTTCCCTAAACTCTAACTTAAGTAAAAGTAACACGCTCTGAATTTTTCCTTCTACATAAAGCACTCTGGTGGTTAAAGCTGTAATATTCCTTCATTTCTTTCTCGAGCACTTTCCCTCCTCATTCTGTTTACCTGAGTGCAGCACGGGGACACGTACGGCCGGTATTAGTCATGCCACGAGGCTGAAATGATTGTCCGTGACCTGGGGGAGCGTTGAATGCGTGTGGCAGCGGGGTCCTGATTGGATTAGCTTAAAACACAGTCCCTGGCCTCCACTTAGTCCAGAAATACTTGACAAGGAGAAAATGCTTCCCTTTGAGTACTTGTTTTGGTTGTTGACTTTAAGTATAGTAATAGAAGAGAAGGGTAAAAGCTATTCATGCGTTTCGGGCAGAGGATAAAATATTTAGAGTTGAATTGCTGGACTGTTATGGTGAAGAAGGGCCGATGCCAAAGCTTGAAGAGGATTTGGATAGATAGACGGTGGCAGTTGCTTGCATATGGTTCTCTTACAGCAACGTGCCTAATTGGACAAAAAAAGTGTGTCCCTGGCACTTGCTTCCATATGGCTCTCCTTAAACAAAAAAGTAGGGCTGCAACTAACGATCGTCTTGCTAATCGATTAGACTACAGATTATTCTTTCGGTTAATCATATAGTTGTTTAGAATGCAAAAGTCGCGTAATGAAAAGAGTTTTACTGAATTTGACCCAGATGAAGCTGAAGTGAAGCCGTTAGAGGATCCTGGTGGAGCACATTTGGACCAATTTCAGTCCACTTATTTTCCCAGCACACGGCATGTCTCTGAACCTGTGTATAGACAAGCTAACCATTATTTGGTGGGCAGGGCTTACGCAGAGTAGTATCCATTTCGGAGTTCTCAGACTAGATCCGCAGATTTTGAATGAGTGTCCAGATGACTACAACAGAAGGTTTTTCTACAATGAAAAAGTTTCATTGTAGAGGTTGCGCTCTGGTGATGAAGTCATCAAAAGAATGACTCTTCCAACACGCTAAAAATTGGTCTATTAGCTTCTTTCATGAATATTATCATTATTCAGAGTGCCGTAGTTGACCAGCATCAGCGGAGGAAGGAGGAAGAGGAGGAGGAGGAGGGTTGCTTGCGATAGCGAAGCCGCTGTTACAGAGAATATACACATATTCATTCATTGCTCTGGACCCATCTGCCTAAAATGCCAAGAATATGCGGCTGAAGCAACAGGCGCTTCGTTTATTGATCTCAACAGCCGAAAATGCCATAACTATATATTAGTTTGTCATAAATACATGGAACATTTACAATAGATCTACTGCCAGGGAGATTTTGCCAGCTTCTTTACGCGGGGGCTTGTTCTTCTTCCTCCGACTCGTTATCTGATTCGGCTGAGCTGCCCAAAACCCACGAGTCCTCGTCTAATCGCCTTCACCTCCCGAATGAAACCTCATCAATGTTTGAAGCATTGCCAGGGCCTCTTGTACGGATAATCACTTCAAATCCATTTTACCTTCAGCTTTGCTGTGAGAGACACTAAAGGTGACGCAACGCTCACTGTCATCCACGGTGGGAAATTACGTGATTAATAGAGCCGTCAAATTGACGGGTGTGGGAGTTAGAGGTAGAATTACTCAGAACTCGTTTTAATGTTTTTATTTCAGATTAATTGCAATATGGGGATGATATACACAAAGGTAAAGAAAAAGTCAAGAGCCTAGTGTTAAAGTTGTTTTTTCCCCTCTGCTTTTTATCAAAGTGAAAGTATTAACATATTCCAATTGTTGCTTGTTTATCATTCATTCACACATGTTGAACTAAACCTTAATATAAAAAAAATATGTATATACAACATTGTCCAGGGCGTGGAAAATATTGGTTTTGTCAACTAATTACATTGTTGATGGACATTGAAATGACTGAAAGGCACGATTTCTCGACACTCTATGAGAAGGGCTATTCAACTTTATTTTCCAGAGGGCCAGATTTATCGGAGGGTCAAGGCCTCTGGGCCGAAGTTGCACAACACGCCACGACTTTAACAACATTTTGGGTCTTACAAAATATCTCTAACACTGTTTCAGAAAATTATGTAGTTAATACAATAAAATAACAATTGATAGATTAGATTTTTGTGAGAATGTAAAAAAAAAATGCCTGAAAAAGACAGAACCAGATAAACTAGGACTAGACTAGTACCAACCAGGTCCGAATCAAAACAGGTCTAGGGACTAAACCAGGTCTAAACTAGTGCTTACCAAGAAATAAACCAGTAAACAATATTTGTAAAATGGGTTGTGGGCCAGATTAAATCGCTTGATGGGCCTGATTTGGCCCCCAGGCCTGATGTTGAATAGTCCTGCTCTATGATCTGACAAGCATTTGACCCATAATGCACTCACAAGACAAAACAAAGCACTAGTAAACACTGTTTTTGTGTATAAAAAGTGACATTAAATTTATGATTCTAAAACTCACCAAGCCTTCTCCTTTCTGCTGTAATCCCAATAAAATATTTAGCCGACTAATCAAGATGTTCTTTTTCATGTAATAAAGCCAAATCTGTTTTTCTGCTCCTATCTGCAAGTAAGTGTGTTTATTCCCCACAAAGCAGGAAGTGCGCTGCTAGCATGCAAGTTGTCGTTAGCTTTACATTGACAGTAAACTCTGCTCTGGCCTCAGAGAGTTGTGAAAAACGCTTGTAAACGGATCCCAGCGAATAATTAGGATGCCCAGAATGCATTATGATGGGATTGTACCACAGATGCACAAACACATTTCGTTGTGCTTGTACGATGACAATAAAGATGAACTGAATTGAATTGAATTAGGTAAGGAATAAATGTAGACTGCTGCAAACAACAACTAAAGGCTTACACCGTAAAAAAGCAGTCCAAAATTAAATAACTCATCTATATAGAGAAATACATTGACTTTTAAAGAGCAATATGTCAATAGTATTTACATCTTTATTTTTTATATATGATCTATATGCATTTTTCATTCAGATATTATTGTAGTATATAAAGATTCTCAAAGCAAATACTACATCTACTTAGTTGTGTTATTATATTCAAATAATCAGACGTTTACCATCTCTAAACACACATCTTCCTCTTGACAAGCCGTCGCTACTTTGTGTCTTTACTTGGACCTGTCAATCAAAGCCAAAGCAATCGACACAAATCAGGAACACAGCAATGCTTCTGCATGTATAATACGTTCATCATTCTTTGATTTCATTACAGCCACATGCGTGAAAGTGCGTGTCAGTATTTGAGACGCGAGGTGAGCTCTTTAGTCCTTTAGAACCTGATGGAAGGCAATAAAAGCAGATGAGCGACGGGATTAGAATAGTTGTAATGTTCAATCACTTCCCCAGCGTCTGCGCGAGGAACGAGAAAGGACAGAGGAAAGAGCAAGTGAGGACGGCCCCCCCCACCACCCACACACACCCACACACACCCACACACACCCACAAACACCCACACACATCCACACGACCGCGCAGCAAGGAACGGCAAAACGCACAACCGCACAGCAAGGAACTCGCGAAACGCACAACCGCACAGCAAGGAACGGCAACACACACAACCGCACAGCAAGGAACGGCAACACGCACAACCGCACAGCAAGGAACGGCAACACACACAACCGCACAGCAAGGAACGGCAACACGCACAACCGCACAGCAAGGAACGGCAACACACACAACCGCACAGCAATGAACTCCCAAACGCACAGCCACATCTTGTAATAGCACGTAACATTACAATTTGGGTCACACTTTATTTTACATAGTTACTACATTATCAAGTAGAAGGTCAATGACAATGTAATAACATGTTAACTACTTTGTAACAACTAGCATTAGCATGTAACGTTGCAGTTTGGGTCACATTTTATTTTACTGTACTTAACATCGACTACATTATTAAGTGCAATGTAACACACTGTGTTAACTTCTTAACATCACAATTTGGGTTAAAACATGTGTTTATGATCAGCTTGGTTTTGGGTTTATGGACGATATTTAGAGTGTAATAACACTTGCACATTCCCTACTTCAAAATTGGGACTACACCAGAACTAAAGTTAAAATCAAAGCAGTACTAGATCAAGACTAAACAAGTCCACATTAGTTTAGGACCAATGACTACGTTCACTCTGTTCGTGTTCAAATCTATTATTTTGCCTTATTGCCGGTTGTTACACAGCGTTTACATGTTGTTACACTGCGCTTTAAGTGTAGTGTACAGTGGTAGCGTTACCTGTGTTTCTTTGAGGCATATAGTGTGACACAAGTATCATTTTCATTTCAAACTGGGCTGTCAAATGAAAAGCACTTAACCTAAAGCCACTGTGCGCATGGTAAGAGTGCGTTTTATGATTTGGTCGTGAAGTATCGGATGATTGGATGGGAACGGTAGAAAAGGAAAGCCGTGTCTTACCTGGGATGATGAACAGGAAGGAGGGAGCCCGAAAAAGAAAGAGAGAGAGAATACGTTAGTGAAAAAGTATATTCACAGTTCATATTGAAGCATGTTTAATAAAATAGTATATTAAGAATTATACCGGGTATTTACATTGACAAACCAGCAGTGATGGGCGATACTAATACTGAGGCAATACTTTACTGTAAATAATATCATCTTGTCATTAGACTCTATGATTGAAATGATCAACAATTTAAACATATGTGAAAATTAAATAATGTGTTTCAAAAGTAGATGAAAATGTTTTAATCCACCTACATTTTTTGTGTGTGTTTCTAGCATATTTATTGTGATTTTAATGCATTGTAATGATTGTCAAGCGCTCTGTATTAGGCTGGGTCTACATTCTGCTGTCCAAAACAAACTACTATTTTTTTTATACCTTTTCCGCGTCGATATAGTTACATTTTAGTATTGATCTGCCCATCGCTACAGATCAAAAACCTGATGCTCAAACAGTTCTCCCATGTTTGTACAATCTATAGCAGCGCTCACTCACTCATAAGTCCATAAACATTTCTGAAAACATCTTCCATCTAAAAGTTTAACCGTTCAAAATATCGGGTTGTTTGAGTCAATAGTACATGTGCACGGATCCAAACATTTCAGTTTTGGGATTACTCAGATCTAATATCGCAAAATACTGCTGACTCATTCTTCTGCAGGTTAGGTCCAGCATGTAGCGCAGAGGAGGTAAACAACCAGAAATATACATATATATATACTGACAGCAAAAAGTACAGTACAGTCCATCACAGTCAACAAAAGCATTCGATTTTAGTTGACAAGCCGTTTTGTTTTGGGTATTTTCAAGTTGCATGTCATATTGGAACTGTTCAAAATCTGGACTAAACCTGAAGCCATGGCTACGCTCTACACTGCAGGTCAAATCTGATTTTTGGGCCCATATGTGACCTGTATCAGACTTTTTACCGAGGCCACTTTTGTACGTTGAAAAAAATCCGATATGTATCCGTACTTTTAGAATGCGACTTCAGACTGAACGCTCAGGTCCCCAGATCCGACCTGAACGTCATCAATAGGCAACGTTTCCGGGACAACACGTCACAATTCTGAGTCAAAGTGGAGAGAAATGGCAGGCGAAGGAGCCGAAAACTGTCAGTGGAAGAAGGAAGGAGTTTGTGAGCTAATCAA
Organism: Chaenogobius annularis; assembly: GCA_015082035.1. Lineage (NCBI taxonomy): Eukaryota > Metazoa > Chordata > Actinopteri > Gobiiformes > Gobiidae > Chaenogobius > Chaenogobius annularis. Next base: position 407,943 of record BJKM01000245.1, on the reverse strand, counting down.
ACACGAGGAGACAAATCAATTCAGGCAAAAACAGAGGGTTCGGACCGCGATCGGGCGGTGTTTGAGGAGACTGTGAAGGAGTTGGTCGAGCGAGGGATTAAGCGCTCCTGACTGCAATGACAGCGGAAGATAAAAAGCCTTTGTGCGAAATTTAAGGGCAATAAAAGGAGCGGGGCCGATAACCTGCCCACGTGTGACGTCGTGTTCTTTTGTGCGCATGCGGGCCACATCGAGCTGCATTCCATTCACGCCAGACACAAACAGCAATCACATTTTTTTGCACTGTGAACGACCACATACAAAGAAATCTGATTGAAACAAAAAGTCCAAATTGCCCCTGCAGCGTGACCGTAGCCTAAGTGTGGTGCGTCATGGCGTTCAAGTCTGGTTTGGAAAAGTGCAAATAAATCGACTTTCAAATAGAGATGTCACGATAGAATATTTTAGTGGTACGATTATTTAGTTAAATTAAGTTAAATGGGACAAAAACAGCCAGATAAAAAAGTTCTTTTACATTTAGGTCTTTTTTTTGGGCTATATATTGAACAGAAATACAGAATTTTGCTTCTAAACTGTTACGATTATTATCTTTGGGTTCTTCCAATTATATTGTGACCGGAACAATCACGATTAACCGAATAATCTTGACATCCCTAATTTCAGAGTTGGTGCTCTCTGTTTTTAAAAATCAAGACGATTCAAAAAAACTTTCTGAGAACTATGTAAATTGCGTCTTTTTTTTTTTTATTACAACGCGTCTCATTTTACCGTCACTTGTAATACTTTTCATTACAGACGACACTCTGAATATTCAAATTTGAAATATCTTCTCAACAACCATTGCAATTTTGGGTATATCTAATTCTATCTGATTTCTGGAGTGCTCCGATTATTAAAATGTCATGAAAACAATTACACCTGATGTGAATAATCGCATTTACTTTGGTTTGTTCAAGGAAATTATGCACAAAAAAAAAGAAAAAAAAAAGGCAAACAATTGTGGCAAAGACAAAAATGAAAGAGACAATGTTGAAAAGATTGAAATAATTATTTTAAAATCCATTGCACTTTTACTGTCAAATACAACAGTGACTCGAAAAATCCACAAAATAACTGACGCATGGTACCAGGCGTTTTGGATGATCAGATTTATAAAAACACACGCCAAAAATGTGATCAAATTATTGGGTTTCTTCTGACCTTGTAAATGCAGTGCCTTTTTAAACAAATTCCCTTCAACGTAGTTCTGAGCATATTCTTCTTTCCAAATCATGCATTATACAAAACATTATGACTCATTTATCACCACACGCCCCCCAAAAGCTGCGCATACTCCTGGGTCTATCTCCGTCTCACTTCCCCGTTTACGCTCTACAGCAGCAGCTCTCGCCTTCAGCTCTGCACCGTCCAATTGAACTATCTGTCGGTCTTCGCAGCACCTCCAGCCTGCTGCATCATTCCTCATGAACGCCGGGCTCAATCACAATAAGAGCACGCCGCGTCGGAGCTAGCGCTAGCCTCCTGTTTCTCCTGTAATGAATGAGGGATGGAGCGAGAGCCGGGGTTGTGCACACGCTGCTGCCCGATGCATAAATAACACATGCAAGGATAGAGGCGCGATTATGGGGCAGCGGCAGAAGCCTGGAAACGCTGGAATGACCCCGCGAGCTAACGCAGAATAGATAGCGCGTTCCCATAACAAGGTCTGCAGAGTCATACAAAGCTTTCAGACAAATGGCAACGTGTCCTTTGTCATAAATTAGCAGATATGAGCGGCGGGAGGGAGCGGGAGTGTCTGCACGGCAACAGGGAGTGCACGGTGGCTGGAGCCGTAGAATGCAACATCTTAATGGGCTAGAATGGACACGATTTTCAAGCGATTTGACTTTCTACACGCGTGTTGCAGTGACGTAACCTAGCGCCAGATTGATATGTGATGTCCTGTGTAGCACAATGTCTACTGCTGTTTTGTCTGTTTGTGCGTTTGTCAAACAGGTTCTGTGCTTGTGGAAAAGAATTCCCCTTGCGGACAATAAAGTCTAAAACTCTGAATTGAGTTCCACACTAACTGATCTGGAAAAGTTCTGACTGAAAGCCGTTGGGAAAAGGTGGAAAGTCATGACAAATAATTTGAAGCTCTAAACTTCGCCCGTACTTTAAGTAGAATTTAGTTACATGTCGGCGGTGGTTGTTGCAAAGTCCGTTGCAAAGTCCGTTACATCGCCCGTTACATCGCCCGTTACATCGCCCGTTACATCGCCCGTTACATCGCCCGTTACATCGCCCGTTACATCGCCCGTTACATCGCCCGTTACTTCCTGGACTAGTACACAGTTGAACTGATCATTATTCGACGGGGGAAATTCACAAAACAAGCCTGGTGATGATTTATGGACTTAAAAAACAGCAGTCAAGATTCTCAGAGATACGTCACAGATCAAAAAAATGTCAGTTATCGAGGAGATGAAGAACAGAGTGTTATTGACGCTCGGAGGGGAGAGGATTTTCTAACTAGGATTCATCAAACTAGCGTGAATGAAGCTAGATTCTACTCCTGGTATGTTGCGCAATATGTGTCCTTTAAAACTGAACCTGATTTTCCAGTAGTTAGTACAAACTGATGCCCACGACTATTTCCTAACTCTCACAAACCCTTTGGCAGATGCATTTATTATGTCGACACATGCACAGCTTTAGAACAGCTTTTTCAGTCGGAGAACTGAAAACAAGGAGATCAGCCTTAGCACAGCCAATCAGCTCCTTTATCATAGTTTACACTTTACTAGTATTTGTACTATTCCTAGTTTGAGGATTTGTTCACTGACAATAACAGTCTGACATTGAAAACCTGAAACCTCATGTTTACAAAACAGTAGTCCTTTATGTTGACAACATCCCGGAACTTGTTCTGACCTTTCCAGCGCTTGAATCGTGGCATTCTACCACTCATTAGGATTGCGCTGTTAATACATATCTACACTAAAATAGAGCATAACAATGTGTTCAAACCAAGCTTTCCATGTAATGTGGCTGAACAGAAGAAAATCAAAGAACAACAAAAAGTGATGCAAAGTCTTACAAGTTATACTCCCTGAAAAGTGTGAAATTAACCTTTGGTCATTTCAAGTTATAAGCACACATTGAAACATGCACTATTTAGTACAGAATGCTAACACATTTGCTCTGTGTAAACTCCAAACTGCCAATCACCATAATGCATGCTAATTAAAGATGGAAGCTAAGACCTGCCAATACATAAAACAGCATTTCATGAGCAAGTGTGTTTTGCCAACAAAGTGTGCCATGTTTGATTATTTTGAGTGCGGCTGCGTTGCCAAGTACAGGCGGGTTTCAAGGAAGGAACATGTGCTGTCTTCAAGTGCATACACTGACTGGTGCAGGTTCCAAACTGTGGCTTTTTTTTACAGTCTCTGGGTCAGTCTTTGGCAGTGAAAGACGCGTTTGCTTTCTAAACTTAAGCTGAGCCACAATAAACTGAGAGCACAGTGCGTTGAACCATGAATAAATAAACAGTTGAAAGTTTTACTGTATTTATGGCAAAGTCAGGTGTACCGAAGAGCCAACATTTCAGGCAATTATGCATGCAAACGTGGCATTTTTTGTTTCTTTTGTTTAGTTTTTTACCAACTTCTGTGGTTGAACCAAAAAAGTAATATTAAAGTGGACATGTATGTATTCTTGTGGCTTTAATTGGCTTTTAAACATGCTTTTGGTTACATTGGGATTCATATTTCACATTTTCTAACTAAACAACAAAAAATACATAAATGAAGCCCTTAGGCAACGTGAATGTTTCACTAATAGAACCATGCGTTGTGCGTGTGACTGCAGAACAAGTCCAGCGATGTTTTACGGACTTAAAACATGCACAATTCAAACAGAGTATTTTTATGAGACTCAGAAATGAGGGGACAACAATATAACATGATTAAAAGCTGGAAAAAAGGGTTGAAAATATCTGCCCTTTAAGTAGAATAGTGCTTTACTTGTAGTACTTGATGTTGTGTTGTTTCATCCATGCATGTTTCGTGCATTTATGTAAGAAATATTTATATTCTACACTTTTATTTCATGAAAAATGTGTCCAAGGTAGTTTAAAGAGTCTGAGTAATACATAACATTGGCTAGAGAAAAACATTTAGCGTTAACGTGACATCACAAAATTCTGGAACGCCTTTAGTTTAAAATTGAGCTGGATTTCTATGGTACAATTTGCTGTTCAAACTGAAATTATTTTATTTATTTTTTTCACAATAGCCTCAGAAAGCGGTGGCCAATCCCAAAACAAGTACGAACACTAAGCTTCAATGCCCTTGTTTATCCTTTTCCTTGTTTCAACTCAAGACGAGAGATATTTTTAGAAATACAAGCTGGTATTGTCCCAATATTTAGCATTTTTTGTGACGTTTTACTTTTGAGTATGTTCAAGGAGTACAACATTTGTCCATTAACCTTCCCTCTGGACACAAAACCCTTGCATTTCTCCCTCTCTCTTCCTTTCTCTTCCGACTCGCCTCTCCTCCCGTCGCTAACCCTTGATTCTCGTTTCGGCTCCCCTTCATTTTCAACTTGATTAGGCCTTTTTAAAGACACAAACAAACCTCCGCGGCCGGCTGCAGATTGGTTTTTGAACGCCTCCCTACAACAGACGCATGTGGGGAAAATGTGAAATCACTCCAACTACGGCATTACATTGTGAAGAACAGTAAAATGTGTTGTTTAGTCTGAGAAAAAATAATGGGAAAAAAAAGTTTGACTAATTTGGATAACACACTGTGAAACAACACAGACAATGCACTGGTTTACTGTTTTACTGTCTCCAAATCGTATAAGTAAATATTATAAAGGCTTGTCAAATGGTTTTAGAATGGTCTTGATCTTTATTCAAACTAGTGTAAGACCACATGAAAGATTCATGAAAAGATCATTTTATGTCAAAAAATTACATTATATAATCTAAAAATTTAGATTTGTCAATCTCATTGTTTTATCGGAATTGGTATCGATTATTGTTATTTGAAATGTTAGTATTGTGAAAACAGTAACATAATGTAATTACTTATTCTTATCTTTACATCTTCTTTTTTTTGCTTTTTAAAAATTTTTTGTTCCCTTTTAAGGTAACGCTATGTAAATTTCTGGAAGTGGCACGGCACCTGCATGATTCCATGAAAATAGAACGTTAAAACCATCCTTCAGAACATTCTTCCTGAAGTTGGATATGTTTCATGCCATTCTGTGGAGTATTATATCCAAAGGACCAACACCTCCATGGAGACAAGCAGGACGAGGCCAAGTACGAGTCAGGTTTGTGGAGATGCAAGCCCACTCTCAGTATAGTATAGTGGTAGATGCATGTCTAAACATCCAAAGTGGACACAAAAAAAACCCACAAACCTTTACTTTAGTCTTCTTTTTTTTTTTTCATTGGGTTTAAAACAGGAAAAACAACCCTTATCCCAAAAAGAGAACACATGTTTAAACTGATTATTTATTTATTTTATTCCCAGTGCATAAGACTTTAAACGCATTCATGAGAACATTGAAACACTAATACAATACTACTAAAACATAGGTCTATACACAACAAGTATTTTGTTGTTTGCAGAGCACATCCTTCTGCCAAACTACAAGATATTTGATGATTCTGCAGATTCAAATCTGTATTCATTGTGCAGAATACTTATATAAAATGAAAAAACTGCCAAAAGCAGTTTTACCCATGCATCTCCAGCTTTTCCACAAATATTTTCAGAATGCCAAGTCAAATCCCGGCCGTGCACTGTGGGAGCGACTTAATAATTCAGAAGCACATTTTTGAAAGCACACAATGGTGAATAGCTCTGCAGGTCTCGGTAGAATAAGTTTAATGTGAGAGCGAAAATGCCAAATCTAAAGAGTAGTATATTGAATACAGAGGACCATAAGCAGATTAACGACTCATTAAAAGATGTAATTAACTGTTTCAATACCGCTGTCAAGGGGTATTTATAATAAGGCCTTCCCTTTAATGAGGAAATCTATCCAAATAGCCCACAGGGAGAGCTGTAATGTAATAACGCACATAGGCTGATGAAGTAATACGGTTGCATCATTCATAAACACTTGCATTTAGTGGAGATCAGAGTGAAAGTCAGACCATCACAGCAAAAAGAGGGATGAAAAGATAAAACGTGCATCTGTTTGTTTGCACATTGGTACTTTTTATAAATATAAAAGAGACTGTATGTAGGAAACGTCTCAGATATTTCATTATTGTTGCATATCTGTAACCATGTTCAAATTAGGTCAGATTGTCATTGTATTTATTTATTTATTTAATTAATCTTATTGTTATATTTTTTGTCCAATAACTAAAATACATCCAAATAAAATGCAAGCACACATAGTCCAAAGTAAACGTCCCATTTGGTGCAAAGCCTGTCAAATTGACCCATTTTCAAGTCAGAATGTGATGTTGTTGTTTATTTCATTTTATGTACAGAATGTTGTTTATAATGTCAGTTCAGTCCTTGTTTGTAGGAACAGTTTGCGTCATTTCTTTGCAATGGCCTTTTTTCCTGTCGCTAAGACTATGTTGCAAATGTATCCATTCACTGTGTCCATGGCAGGAGTTTTGATAATAATAATAATAATAATGTAAAAACTGTACCACTTTTAATTGCAATTTAGTCAGCCTTAATAAAGCGTGAACGATGACTCAATTCATAATGAACAAAATCAGGTCTAATTAAACGGTAGTTATTATCATTGTGTAAAAAGTGTTACTGTTCAAAAGTTGTTGGCCACATCAATATTGTGGACTAAACGCAAATCTAAACCTGGACTAGACCAGAACTAAACAGGACCAAAACCAAGTCCATGCCAGGTGTGTGTGTGTAGTGTGTGTGTGTGTGTGTGTGTGTGTAGTGTTGTGCTCTCTGTGATAGGCTGATAGGTGTCCTCAGTACATGGCAGCTAATGTTGTCCAAGGTTCAGATGTAATTGTGCTGCTGTTTTTAAACCCAAAAGTGCATTTTAGATAAGAGTACATCTAAGAGCTATAGAGCTCAGATGGAACATGTTAAAAACACCTGTTACCATGGAAATACCATCTTTGCTGCAAGTGTGCAAAATGTCCTTAGAGCTACATTAGCAAACACAAAAACGGGAAAGAGCTGTGGAACAACTCGAGAAATTGCTGTCTTACTGGTAGATACATTTATCACACTATAGTATCAGAGTATGTTTGTATTAATGCTAAGTTTAGTATTTAGCATCATAAATCTCCATTGGTTTAACATTTGACAAACTGAACATTCAAACCTGATCTTTCTTACTTACATTCTGAATGACATTAACATATATTGCAAGCTTCAAACAAAAGAGGACTAAGAAGTGCAACACTTTAGTTTAAGGACACAGATGACTCTGTTACTAAGTGGCAATTGGTATGTTACCTGGTGGTTATTCCCAAATTGTTATTAATGCACATTAAGATCATAATCGGGGGTTCTCAAGCTTGTTGAAGCCCGGGACCCTTTTTAGGCATGAAAATATTCCAAAGCACTGGTGTTGTGAATTAGGCATGGTTCTAAACACTGATGCCTACAGATTATTGTTAAACTAGGTTTGTTGTATCTGTCCCAATCATATAAAGGAGAAATAAATAATAAATCCCCTGTTGTTTTCAGCAATGGAAATCAAAACGTTCCAACCATGTTTATAACCAAATGTGGATGAAAATGAGTTTCTCATGGTCCTATTTTAAAGTGTAGTTGTTGCCATCAAAAACATTGTGCGTTTGGGATTGTATATCATGAGAAATTGTAATATTTAAGTCATTATCAATGTTTTAAAAATTTTGGGAAGACCCCAATATATGGCCCCCAGTTTATGGCCCATATAAATATATATATTGGATAAAAAAGTGTTGAATAGGGTCATCTAGAACAAAACGTGATAAATCGGTGCAATCCCTGGTCCAGGAGTTTTCCAGTTGTTTTTTGAAGATTGAGATTTAGCAGATTGAGAATGCCTCGAAACGTTTTGCTTTTCTGAAACAGTGTCCAACAAAATGTGATTAGAAATTCATAAACACAAACAAAGATCTTATTAATTACTCAGCAGGCCTTTTACCACGTGTGCGTCCCTAAACTAAAGTGTTGCCAGAAGACGTCATTGAGACAGTTTAGAGACACTTCTATTTACATTGTGCATGAATCTTGATTTCAAATCAAATAGTAAATAATGTAACAGTGAAACAACAACGATAATAACGTCAGTGCCCGTGCTTTAAGTATGCCAGGTGAATCCACGTTTTTGAGCCGTATTTTGGGGCGAGCGAGTGCAGTGCAGAGGAGAGGAGAGAGCGGGCACAAATACAGAGCTGTGAGCCGGCTGTTATCTGCTGTGTGGGAGGGCCTCTACTGCTGTGACTCCACTAAACATTTGTCTTTTGTTTTGTTTGGAAAGTTACACAGCAACCACAACCAATGCTTTACGTAACTCGCCGACTGGTATGACAGAGAAAGGGCTCTATACTGCACCTTTTACAAAACATTCTCCCACAACTTGTTTTACAGATTTTGCAACGAAATCTCTGCAAGTAACAGTTTGAATTCAACCCAGGAGATTGTTACTTAAGATCTTTAAATAATCATGAATTTATCCCACAATGAGGAAGTAAGAAGAGCAATAAAATGAGAATACCATTGCAGGCTTGGGATAAATGAGGATTCAAATTGGCCCTTAAAAAATATGTGCTTCAGTTATTGATTCTACAAAAATGTACCCAGCATTTCAGTGTTATTTTTATGTAATTTATCATTTTCTTTCACTCCGTTTTCTCCACGTAAACAGCCATATTTGTTTTAATACGAACGGACCATGAGTTTCTCTGATTGACAGGAATGCATTTGTCAATCACTGTCACCGTCTGTCCAGAGTCAGCAGGAAAACTTTCAGATGACTTTATGTATCCTACAAGGACCAATTCATTTGAGGAGCCACAGACAATAAAAAAAAATAAAAATAATACAGTTTAACAAATAAATTGCACAACGTGTTTGGCTGTCGGAGTAAACTATCTCAAGTGGCGATTAGGCCCTAAGGAAACTCATCTTTCAGAACACGACCTTACTTATAATTTGGTGAAAACAGTCTGAATGTCCAATTATTTTTACATTTACATTTTTACAATACGATCAAGGCTATTGGACTATGCAAATGCAACTGCTTTGAGCTTTTATCCATGTTCCATTGTTTTCTCATTAAAAACATTACCCGGAGTATTGTATTTAGCTCAATTCCCACTTTTTCGATTGTTTAATGTCCTCTCCCCTCTGCGCCTCAGAAACCACCACTTTTGTGACATCAGAAGTGGAGCTCTGAGCTCTTCTGTGCTCTTTTTAAGTCCATAAATCATCGTCAGACTCATTCTGAGCATTTCGTCCGTCAAACCGCGTTCATAACCTTATGTAATTCCCTCTGTTGCCAGTAGATAGAGCTCTAACTCAATTCCAGATGCGTGAACGCCTGACTGCTTCATTAAAGCCCACATTATTTCAAATTAAACACATTATTTCACATTCTAAACATGGGATGCCAAATTAAAGGTGCTCCAGTGCATGTGTAAATGCCAAGAACAACACATAATGCATAATATTTGTCCTCCAACTATTTCCTGTTCCTTTACACTCTCACTGGGTTAGGGTTTCTAATCATAATACAGTTGAAATAACAGTTATGTGTCCTGCATTATAAGTAATTATCACGCATTTACCATAACTACACGCTCAGTTACAATGCTATTTCAATCGTATTACCTCACAACCAATGTCATTACTCCCAAACTAAAGCACAAAACTGCTCTTAAATCTTATGTGACAGTAATTGTTCGTGAAAACGTAAGAAATGTGTCACGTTAAAAGTAAAAATAAAGTGCACCTGGATGCCTGTGACAAATGGTCCATAACCACATTTGTTTAGTTCCGGTGAGGAGCAGTGTGTGGATGGCCTTCTGCAGCCGGTAATGTGCTGACAGGGACTTTTATTAGAGAAACTCATATCAAACCCATCAAACTCTTTCTGTGTCTGACTCACAGTCCAGGTATATTTTGAGACTGAAAAATACACCAGGCCCTTACATGACTTTAGGAACAGGAAAGATAGAGATACAAAATCCCAATTGTAAAGCTATGATATGAGTGTGAAACAGACTAAATTAACATAAACTATAGGCAATATCAAATGACTTTTTTGAGCTTTAAACCATGGTTAACATTCTTCCCTCATCAAAAACATACCTGCAGTTGAATTTAGTCTCAATCTCACTTGTTTCATTAATCCTGTTTACGAGGTCCTCTCCCTCTGAGCCTCAGAAACACTCGATTTCATATTTTCCAGATTTGTAATGTCTACGTTAGATATCTGGAGGTCGGCGGTGTTATTTTCAGGTCTGTAAATCATCACCAGACTCGTTCTGTCCATTTCTGCCGTCAAATCACGTTCATTACAGCTGCGTGCTGACATTAGCATGTTGGGGCAAGCTAGCTTTAGATTATTTCCACATAATAATTCCCTCTGCTGCCAGTAAACTCCATGCTAACACCATATGATTAGCGAACGCCTGATGCCTGAAAGTCATGTGTGGGTAATGCATAATATGTGGGTGGTTTAAGTAAAGAACATTTTGAAAAAAACATGCACAAAAACTCTTTTTCACAAACTTTGCACAGTTTTATAAAACGGCTAAAATTACAGTTGTCTAAAACGGCCAGGCCTAGCCTTAATATCAGTTGTATTTGTGTTGCATACTAAACTGAGTACAATAAGGAAATATGTAAACTTCTCCCCGCCGCATCTGTTTCCGTGGAGACAAGCAAGGGACGACACAAGGCCAAGTTACAGGTCAGATCTGTGTAGAAGTAAATAAACAAAAACAGCCTAGATACGTTTAAGAAAAGATTCAGGTTTCGTAACTTCTTCATCAGTACTCTAACTGCTAACCCTTTAATAAGTAGTTACAAAACCTGAATCAGTTTGTTCATTATGAATTAAGTCTTCGCTCATGCTTTATTGGCTGTACAAAGTGGCACCCAACATTGTGTCGAATGCCATTTTACTAAACAAAACAAGCTAAAAGTGCTACATACGGCATCTAAGATATTGATGACGATGGGGCTAATGTTGCTAACTGCGAAAACAAAAACGCTTTCATCCAAAGCTCCAGTCCCAGAGGCTCCGTGTACAGAGACAAAACACATCTCCAGCAGGCCCCGCGCATCCCTCTGAACTGAACTCAACCACAAGCGCTCTCTCTCTACCCACAGGGCAAGAGAGAGCGAGCGAGAGAAGAGAGTAGCGCTGTAGTCGATTAAAGACGTTCTTGGTTAGCTAAAGCTGACAAAAGCTCACAAAATGATTGGGATTTTGCGCCAAAACAACTATGTGCACAGAGAAGTACGAGTAAACAGACTCTTCATCATCTTAAACTGTCCAATCACTCCCAAGACTCACTCATCCCAGCCTTTCTCCTTTCTTCTGTTGTGCGTAAAAACACATAAAAAAAAGGACAGGTTTTAAGAAATGTATAGTAAATTCGACATATTTGACATCATTGGTGTAGATTGGAGAATACAAGTTTTATATTGACTAAGGGTGCGATCACGCTTTCATTTGGTCCTAAATTGAAGCCATTTTAATCCTTATTTGGGATTGGTTTGGTCCTGTTCTAGTTCTTGTTATGGGTTCAGTCCAGGTTTAGCTCTGGTTTGGTCCCAGTTAGGAGAGAAAGAAAGTGTAGAGGATGAAGAGAAGGAGCAGAGCGAGGGAGGGAATGGGGAAGAAGGGAGAGAGGAGTGTATATAGAGAAAATAGGGAGCAGGAAGGTGACGGGACAAAGAGGTAGAGGAAACTGAACCAAACCAAAAGAGGAGTAACTGAAGAGAGAGAGAGAGGACAAAGGCAGAGGCTTAGCGAGAGAAGGAAGTGTCAGGATGATGGAGCGAGGAGGAGAGGAGGAAGATGGAAGGAGAAGAGTAGAGAATGCCACTGTAGAGCCAGACTCAGATCGGTGCCTCCTGGGCCCCACGCTTTTGTACATTACAGGCCCGACTAATCTATTGTCAACTGCAGAGAGAGCCAGGCCAACCGCAGCGGCCTGTACAAACAGCTACAGGGAGATACAGGGGTCTACGAATGCTGCCCCCTGTTGGCAGGCAGCGGAATGGGATAATTCTCTGTAATCACTGGGCCTATTCACATGAAGCAAAAACTGGAGTTCAATGCCTTTTCTGCCAGAATACACAAACAGAATTGTATATTTTTTTAAACAATGACCTCAGAAAGTGGTGCAATTATTCAACTCCAAAAACGTGATTGTTGTCAGTTGAAAGGACATGCAGGTTTGCGGATATTCATTTACTTTCTACCGCTTGTTTCCATTGAGGGTCGCAGGTGACTGGAGCCTGTCCCAGTGACTTTGGGCCTTAGGCGGCGTACACAATGGACAGGGTTAACACAGTAACATAGACAATCATTCACTCTCACGTTCCTTTATAAGAGCATGCATGTGTTTGGACAGTGGGAGGAAGCCGGAGAACCTGGAGAGAACCCACGGTGACACGGGGAGGACATGCAGACTCCACCCAGAGAGATCATGTGATGTTGTTGACGCTAACCACTCACGGATATTTACATACTTACGAGATTATGGTGAAATCAAATTCTTAATATTCAAGATTCTCAAGAATCAAAACAAGACAAATAACAGAAAGAAAGGTTATGTATTCCTACTTTAGTCTACTTTTCATAGACTTTTTCAGCAAGGTTGTTCAATTAAGAAATATTGAGGTATTTGCCAGCACTTTATAATACTACACTTAGCCTTAATATAGCATGAACAAAGATTGGCTTCTTAATGAACAAATTGTGATTCATGCTTCGTAACTACTTAAATAATACAAACTCTTAAACTCTTAATTAAGTAGTTACTAAGCCTAAATAATTCCTAATAATTGTTCAGTATGAATTAAGTCTTTGTCCATGTTTTATTCCAGCAAATAAGGTCTAGTTATTATAAGGTGCTACAGATAATTCTAACCTATTTTACATTCCTATTTTACATTGATTTGCTTCATTTCTCCTTTGCAGATCGTTGTAAACAGGAGGTGGATCGTATCTTAACTGACCGTTTCTGTTCAAAGAAGAATTCATTTTTGAATTGTCTTTATTTTCAACGCGCCATTTAGCCATCGCCGTCATTTGAGTCTCAACGCAATCCTGTCAACCCGCTCTCCCCTATATTAAAATATCAGTCTTTGTTCCTTCGAGTGGGCTGACTATAAGACTGCATTAGCTCTATTGTCGGTGTTTTTTCAGCTGAGAAATAATTATGCCGCCTCCATAACAAATTGCATCTCCTCTGCATTTAATTATCAGCACAATTATGGCATTTGTCCGTGGGAATGTGGTCATGTGTCCTGAGATATCCTCCTACTCTCCATCCCACCTCAAACACTTTCCCTATGTCTGTCTCTGTCTATCTGTTTACATGCGTTTTCGGTCCGTCATTATGTGCTATAGCTATAGGCCGGGGTTTAAACCTAAAGCCGGACTCATTGCGCGGAGGACAATCAAAACTAATTGCCAAACACAGGCTTAGAGCGTCGTCTGGGAGAACAGTGCAAATGCTGTAATGAGTTGGGATCACATCAGAAGATCATTTGTACAAGGCTGAAGGTCACACTGGCCGGGATGGGGTTCCTACGCAGTCTAATGTGTTATGTTTAAAGCTGCACTGTGTAACTTTTCTGATGTGGGGCAATTGTTCTCATTAAACTATTTGTTCATTACGAATTAAGTCTTTGTCCGTGTATTATGAAGGTATACTTATTATAAAGTGGTACTGAAAATGTAAAAAAAAAAAGCCTACATTGAACAGAAATGGTGATTTGATATGGCTCCTGTTTATACCAACCTTCACAAACCTTGGTGAAAGAAGAAATTAAGCCTATCAAATCGGTATAATCCTTCAATGTGCTACTCAAGTACTTAAAAGCTGTGAGGTGGAGGCTCGCAGAGAACAATAGGGTAGAACGATGAAATGCTTGGCTAGGAGGTAAACAGCAGCGAGGCGGAGGTCAACAAAGAACAATAAGGTAGAACAACTCGTTAATGCGGCTAGTGGGTAAACAGTTGTGAGATGGAGACCGACAGGACAATAGGGTAGAACAACACTTAACAAGGCAAGCAGATAAACAGCTGTGAGGAAGAGACAATGCAAACAATGGGGTAGAACAACCCGTTACGAAGCCAGCAGGTAAACAACTGTGAGATAGAGACCGACAGAGTAAAATAGGGTAGAACAACAACAAACAAGGCTAGCAGGTAAACAACTGCGAGGAAGAGGCGATGGGAACAATAGGGTAGAACAACCCTTTATGAAGCTAGCAGGTAAACAACTGTGAGGAAGAGGCGATGGGAACAATAGGGTAGAACAACCCTTTATGAAGCTAGCAGGTAAACAACTGTGAGGAAGAGGCAATGTGAACAATAGGGTAGAACAACCCTTTACAAAGCTGGGCTCTAGCCCAGTGATTGACAGCGGCTGCCGACAGGAAACATGGCGTGGGCTGATTTTCTAATCTGGATTGGAGTGGAGCGGACAGTCACTCGATGCTAAAATGCTAACAACAATGCTAGCGTGTCCATGGTATTCTCCGCTCGCTTTGCCCCGTCCGCTCTCACGCACCACGTCAGACACAGGGGCAGGGCTCACAGGAGGTCAGTCATGATGTAGGGACCAATCTTATGAATCAGCAGAGGCCGCATGTCCAACCGCAAAATTCAAAAGTAGTGGCCACAGTTGAATCCAAAGAGGACAATGCAGGCACAGCTTTGGACCCAAAAGTCAGATTTGAACAAATATGCACTGAAATGACAAAATAAGGCCAGGGATGAGTATATGTATCTATTTTAGACCCATGTACATAGTTTATCAATTAAAAAAAGTGTTTTTGCCATTTAGTTGCTCTTTAAGTAATGGTTTGGATCCAAGTTCAAACAATCCCAAAATCTTGCTATATTGGAATTATAATTATTGTTTGAGAACAGTCTCCCAAAAATTATGGAATTCAAGAAGGTTGTTTTAATAAAGTAGGTTATTTTAATAAAGTAAAAAAACAAAAGAAATACAAAACTTGATTGAGTACAGATGGTCAGGAAAATGTATATGTACTCAGATAAGAAATGGATTTATATGCATTTCTAATTCCGTAGTCAAAAATACCTTGCTTTGGTACAAAAAAAGCAATTTCTCCTCCACCACCTGTTTCATAATGGACCTTACACCTTTTTCCAAATATGCTGCATGGTCTTTATCAATATTTGAACACATTTTAGACCAACGGCTTCTTGCTACCGCTCACATAATAGCACACTTCCATAAACAACATTAAAATGAGTTGTATGATTTAGTGCCTCTTCAAATAAAGCTGAAATTCTCATGTAGGCATTCGCAGCAACAGCATAATTTCACTTTTTTTCTTCACAGAATGCTGATAACATTTGAACCTCATGCATTTAAATGAAATTTCCGGCTGTTGCCAAGAAGGTTTTGTGTCTACAAACGCTTACAAAGAGCTGCTGGTTATCTCTGAATGGAGCTAATAGGAGGCACGCAGAGAGGCTGTAATAAAGATTGAGAGATGCTTCTTTTCTCATCTGTGCACACTGAAGAGTTTGACCTCTGTTTGGGATGCAAGGTCGTGGAGCTGATGGAGCAGTGGTGTTTTAAAGGGAACACAGAGACAATTTGACTTTTTGGAGCTTTGTTCACTACATATTATTCCTGTGCCTAAAACATGTACAATGCAGAGAACAGGGCTTTTTAGGGCTGAATTCAGTGGAGCTAGTAGTAGTAGTAGTAGTAGTAGTAGTAGTAGTAGTAGTAGTAGTAGTAGTAGTAGTAGTAGTAGTAGTAGTAGTAGTAGTAGTAGTAGTAGTAGTAGTAGTAGTGGAATAGTAAACACATTTGTCCAGTGTATTTTCAGAACCAGAATCACTTTCATTTTTCCTACAAGATTCTTTCAGGGACAAATATAATGCTTTTTTCTATTGTTTTTGGCCTTTAAACATGGTCTTGAGTCCATTTAGTTTGGCATCTCATGTTTTAGAACCATTTCCTCTCTCCTCTCCACTCTCCACACTCCTCTTTCCTCTCTCCTCTCCTCTCTCTTCTCCTCTCTCTTCTCATCTCTCTTCACTTCTCCTCCTCGCTCCACTCTCCTCTCTTCTCCCCGCTCCACTCTCCTCTCTCTCCTCTCCCCCCCCTTCTCCCCTCCCCTCCCCTCTCCTCTCCTCTCCACTCTCCTCTTTCCTCTCTCCTCTCCTCTCCTCTCCCTTCTCCTCTCCTCACCTTTATCATCCTCTCCTCTCCTCTACCTCTCATCTCTCTTCTTTCGCTCCTCTCTCCGGGCTGACTCTATGCTGCCTCTACAGTCCTGTCTTACAGCTTCATTCCTTTGGGCCGGAGCGTGGACAGAGGAGGCCCTTCTCTATTAGTCTGCCCAAGGCCACTGCCAGGAGCTTGCGTGCAGCCAAACAGGTGAGAGCTATAATCAGAACTTCTGTAAGACCCACATACACAGAGAATGAACTGGTTTAACATTGTATGAAGGTTTAGATGAAATATGCCAATAGATCATTGTATTGTTTTCTTGGCATGTACAAATTATGTTACGTCAATATGTGGGCATGATCTGTCTGTCTTTTTTTGTTTTTATTTGGTGGTTTGTGTGTTTCAGAACACTGACACCTACAGATCGATCTCATGCAATGGCCCAAATAATTTTTAGGCCAAAAATGTATGTTAACACCCAAAAAACACTTCCTGCCTGAAAGTCGGATCTGATACCTGTTTATTTATTCATTTTCCCCCCGAAATGACTTGGACCAATGTGCAAAGATATACAGCAGTGTTTGGAGAGTACAACAATAGTACAAAATTATAGAAATTGGATATTCTGTTATTTTTAGACAACATTCTACAATCTAAACAATTGCTGCCTTTACAATTTGATAAATGCGCCCACACAACTTGCAGTGCAAAAAGTGTAGCCTCCTTTCCATTAGAATCACCTCTACATTCACGAAATTGTTCTCTTCCATCACAATGTTGGCCAAGTGCACAAGGTTATGTTTCTTCACACATAATGAACCTTCATACAACGCACACATGTGGACAATCACTGCATAAGACAGGGCCATATGGTGCACTCATGGGTCATTGAAAACATACATGCTTGAGGATTACAGCAAATCCTATATTTACCCGATTATAGTCCCATATGAATTAATATTTTTCAGTGTGACTATTTTTCACATCACATATTCAATAGCCCAAACACTTATGCTAGAAGTAGCAGTAAATTGTACTTGAAAAACAGACAAGGTAGTAGTAGTAGTGAGTAGTATAGTAGAATAGTAGATTAGTAGTAGTAGTAGTAGTATAGTAGTAGTAGTATGTAGTAGTAGTCTAGTAGTGATAGTAGTAGTAGGTAGTAGTAGCAGCAGCAGCAGTAGCAGTAGCAATAGCGGTTGTAGTAGTTCTATCCAATTCAATACAATTTATTTTTGAAATAAAAAACAAAATAGTCTCAGTTATGAATAGCTGTAAAGGGGTTGAAGCTTGTAGAAAGAAGTAGCAGTTGTTGTTTTTGTTGTTACTAGTAGTAAAAAAACACAATAGTATTGTGATAAATAGTTGGAGTAGCCTAGGGTTGAAGTTTCCGGTTTGGCTGGTGCAGTAGTCATATTATCCGTTATAGTAGCTTTAAATGAAGTAGCAATAGTAGTAGTAGTTCCCTGTATGTTAAGCTTCAAAATTCTGCATGTTTTATTACAATACGACTCTTATTCACTGAGAAATGAGGAACTGAATTTAGACAAGTCTAAACGCAAAGAAACACATGGGGAGCGGACATGTGATATATGGAGGTCAGTTTAATAACCCGCAATTAAATGAAACCTGCAAGAAGGTACCCGCAGAACCTGCAGACCCGTGGCACTATTAGTACAACTGATAACTGTTTCATTAGAAAGTTACATATGTAGTAGCAGCAGCAGCTGGCGGCGGCGGGCGGCGGCGGGTGTCGGCGGCGGCGGCGGCGGCGAGCGGCAGCGGCAGCGCATTTCTTGAAGCGCTGAGGACCCGGTCCAAGTTCTTGCTCCTGGACCGGGTCTCTCCCTCCTTCTACCTGCCTAGGAAGCTCGCAACTGTGCACCCTTCACCTTCCCAGGGAAGCGAGGTGGGATTCTCTGGCAAACAAACAACATACTGGAGTCAACTGTGAGGGCACAGCTTCTTTCTCACTGAGATACTTTGGGCTTGGAGCTAAAAAAACAATAAAAGTAGTTTGTAGTAGCCATAGCAACAGTATTATTTATCACAGTGTACAGATTTGTTTTGCGTTTAACAAACACAAATTGCATTTCTCACCTACGTAACAACTCTCCATGGACTTATCACTTTTATAATTGGACAAGGTTCTTGCGTTGACGTTAGTTCCTGATCCTCCACGACAGGTTGGACCGACTCGGGATCTTTAGATTAAAAGATAAAAAGCGACGAGCAGTGTTTGTGAATGAGAAGTTTGACATTATCAGCCTCCCCCAGAGCAGCGAAGCCATTTGCAGATAAATTAAGGCCCTCACTTAAAAGTTAATTGGATCAAGTGCCGGAGCACCAAGGCAGTCATAGGCCACCTCGGAATATTCCTGCGCAGTAATTATGGGTATCCGCATGTGTTTTGGAAGGTCGAGCAAGGTTTGAAGGGACGAGTCAAGATAAACAGATGAAACATTGCAGTTTTACACTCAATGTTGTTCAATGTTGACCCTATTTTACTGTTTATGGTGGTGGTGTCCTGTTGCACACAAATATTGGACAGAAATTAACAAGGCAATGCAGATTATTTTCAATACCACCATCCTCCTCAATTTTTGGGCCTCAGAACAGCCATGGACACAGTGGATGGATATCTTTGGAACATACTCAGGTGGGAAAAAGGCCATCACACAAAATGGATGACACAAAAATCAAAGGACTGGATTAACATCCAAATCAACATACGCACAATTTGTTAAAAAAAAAAAATGAAAAAAAAAATTCTATATCATGGTACACATTCTATAGTGTAACTTTTATGTTGGAAAGTCTGTACAACCACATTATGTATGAAAATCCAATCAAATTGGCACTTGATGTGATAAAAACGTCTTTAGAAATAGTTTGCTGCATTGTGTAATAAACAAAAGTTATTACATTTTGAGAATCCTCCAAATCCACCAAAAACGTGAGCAGTGGCTTAGTGGTAGGGTATTTGCCCCCTAAGGGGTTTTCAAGTCAAGACTTTTTGATATCCCACTGATGTAAATGTGGTCACACACACACACACACACACATACTCAAAAAATAATGAAGATGGTTGTGATGGTTATCTGGTAATATGATTAATCCTAAAGTTATTACGTTCATGGAACAAATTTAAACACCCCCATTTTGAAATAATGTTCTCATGATGCAATAACTGTGGATTGTAAACGGTGCATTGCACGATGAAATTACAATTTTATTATAGTTTGATATAAGATTACATTTTAGATTATTATTACATACTGCAGTTGTACAGGACTGCTTGTCTCAATAGAGTTTGTTTCGCTTTGCCTGGAATGTTCCACTGTATAGCATTAAACATATTTACTCTTTAACTATGAGTATTTTTACTGTAAAAAATCCTTGAAAAAAACAAAAAAACCTGCATTACATTCAATGTGAGTGTGCTTGCCTTTCCATGATCTGACCTGTAACTTGTCTGAATGGAGATAAATAAGAAAAGTTAAGCAGTCTACCTTTAAGCAAACTGTTTATCTTGTAAATAGATTATCTTAGAAATCTATATATCTGCTTTGGATCAGCCTTATAAATAATTACAAAGAAAAATAAATATTAAACAAAAGGCGTTGGGAAAAAAGAGCTTAATATTATGTTTAAATAGAGTCATTTTTTTGTGTCTGTGGTTTCCAACCTTTTAAAATGCAGTCGTCAAATTTATTCATGGCGACAATCATAAAGAATGTTTTTCGAGGTATTATTTTGCTCATGGCAGAGAGAGCAGAGTTCAAATGAGGTTACAATTAGCGAAGGTCTCCCCGGGACAGCAAAACAACAATATAACTGATTCATTTATGTGTGTTTGGGAGTCCGCCAGCACCGTTTGGTTTGTGTCATTTCAATAAACGCTAATGCAGTGAGCGCAGAGAATGTGAGGATGCCTGCACACCAATTAAGTGATATGAAATAGCAATAGAACCGTATTAAGTCAACAACATTTTGTGATATTAAAGTTGTTCACGTAATAAAGTGACATTTGCTTTGCCCTAGTCCAGATATATTGTAAAAGCAGCTCTAAGGGTGAAAATGAGACCAGTGTGTGCTTTTGCATCTATTTTTTTACATTTTGATATTTTTACCTGTGCTATGTGAAAAGAGCTAATAAACTACTTGTGGTGAATAAATAGGATGTGAGAAATAAGTTTGGACCGCTGCAAACTGTATAAAATGTTTATCATGTTAATAGCAAAAGGACAAGATTGTTTCCTTGTGGTTCTCATGCAACTAAATTCTTTTTTAAAATGTTTACGCATTATCATTCAGTCTCAACTTTGCACAAAAAGCTGCACTTACAATATACTGTATGGAGTAAGGATGTCAAAAGTACTGCTACCCAAATAAGTGACACTAAAACTAGTATTGAAAGGAGATACTCTTTTGAACAAGCAAGATATAAAAATAAGACATAAAAAGGAGAAAATTAGATTTTTCCTGAATTGGTGTTTTTCAGATTCTAGAATGTGATGTCATAGTCAGATGTCCCTATTGATTACATTGCACTTTGCCATTACATTTCCATAAGATAAATGATGATAACGTTATGGAATAAAAAGGAGTACTGTCCCTTTAACAACATTTTTTTCTTTTCATATTTTGATTTGCTTATTGAGATTAAGAACACTATTTCAGTTTGTACATATAGTTAAAACAAGAAGACTCTGGTAGACTGTAGGACTTTTACAAATTATACTGCTGGTGGAATGACTCTAATACTTCTTGTAATAAAAAAATATCTGTGTCTTTAAGGACAATGACTTAAATAAGCCACTAACCTACTCCTGTCTCCACCTGACATACAGTACACCGCTGTCGTAGCCGTGGGAGACCTGCATGCCGGTGAATAAAAACCCTATTATTCCGCTAATTAATATCTTAATTAAGGCTCGCTGGCACGTCGGCCATGGTTGATTACATCATTATTAGGAGTAATTGGGGATTTCTTTAATGGCACCTTGAGAGAGCTGGGCAGATGTAGGAGAGAAAAAGCACATGAATGAACATTTTGAAAAGTGTCTATGGAGAAAAACAGCAGGCGGGTTGCTTAAAGCGAGGTAATGATGTGAAGTGTACAATGGGGGCATCAGGGAGTCATTGTCGATCTGTGAGCAGAGAGCTGACCTAGTTAGATTTCCTGATTACCAGGGATTTGTAGGACTCATATACATTTGACTCCAATGCAGTTACGCCAACGCATATTATAAGTACTGTGATGGAAAAATGTCATGTCACTCTATCTTAGTTGTTATTGTCCACAGCTAACATGGGTCCCTGATAAAGATGGTCCGGTGCCTCTGTATCGTGCCTCGAATCTTTAGACTTTGATGGTTGTTCAATCTCTTTCTGAGTTTATGACACTGCTTTTAAAAGGATGTGTGTTGTCATTGTTCTGGAGGATGAGGGACAGAGATCTTTGTCCGGGACAGTGATATTTCTGTGGATTGTAAATAAATATCCTTTTCTTGTCCTTTTCTCCATTTAAGAAAGGAAAACAGTAAAAAAAAAAAAAAAAACCCCACAGAAATTCAACAATAATTTGGCGTCACGAAAATGATCCTCCTTAGTCCGGCTTGTCAGTCTTCCATGGGCCATGTGACGTAGCGTTTGGCCAGCCTCGTTCCTCCACTATTTGAGAATCGAGGGCTGCCTCACAGGGCCTGGGCAGACGACACCAGTACTAGGACTTGAAACGAACACATTGTGATGAGTTGTCTTTTTCAATTGTGTCGATAGATGATTTTTTTTTATATAATTTATTTTGTCCGAACAGAAATTAACAAACAAACTAGGAGATTGCATGCAAGGACATAAGAAAGATAGTCACATACAAATGAATGGTGAAGCCAATCCCCATATTGAAGTATACAACATGTTTACTTTATGATATCTGTGTCATTTATCTGTTTTCCTCACTAGTAACATAAAAGAGGATGCTTATGTGAGTAAGTCTACAAGTGAAAAAAGGTTTATATCAGCAATAATAAAGGATTTAACATGTGTTTCATCACATATGATAAAGTTAAAATATGCTAAATCAACTTTCCTGAACTTGTCTCAAAATTGTGTTTTGATTGATTCCTGCATGTTTGAAAGAGACTCCGGGCGACATGTAGGGTTCTAAAATGTCACATAGACACTGTAAATGTCTGGAAAACGTAAAGGACAGTCTGTTGCTTGTTGTGAAATGTCATTTATCAGTTCTGCAGTTTTGAACAGAAGTCCGGACTGTTTATCTTGCTAAGCCATATTTAGACCAATATTGTGTTTACAATGAAACATAATGATGTATACTTATGTTATAGTTCAATACTAAAAACCTGAGGAAAAAAAGCATGTGTCTCCTTAATATTTTCCTTCTAATTAAATTCACTTAAAATTGTTAATCACGTGTTATATCAGACATTACAGTTACTAACTGTCTTGATATAACGTTGGTCGACCAGTTTCCCGTGAATTCCTCTTTTTATTTCCATTGTTCTACCTGCGTCTAATATCTAGCCGAAAGTCCCAATTCTATTGGGTCCCTTCATTCGAAGAGTAGCATAACTCCATTATTAACATGCATCTCCGTTACTTTGAAAATGCGCATGTGGTACTCGACATCTATTGTGACCTATTCTGGGGTGTGCGAGGATCTCGCTTTGCACTCTGATCTACTCGTGTTCCCTTAGAATCTGATTTATTGGCTTCTCGCTTCCACAGTAGTAGCTTCTTTTGTTTATGTGGACAATTACATCTTGAATAATGCTGGAATTTGTACTAGTCCAACGTAATAATGCGCCTCTTGAGTGTAGCAGGCTGGCCTCTGCATAGACCTGACATGTAACTTGGCCTGGTAATGCCACCAGCTAGTTTCCATGTGGCATTCCACCAGAAAAGTTATAATAAATAGTACACCTTTGAAAAATATTTGTGAAGCTATTTTTAGGCAATAAAAACACCTGTAATTCAACAAAATATGCAAGACAGTTAATTTATACTATGGAACTTTTCAGGAAAAACAACACTATATAGAGATTAAGTTACATACAGTGCACCTTTAAATATAGCACAGACCTCCAAATGACCAAAGACATGAATATACGCTAAAACCGAAAGACACTAACACAGCGCTAAATCACCTATGTTTACCCTCGTGCTAAAAGAAGCTAACTGCTACACAACATTACAAGAGTACATCTGCTGGCTGCGTGAATTCACATTCCTATTCCCAGTCACCACCACGGCACATAAACTATAAATCTGAGCTCATCCTTGCCGTTACGCACTGCGATTGACGGTTATGTCCCATAAGAGAATGCACTCTTTATCTTTGGGTACATTGACTGGGGACAGGAGGAGGATAATGAAATTAGCGCAGACAAAACACGTTCATTGTGGCAGCGCGTGATTAGGGGCCTGGGCACATTGGCGGAGAGGGATTGGCAGAGCGGATATTAGCCGACAACTCAATGGGGGTTATAAAAGCTCGGGGAATGCACCTGTTTGTTCAATAAAGCCAGGGATAAAGTTCAACGACAGGGCAGAGTGGAAGTTAATGGTAATGTAAAATACTATGGGCTTGTTTGGTTTATGGCCATTATTGATCCATGTCTCTCCAATTTCTGCATTTTGGGAGGAATAGAGTGATGTAGAATCAAAGCCACTACAAAAATATCACAGCAAATAACATAGCAGCGCAGAAACTAAAATAATCAACTTGATTATTAAAAACTCTGGTGAAAAATGCTGTTTTCCCACATAGATTAGCATTTTGAATGTTTTTGCACAGTACAGATGTGTTATCAAAGCAGCTCTTAGGGTCTATGTCTATATCTATGACTGCATTTTCATCTCATTATAGAATGTTTTATTCTCCAAAAACCAAGAAGTTCGCTGTTAGCATGCCCACTCAAAGTCATGAAAAGCACTTTTGAACTCATCACTGTGAATAATTACGATGCTCAGAATGCATACGTTTGGACCACTGCAAACAGTTTAAAATTTAAGACAGTAAAAAACATGTACAGTGCCTTTAATCAATGCATTTTGTGAGTAAATGTTGTATTTGGAAGACAAAGTACAATGAATTTTTAACATAGACAGTATCTCTTTCATTTGCCATTTGTCATCTGAAAAAACGATTCCAACGCTGTGCACACGCCCCCAAAAAAATCATGACTACATTCACCTTTCATCAATTATTCTGGAGGATTATGCTATTAGGTTGTTTTAGTCTATATCAGTCCACCTTCGTCATGTAAAGAGTGAATTGAATCGAGCACAACGTTGCAAAAAACAACAATTAATTTCAGGAAAAGCATGACATTTTCAGTTATAACTCCTCCGTTTGAGCAGGACAAATATGAGCTCTGGAGAGTCTAAAAGCTGCTGCTCAAACCATTTCCATAGATTGAAAATGACGGTGGTCGGGGTCCAAACAGCGTCCAGATGACAACCTTTGAAACCTTTGAAACCTTTTCAACCTAGAACCAAACTACCAAGACCAACGTTCCGAACAGAATCTTCCACCACAACGCAAACCTTAATTTCCCCCATTGTATTCTTGTTTTGTGTGATCTTTGTAGCAGTAAGAACATGCACCATCTGCGTCCCCCCCCCCATATCACACGCCGCTCCTCTGAGGACTCGGTGCAGTGACCTCCACACGTCTTCACTTTTCTAGTCCTATATGACACACACACACACACACACACACACATGTTCCTATGTCTTTCTGCCGTTTCCGCTGCAGCTTTAACGCAGTTTGTCCTGGTCCGGTTAATCAAGTGTAAAATCTGGGGCAGCGTTTACGTGCGATACAGAGGAGGAGGCAGCAGGATGTATGGATGAGCGAGCTTCCAGCGTCCTCAGGGAATGCTGGGGTCGCAACAGTTTCGTAATCATATGTTTATGGAGATTATCGGAGTGTTTTCTATTTTACAATGCAGAATGTGGAAAAATATGAGATGCTTTTGTACTGGAGAATGCGTCTCAGATGATCAAGGAAGCAATTCTGTCCATTTTAGATTTCCTTTTTCGTGAATTAACTGACTCTGTTACACTATACAGTATTTATCTGACATACATTAGATTACTGCTTCCTTTTCTTTTCTTTTCGATCTAGAACTCACTTCTTTGGAATTAGGACAAGTGAGGACAGTAGAAAACATGTTGGCTATACTGATTAAAAAAACCACCATAAAAAACAGTGATTGGAAAGTTTACACCATAACAACTCAGGCGTAATCTGCAGCTGATACTTTCATGTACTTTCATTACATATAGGGCTGGGAGATACTGACCAAAATAAATATCTAATCTAATTTATTTTCAGATGATATTATCAATCCAACATGTCTTTAAATAAAATTAATAAATACCAATAAATACATATAAATAAAAAAAATAATTAAAATAAACAAAAACTAAAGTAAAAACAATAGAAAATAAATACAAATTGTATCTGAAGTTTGAGTATCAGACAAATGTGGAATGTTTGAAAAAATTAACCACAAAAGAAGTGAAGAAATATCACCTTATTCCCTATTCTTTTTTTTTTTATCAGCTTATTTTTTTAACTGTAAACAATATACTCGATATTAAACATTTGTATTTATTATTCAAAACAACAGTCACGATATTATCTAAATTTCAGTAAATTGCTCACTGTAAATACACAATGATGTACGCTGTATTTTTTTGTCATTATTTGGCTGTATTTAATGCCATTGTTCCACCAGACCCTATTTCCTCCCTTAGATCACTCACTCATCTCTTACTAGGCAGATGTACACTGAATCACATAACTTCATGCCAGATTCTGATTGGCTAAGGGCAAAAAATTAAAATAAAAAGTACATAACTCAACTAAGCATTTTGGCCTCTACATTTTTGCCGAACAAGAGGGAAATATCCCCCAAGCACACGTTTCGGATTATAAAACGGACAGGAATTTACAGTAGTTTTCTTGTTTTTGCCACAGCTGTTCAAAAGCCCCTGAATGGAGCGGCAACGAAACTTTTACTGAATCTGATTCCACCATTTATTTACCATTTAAAAACCAGCTATTGTAAATTTCACCCCAAGACAACTGGAGTGTCATCTGCAGCTGACACTCCACAGCCGTCAGATCTTCGCTTTGTTGCATGTTTGAACGCTACTTATTTGCTTTTCAAATTCCGGCTCAGAGTAATATATATGCAGCGACTTCCCTGACAGCGACTGTATCCGGTGAATGCCAATGCGCCGTCTCATTTTTATTCACCAGCATCGCCACAGCAGCCGCCGCCGCCGCCGCCTCCTCCTCCAGCGTCTCCGCACCGGGGAAGGAAGGGCTTTGGCACGGCCGCTCCCCGGAGGCGTCGGGCCTCTCATATGTATTTACACACACATAGACAGGAGAGCAGGGCCGCGGCGCTGCACACTCGAGAGGCAAATCACTGAAGAACCTCTCCAAAAGACTGATTAGGCACCTTGGCAACGCGGCAAAAGCCAATAACGGGGGAACAGAGCAGCGTAAACAATGAGCAGGCTGCCAGACGAGGCGAGATGCACGACGAGCTCCAACTGTCATTCAAAAAGCCACTCACATTTCAGGTGGATGGCTCTGTTTAATTATTACAGGTAAAAGAGAAAGGGGGAGAGTGATGTTATAGTCAGTGGTTGACACAAACTCGGAATTGGAATTTGAATTGGTGGCAAATCACAAATGCTGCAATGACTAGCTACATTAGCATAACCGCTGCAAACAAAAACAACGGAATAGTTTCATGGGCAAAGATAACTCTTTATACATGTTCTGAAATTGTCTTAGTTTAGCGGATGACATTTCCGACTGACCTTAAATGTTATGCTGCATTCCAGTTGCTGACTGAACTTCAATTTGAAAAAAACAACAACCTGAAACGAATTTATTAACGCGGTCATCATTCTTGGCGGAATTGGCGGATTTATAAAGCTGTTTCTAGTTATTTTTGCGTCTGTAAACACTGCAAATGAAACGTGAATTCATACGGACAGTGGAGAGCAATAAAAGATAAAATACTATACAAAAAACTATCAATGTTTTGTACTTTCAGCAAATGCAAGCGCAGCTATGTTTCGATTTTCTCTCGTTCTTTTCTAAACAAAGAAAAAAAAAACACAACACATACATACAACAACAGACCAAAAAAAATTTATATAAAAAGACAGGACCAGAGAAATAGGGCATGAAAAAAAATTATAATAAAGATAAATGGTTAAGGCACATAAGGTCCAAGGTAGGTGTCCCATTCAGTCCAGTTCTTCAAGGTTCCAACTAGAAATTCCGAGGTGCAAGAGTGTCAGAAGTCAAATGTCTGATAATCCGGCCTCTGAGGAACGCAGCATAACATTATGTGGTAAGTAGAATATGTAAATAAATGGGTAATGGGATTTCGCTCCCTTTTAAGAGCAACATTTTCCCATTCCAAATAAATGGCATCTTCCTCATTGTGAAACCTACGGGCATAACGTTTACATTTAGCTTTTGTGACCATTTCTGCCAAGCAATTAAAATGACATTACTTCAACTTTAGTCATATCAGTCAGGACAAAGTGGTTATGTCCTCTTCCGTTCACAGTTATAGTTTCTGAATGAGGTTTGTCTGGATCAGTACCACGGAGAGCTCCACACCCTACTGCGGCACCCAAGTGAATGAATAATGAATGGTGAAGTTTGGATTTCAGATTCTAGTGTTGAGCTCATCAAAATACAGAGCCTTCTAGGTTTCATACATTATCAATGGTTGTATTCAGCAACTGTGACAGACAGTGGACGCAATGTGATTTGGAAAGATTTCAAGTGTCTCCAAAACACATTTATTCTATACTCATGTGGATGATAATCTGTTTGTAAACTAAATTAATGCATTGAATTTATATTATTGAACCAGCTATTCATTCCACCATAATTGCTCACTTATTTTGTATGCATAGTGCTAAACTTGTAAATGTTTTAAATGCATTTGGTTGATTGAATCAAGTTGCAGAGTTTACAGATTGAAAACCACCCACTTTAGGGGGGGAAAAAGGATTTCTAGTGATCACAGATAAAATAAAATTAAAAATCACACCAAAAGATTTAAATATTTTGAAGCAGGTCCCTTTAATTTCTTTAGGATGGACTAATTTTTATTACTTGTTTTCAAACTAGTCCAGTTTAAAAATGTGTTTAAAAGGGAAGTGATGAGGAAATACCGCAGAAGAGTGAGTGAGACAGAGGGAGAGGGGTGGGCCCGGTGGGCAGGGCTTACACAGAGGAGGATATAAAACCTGAGTTCTCAGACTTGTTTCACAGATTGAGAATGACTCTTGGATGAGAGTTGAAATGTTTTGTTTTTTCTAAAACAGAGTCCAGATGACCACAACTGAATCTTTTTCTACAATGGCACACTCCTGGACGAATGAGGGATTACACCGACATGCTCTAATTTACCCTTTGAAAACTCCATATTTTGTTAAATTTTTTGTCCTTCCTTCCCTGATGTTTTTTCCACAGAGACCATTACTCTTACAATACTCTTATTGAGTAATTTCTTGAAAATACCAGTAAGTAATAGTCGTTTGGACAAGCTTTTTTTCTTATTTAAGTGCATATCTTTCCACCTCTGCAGTACTTTAAGTCTATTAAACCTGATCGAGGCGCACGTTCCCCTTCACAAGTAGTTCCAGTTCACCCCTACACAGATATGCACAAATTCCCATCACCGCTACTTGTAGAAAACATGGCGTTCACAGTTGTATGAAGTGGACGATCGATGATGTGGACGGTTCTGTACTAGGAGGAGTGGCAGAGGGGAGAGAGAAAATGAAAAATAAATAAAACATCTGTGTTAGTGGGAAAAACATGGAGGAGCGGCAGGAGAGCGGAGAGAGGAGGAGAAGAAAAGTTAGCCAAACAGACAGGCAGGCTGCAAAGATTCTCCTTAACATTCAAATCTATAGAAATCCTCTTTAATTGAGCACGGTTCTGAACTAGCACCATGGACAGCTCCAGCCAAGCTTAAGTTCGCCTACAATTTCTAAATGTTCCAGTTTTTGTTGTTGTTAAAATACTCACTGAAGATGGCAGACAGTAAAAATATATATTCTAATTTTAGGAAGTCTCTCTTGTCCTTTCTCTTCGCTCGCTGTGTCTCTCTCTCTCTCTCTCTCTTCTCCTCGCTTGTATCTCTTTGTGTCTCTTTCTCATTACTCCCTCGCTCTCCTCACTCTCTCCCCTCTTCTTTCTCCTCATTCTCTGTGTCTCGCTTCCCTCTCTCCTTCTTTGCTGACATTCTCTTCCTCCTTGCTCTCTCTCATCTCACTTTCTGTGTCTCTTTCTCTCTCTCTTGCCCCTCCCTGTCACTCTTTCCCCTCGCTCCCCCTCTCTCTCTGTGTCTGTCTTTCTTCTTTTTCTCTCCCCGCTCTCTATCTCTTTCTCAAAACACACCCACACTCTCTCTCTCTACTTACTCTCTCTTTGTTGTCGCTCTCCCCAGTCTGTACCTTTTTTTTCCCTCAATCTCTTTGCTCTCCACACTTTCTCTGTCTCTCCCAACTCACCCTCTCTGTCCTCACCTCTGTCCCTCTTTCACTTTCTCTTCATCGTCTCTCCTCGCACTCTCTGTCATGTCTCTCTCCCACTTTCTCTAAGTCTCTCTCTTTCCTCTCTCTCTTTCTCTCTCAGCTCCTGTTCTTTTCAAATTTCCGTTGACAGACTACTCCACTGTCTTTTTTTCTCTCTTTTTTTTTTTTTTAACTTATCCAACCAGAAACAATGGCTCTTTCGCTCACCTTACTGTGCATCCTCCCTGTGGATTCAGGCTCATGTGGAGTTATTCACTGCATCGCACCCTGGAGATGTAGTCTTCTATTTTTACATCTACCTTTTTTTTCTTTTTTTGTACCACCACATCTACATCTGCGGGAGGTTAAATAAAATGCACATAATAGCGCTTACAATGCTTTACACTTTTTGTTTTGTAAGGAGCTATTCTTCTGGATGGAAATGATAGCAATAGACAAAAAGCCAAAAAAAAGCAACCCATCAGGGACGACTGGTAGTGCATTAAATGTGCTTACAATGCTCGGATTGAAAAAGCTATGGCGGTAATGAGATAATGCTGTTCTTATTAAAGCAAATGAAATCCTAAATAAATAAGCTATTAATAATGAAATCCTTGTGTCCCCGGTGTCGGAAATTAAGCATTGAGTCTCCCAAGTATTGGCTATAACATCCTCAAATATAATACAGGCTCGTTTGGTTGGCGATAATTCTTCATCACTATAAGAAAAAAAAACATCAACAACAGAAGAAGAAGAGCGACGAGCAAAGAGAGCAATACGCAAAACAATGAAATCCACTTAAGCGAGCTCATTTGGGCAATATCGGCGTTCCCTCAGACACAGGAGTCATTTGGAGAAGAGATGATGACGTTAGAGGCTGTTTTCAGGGCTCGTGTTGAACAGTGAAATGTGTTTGAGTTCTGAATAGAAAGCAGCTTGTTTTTTGTTCTTGGATTTTTTGGTTTTGTGGGTCAATAAGGAATGGTAATATTCTGGTAATATGATGGTAGTGATCGGGGCCTTCAGAAAAAAAAAAAAAAAAGCTTAAGCAAACTTTCATAATGAATCTGATAGGTCAAAACGTGAATGCTAGTTATAATATTTTCACAAAGTAAAGCCATTGGCATAGTAAATAAAAAAGATTGTCACATTTATATAGCACTTTTCTATCTTCAAGGCAATCCAAGTGCTTCACATCAAGGAACCCATCCACACACCACTGTACACAGAGACAAAGTGTCTTGCCCAAGGACACAAGCAACTTGAAGCTCAACCAAGCTACTTCTGCCCGTAGTATTTAATATCAAATTATTATTCTTTTTTTGGGTATAGCTACTGTTATGCAAATGCCAGTACTAATTAGCATGTGTAAATGTTAAGGCTGGGCATCAATTTTAGACGAGTTTGGGCCTTTTCTCCATTCCCTTGTGTCAAGCACTTTCAGCAGCAGAAGATTGGACAGATCCATCCGTGTCAGGTGTTCCGTTTGTCCTTAAGAGACTATTTCAAACCCTTATGTATACATACATTTAGAGAAATGCCTTCACGGTTAGACCAGTGTCGAGTATTGTTATAGAAAACAATCTTAGTATAGTACCAATACCAAAAATGTCCCAATTACTTTCTTTTCTTCTTTTATTTTTTTATTTCAAACAAACAAACAGAACATACGTGTGCTCATGTTTTAAGTTCAGTGTAAAAGTCAGTTCTTCTATTTTGTAAATGTCCAAAATTCGGGCCAGTCCTTGATGGTTGGCTCCAATCCCATTCATCCATTTTTTCTTTATTATTTCCCTCTTTGCTGCGGTCAAAAATACACTCCAGAGGTATCCATCGATCATCTCCATCACTGGTGTCACTCAGATTACATATTTTCCTAACTCAAAAAGGAGTTAAAAACATAAATTCTTCTTGTGAGCAGGATCGCCTCTTCACAGATTTGAACTGTAAGTTAGCCTGGTAACATACTGTGGAACATTCCAGGCAAAGCAATGACATCTGCAGGGAGACAAGCAGGTGGCGGACCAGGCTTTCGGTCACAAAAGTTAGATAAAGCACCATCAACTTCTATCTTAAGTGTTATAGATACAGCGCCGCTTACAGTTTCAGCACCACGGACAGCTCATCCAAAGCCTCGCATTACAACTTACCAATTCCTCAATTTTGTTTTGACTAAGACTAGTAACAAAGGGTTCATAATAACAACAACATACTTTATTAATGACGGTGAAGTAGATGCAACTAGTTCCAAACAAAAACATTAATATCATTGATTGGTTGGTTCCACATTGTAAATTCAAAATGATGAATGAAATGGGAATGCATGAGAATGAAATAAATCATAAAAACTAGTTGGACGGTTGAAATGCCAGTGGGTCCACCTCCTTCTGCAGACATGTTCTAGTATAATGAGATCTTTGACTCATCTAAAGGCCAGATCTGCCTCAGGCTTTGCCAAATTAGACAGACTTTTGTGGTCATTAGTGCAAATTTGACATGGATTTTCCAGACACATCTTGGTATTGTTGTCATTTTCAGATATGGAAATGTCTGGTAATGATTTTTAATAATGCAAGTCTAATGCCATACTGTGGAACATTCTATGCAAAGCGGTTACATCTCCAAACAGAATTGGACATATGGAGGACATTTCTCCGATGTCAGTGAACCTTCGTTAGTTGATGAATGTATCCCTGCGCTATTGTTAATTGACATAATCTATTCTCCATTAGCATGGTCCTCTGCAGACAGGCTCAATGTGTTCTGCCACCCCTCATTTAACTCCAGGTGCTCCTGCCCTTGAACTGTGGGTAATGGTGGACCGGACCAAGTCAGGGTTAAAGCGTGGAAGCGTGGAAACATGGGTCTCATCAACAAAACACACATGGGTTGTTTAGAATTAGCAACATGATAATGCTCGATCTCGTCAGATCTCTGAAAAGTCAGGCCTGGTTAGTAATTGGATGGGAGATGTTGGAATAACAGGCGCCACAGTGAGGAAGTAGTAAATCTACTTGTGTCCTTTGGCAAGACCCACATTACCTACAATGACTCTGGTGTGTGTGTGTGTGTGTTTGAGAGAGAGAATGAATGAGTGGTGGTGGTTGGACGGGCTGATGATGCATATTGTCAGCTTTGCGTTATTTAGTCTGCCACTGGGAAGCTGTGGTTGGATTAGTATTTTATCATTACCAGGAGCGAATGAAAAAATGCAATGTAAAGCCCTTTGGGGGGGTCTTGAGGATGCTATACAAATCCAACACATTATTTGGGACCAAGCGCAAGTAAGGCAGAGCCCACTCACTAATAAATACATTTTAAACGTTTTTCTACCTTTAAGCCTCTAAATATGCTTTGCATCAATGAACCAATCACCCATTCACTCACCAGCGTATGTACACACTGGGGTCGAGAACACAGTATTCACCTGAAAGAGCTGCGACCTGTGGGCCAGTGGATCTGACCATTCAATCCTGGATGTTTATGTCAGGATCAGGAGTTGAACCACTGACCTTCGGAGGACGAGCCCTCTACCACTGAGCGTTGTGCTGCTTAAATCAAGTAATGCACGTCCAGCGCAAAAACCTAACATTATAATGGCACAAAGCCAGTAACGTCCAAACGAGTGGAACTGGGATTGGAATGTTCTGGAGTATGGCATTACAGGTCTCTATCATACATTGATTCCATTACTAGCATTTTATTGGTCAAAAATACCTTGAAAAACATAAATTCTTACTGTGAGCAAGGTCACCTCTCCACAGATGTGACCTGTAACTTGGCCTGGTGGTGTAACCTGCTTGTCTCAAAGGATATATATGCTTCATGCCATTTTCTTTTTTGAAATGCATTTATGAATCCTTTATTTACACAAATTAGCCTCTAGAGACTTAAGGCCAAGAAGGACAAAGCAAAAACTTCTCCGTGCAGTCAAGACTATGGTGGATCTGCCACTGGTCTGGTAGAGCTACATCTTCAAAAAAAACAATGCTTAAGGAGCTTGACTTTCTTCAAACTTTCATAAAGGTCAAAAACATTTTCCATGAAGATTCTTCCAGGTTGTTAGTCCAAGGTACAGTAAAGACGAGCAATGCTAGCACTAGAATATATGCACAAGCCAACAACAACAACAAGGGAAAAAACGCTCCAGTCTGGATATATTTAGCCCTCTGCAGCGGTGCACACAGGAGCAGATCTATGGCCACACTGCGATGGAGCCGAGTCGAGTGGAAGGCATTGATTTTCCTTGACATTTCCAAGTGAAAAAAGTTCCGAACTTGTCACACAGACTTGGAGGAAGATGGTGAAGAAAAAAAAAAAAAAAAAAAAAAGCATATCTTATACACGGAACGACTCCTCTCTCGGTCTCTTAGCAACAGGCTCCGGATGCGGGCGGGCAAGCGAGTGATGGAGAGATACTGCGCAGACAGATACGGCAGTGCGCGTTCTACAAAGTGTTCACACGGGCCTCGGCGCCTATCGATTTCAGATGGTATTCTACAGGATGTGTTCAAGTTCCACTCTGATATGGATTTGTGGGACAACTCATCGCATTTTCCGACTCAGACTCCATCAAGGCACAATGAGCTGTTGTCGTGAGTGTTTGCTGAGCGTTTGTGGAACCTGTCGACAACAACAACATAAACAATAAAGCAAAAAAATAAATATAATAACTGTTTTGATTGATTTTGATTGTTGAATTCATACCAGATTCAAGGCGTGGGGCAATATTGACATTCTGGGTGGTTATTTGTATCTCGGCCAAAATAAAAGTGAACTGGACTTGAGTCACTATTTTAAAGACTTAACACTTGACTTAATTCATCTTATTCCGAAAGCCTGTTAGCTAACACAGAGCTGCTGACCTTGAGAGAAAATAAATTCGACAGGCATTTTCGGGCCACCCAGGGAATCAGTGTATTGTTGACTTGTTGGTCACATGAACATTGGATATTTTACACAAATCTATCTACTTTACAGCTTGTTTTAGTGACCAGACATTTCCCTCATTCTCCATTTAAACCAATGGAGTTCCTGCTGGACCGGAAGCGCCATTCCAACAGAAGTGCTGATCCGTGGGAAAAAAAAGAGGAAAAAGTGGGCGGGGCGGAAAATAAAACTTGGGACTCGACTTGGACTTGACTTGAATTCCAGGGACTTTGGACACAACTTGGGACGTTTACTTTAAGTTGATGAAAATGTAGGTATTTTTATTCATAGTTTTAGTCATTATAGTAACAACTCATTCAACACTGATGTGAAAGGAAATAAGATGATTCTTTTTGCGACACTGATTTTGATTGTTAAATTAATTATAGATTCACGGCATAGAACATTATAACATATTGAAATGCTGTGTTGTTGTTGTTATCATTTTATAATTATAATTGTTAATAGAAATCTTAGTCACTGGACCAAGACTAGGACTCGACTTGAACTCGAATGCCAGCGACTCGAAGCACGGTTTGGAGTTGCAGCCCTTTGACAACTTGATGCTTCACCTCAAAAAGAAAAGAAGAAAGATTTTCGCCTGACAGTTAAATGAACTTTCAGTGTTTAATTTTACAAAGCAAACTGGAACATGTCTCACTTTTCTAGCTTTTTTTAAAAAAAAGAAGCTCACAACAATAAATAAATAGCAGAGGACTTAGACTCTAGACTTGACATTTTACTTTATGTAATGTGGCCTTTCAAGACACCCAGCGCACCTTACAATCAAACAACAAAGATATTATACATAGGCTTTTTAGAAACACATTTCAAAAACGCAAATAGATGTTTCAAAACGAGTTTCTTTTTACAGTTAGATGTACTTTCTTTCAGTGTTTAATGTTACGTGTCTCCCCTCTCCTCTAGTTAGACTTACAATAAAAGCTGTATTCATTTTTTTGGTACAATCTCTTTATTATTATTGTTGTTGACTGGGTGTAATTGTATTGTATCTTGTAATTTATTCTAGTAAACCAGGGACGGCAGAACTAGCGACCTAGCTATAATCTGGTGCAGAACATCTCTGTCTTTTATGGTCCCTTCAAATAAAGACCAAATTAAACAAAAAGAGTTTAAACTCAAAGCAGACTACTTAGGACTTGACTTGGCTTTAACTTGGGCCTTCATTTAGTGCATTGGATGGAAATCTCTTTAGCTTTAACATGTCATATTTCAAGCCTTTTGTGATCCAAAGAACTAATAGATTAATCAAAAGACCAATCACATTGAATAAGAAAAAAAACGCAAGTTCTTTTCTTTCTTTCTTTTTTTAGGTTTTAGAGCAAATTTTGAAATACCAAATGGCACAACTTTAAAGAATACTGTGATATCATATGAAAGCAATCTCTGGCACTCAGGGAACACATGTTAGCAGAAATAAAACTCTCTGTACAACATTGATCGGGGCTGAAGGGGCTGCCAGTGTACACCTTGTCTTTCTGAAAGAACACCAATACACAACTCAGAAGCAAAACATTTCAGAAAAAATATTAATTATATATATATATATATATATATTTGGTACAGACAATCTTGTGGAAATGGATCGATGATCATAAAATCACCTGCATAAGAGAGGCTTTAAAAGAAGAACTAAGTATTAGATGTATTTGTAAATCCCTGGGATTAAATATGTATTTGAAAACCAGCCTTGTAACATTGCCGACATCAACCAGGCAAACCCTGGCCCGGCGCTTTTTATATGTTAAGTGTATTTGTATGTGATTACACTACCTTATTTCAATCAAAGAAAGAAAGTGTGACAGTGTACTTTCACAAGGGAGCTGCAGGGGGAGCTCTATTGTTGTTTAGCTCTGCTTTCAATTCTGATATAAAATTAATACATCTAATGGTAAATGGCTGCTTTAAAGGACACTATTGACAATTATGTATCCTATCAAGAAATAACTCAGTTTCAAGTCCCCCCTAGTTCCAGAACAAAAAGAAACGTATGCAGTTTTTATTTAATAGTAACTGTGACATCAAAACTAGCATTTTAGTTACCTGGCGAATGACATATTTTCTTTTTAAATGGTTGTTTATCTATTTTTTATTCATTTTTTGCATTGTCCTTGATTACAATAAAAAATAAAATAAAATAAAAGTGTTCACAAACAATGTGAGTCTCTATTAACATTGTGGTCACATTGCCTAAGGGTTTTATTTAAATCTTTTTTTCATTGTTCATTCCCCCCCAGCCAGATTAAAGGTCCCATATTATGCAAATACAACTTTTGTGAGCTTTTAACCTTCTGTTAGTGTTAATTGTACTTAAAAACATTCCCCCCCCAAAAAGTATTTCTTTCTTTCATCCGTGCATTTAGCAGACTTAATCATTTTGGAGAGCCAGCGACTGCACCCACATCGTTGACAAATTTGAGGCGATACCGACCTTTGCATCAGTTTTCCACAATATGTTTGTCATTAATAATAAAAACTGAACCAAACTGAACACTGTACCGCTTTGCTTTGAACACAAGTTATTTTCTTCCAACACTTCTTACTGAAAACCACTTGTGTTGCGAGCAGTTTTTTATTTCCGGGTCATGCGTCCAAAGATGGGTGTTATTTCGTACATATTATGTTGCACAACGCAAAATATTGTCATACATGTCCTTTGGGTAAAATATGGGACCTGTAAAGTTGCAAATACAGAACCTCTTTCCCTGTTCTAAATGAAAAAAAAAACAAAAAAACACTTAAAATCTTAATAATAATTTGGGTTAGGCAATTAGGCTACATTTCTGAATATTCAGTTTTCACCATGATAAAATGCAAATGTATTGTTCCACCGTACGCTTTCCTGACAGTGAAATATTATCTGCAAAAACCCAATGCAGGAAGCAATGATCAGTGACATATTTCTTTTTTCAACATCCAACTTTGATCACGCTACAACATATCTTCTATTGTTCATCATCAATAGGCAACAACGCCAAAACGACAGCAATTTCTTTGCATATTGTTCCTCTTGTCCACAGCTTAAGACTGTCAAATCATTACAAACATCTACCTCTTCTACTTTGACATTGTCTTTGAGATCAACTTTTATCTAAAGAAAAGACAATCTGTTATTTTCTATTTTTTCCTCCTGCTTTTCTCCAAGGCAAAGAAGTCTATTTGGGACACTGGAGATGGCAGCTGAAGATAAGCGTGGGAGACGTGAGGACAGGGGCGCAGCGTTGATCTAACGTAACAATCGACGCCGGATCAAAGAGGAGAGAGAGCGAGTTGACTGTTTTTCTGTCCCCCTCTTCTGTTCCCTCTCTCACTTCGACATGTCTCGTGTCTCGCTCCGATAATTGGGCGACAAGCATGGGTTAAAACCGCTTCGCTTTGAGCGTTCCCCCGTGTCGTACTGAACTGATCTAACTTGCATTTATACAGTATATATATTATATCCAGTGAAAATCCATACATAGTTCTCATTTCCATTGAAGAAAAAAAAACTTAACTTTTATTTTCTCATTTTTAAACAGTAAAATCGTAAATACTCTTTTCTATTATTTCTTCTTGTTTTCATAAAGCCGCAGACTCCACAGGTGCAGCAACGTGTCACAAAGTGTTGCTTAAAGCTGACGTACCTGATTTTCAAACCGTGAAAGCAGCAATTGGGTATTTAAATCTAACTTGTTCCTCGCGGTCACAATCCCTTCGGCACATCATTCGTATTTTTTTGGCCCATTGCACAGCTTTAAAACGGCTTTTTCGGACAGAGAAGTGTTGCAGGGGGACCGCCAAAGGACAGCCAATCAGCTCTCATCCTCAAACAGCATATAGTGACTCACATGGCTCTTTCTTACAAGCTTGAAATAAATACAATGTTTTCTGATTATCTGTCTGATTTCTGTCACAAAATCCTGCTTTTACATTATACGGAAAATGCAATTTACGAATTCATAAGAAAAAAAAGTTGTCTTTCATTTTACAGTTTAGTTCACTTAGGGGAACGTTCAGATAATTCATTCAAAGAACATTTAGTAAAGGTTTCCTGGAGGTTACACTTATTTTTTTCTAGTTTAGGGGAACATTGAAATAACATTTGCAATTTAGTAAAAAAAATTCAAAGCTAAATACAAATAAATGGTTTTATTACTTGTGGAATTGTTATTGTTATCATTAGCATATAATACAATACATGTCTAATGATGATACATGTATAACTGTATTCATTTTGGTGTCACTAAATGATTATTGTATGATTAGTATATAATATAAAATGTATATTGTTCATGGATAAATTACCTTAAATATAGAAAATAGATACCATCAATATTATTTTTAGTATTAGTAAGTATTTTTAGCTTATTTTTGTCATTATTTAATGTGTACAAACAAGTTTACAATGGTTTAACATTGACTGCCATAAGAGATAATTTGAGGAAACTGACCATGACATCAAAGCTCCAAAAAAATAAAAATAAAATAAAAAATAAAAAAATAATTATTGAAAACATCTAAGTACAGTTGATGTCAGATGCATTGCTTTAGCACAGTTCATGGTCTCAGCAGAAACACACATTTTCCCCTGCAGTGTAACCTTTCGGTCTTTGTCACAGCCACAGTCACTCTTGTATTCAGACACTGCCTCTGATGCAAATGTATCTGGAGTCGGAAGAGAGCTTTTAGAGGTCTCTATGGAAACGCAGCATGGCACCGGGACGATGGGGCTGCGCTGGTTTTTGTTGGCGGTGTTGTTGTTGTTTTCCAGGCTGTTTGTTTACCAGCGGGCTTAAAACAGCAAGCGGAGGTGGAGGGTGTAAGGACAGGCAGATGAGCAGGTGTGCTGCTGTTCACTTATTATTAGTTATAATAAGTTCTTAAAGTTATTTCAAGTTATTTCAAGTTATTCAAGCATTTAAAGCACACATATTATGCGAAATGTTCTTTTTGAGCTTTTAACCATGTTCTAACATTGGTCCCTCATCAAAAACATACCTAGAGCTGCATTTAGCTTCATTCACGCTAGTTTGATGATTTCTGGTTTGAAATTCTTCTCCCCTCCGGGCGTCAAAAACACTCCATAAGATGCTAAACTAAGGGTACTCAAGAGTTGTTTAAAAACCAATAAAAACACAAATAATGCATCATATTTGTCCTTTACGGTTTAGTGCTGAGATACTCTTCCAGATGAGAGGATTGTAACTGGTTGGAAGAAGAAATATAGTGTTATTTTCAATGTATTTTGTGAATTTGTTG
This sequence comes from Chaenogobius annularis, assembly GCA_015082035.1. Taxonomy (NCBI): domain Eukaryota; kingdom Metazoa; phylum Chordata; class Actinopteri; order Gobiiformes; family Gobiidae; genus Chaenogobius; species Chaenogobius annularis. The sequence goes on along the minus strand of BJKM01000245.1, from coordinate 367,751 downwards.
TGTACCTTTTATAGTTTTATATGTTTTTTTGTTTATGCAAAATGTCTGGAAAAACAAAAGGGATTGACCACATTGTCGACAATAACTAGTGTATTCGGAATTATTCAGAATCAGATGAACCTGAAACCACATTTAATTTGGATTTCTGCTACAGTAACTAACCCAGTCTTTATTCTCCTTGTCATATTATCACTCGGTCAAAACTTAAGGTTGTTGTCGAATATGAAATGGTACAGTTCTAAGCCAGACTTTATGAATGTGTTGGTACCACTTTATAATAACTACAACACAGACAGACCCTTTCAAATGCTATGTCATCAGAATGTTCAAAACAAAGCGACTGGAGGCGACGTGATACACATTTTTATCTTATCGAAATGCTAATGGTGTTCAGTCTCACAACAACAAACAAAAACAAGAAACAGTTTAACATTTTCAAGGTAGAAATGGCAGCTGGTTTGCTTTCCCATTACAGGAGATGGCAAAAAAAAGAAAAATGTCTAGACTCAAAATTGTATTTGAGCTTCACAAAATGCATATTATGTGGTCAAATAAAGCTGTAGATGAAATGAAAAAAAAGTTAAACCAGTAAAATTTAAATGAAAATATTCAGGATTTTGCCTTCATATTCTCCTATTAAATAACACATGTAGTAAACCACACTTGTAAATGTGCTTAAACCAGACTCTGACATCCCTCATTTATCTGAGTGGTTTTCATTTGCCAAAACCACCTTGATTTTTTTTATCTTCATATTTCCTATTTTCGGATATTCTGAGGTTAATCCCAGTTTCATTGAAATCACATTATGTTCCACTTCACTTTTGCCTCCAGATGCGTCGTTCCGGTATAACAAATAAAAAAGCCCACCGTCCCTCATAAAAATACAACAATAAAACATCGAAAAATGAATATTTGCCAGAAGAAGCAGGGCTCTGTCGATGGAGTGCTCTTGACTTTGGAGTGATCTGTAAATCTCCCTCTTTGGAGCAGAGCCGTTTTTGAAGCGTCGCAAACAAATTGGAGCTTTTCATACAACTTAAGCATTTGACTTCAAGCACACCTGGGATTTCCCTCTCGCACTTTTCCTCCAAAAAAACATTCAACCCGCGTCAAAAACGGACTCTCGGCGGAACCGCGGCCTAAACAGAAGTGTTCTGGTGTGCTCGACAATTTTGCGCGCGCCCTCGACAAGCATTCGACCACCGTCTCCGGAAGAAGCGGACAAAAAAAAGGATAAAAACGCGTATCTTGAAAAAAAAAAAAAAAAAAAACTTAGAACGCTTTCGGAATGGTTTCCAAAAGAGCGTTTACGTTCAAAATAAGTAAGTCGTGTGGTGGAAATATTGAAACACGTTATTAAAAAGGGATTTGTTTTCTCCTTCAGGTACTGTTCAGATTAGTTTGGTTGTTTGAATGTTCCACCTATAATTCCAATCCATGTGCCCATACTTGCACTACACGTAAATATAACAAATCACAACTAAATATGACAATCAAGACAGTCGCGCAGTGAAAGCGGTAAAGTAAAACATCAGCAGCGTAAAACAGCCGTTAGCGCTGTTGTTAAATGAATTAGGCCCAACCAAATAAAAACAGTGTTTAACGTTTGTACAGTCCGTTCCATTTTATTCAGTTAGCTGCTAAGTTGCTAAGGTACAACAATGGCAGAAGCTCTGTACCGTTTGAAATGCTGCAGTGAAATGCATTGTGGGGATGATGCTTACCTGAAGTCTGCATCGCTCCACACTAGCTGGAAGACTTAATTCATAAAGAACAAATAGTTTGTTAAAAATAATTACATTTGAGTGACTACTTAATTAAGGAGTTAGGATAAGGAGTTCAGGTTGAAGTAGTTGCTAAGCGTGAATCATTCTTAATGAACTATTTGTATTTTGAAAGGTGAAAAACAGTTCATTTAAAACTCTTTACAGCTCCACATGTGACCTAATGTATTCTTCCCAACACCTAAATATTTACAGTGATGATTTTATAAGCACTTTTGTCGAGTCTCTGAGCCCAGAGCGAGTTTTCCCGTCCTGGCTAAAGCTAACAAACAATTAGCATGCTAACAGCACATTTCCTGCTTCCCGGAGAGTAAAATGCTTTATATTCAGATGCAGAGAAAGCACTGCGATCTCATTTTCACCTGAATAGATGCTTTTAAAATCCATCTGTACTGGGGCATAACAGATTTTACTTTATTACAAAATCCAATAAATGATCTTAATGAGGATTATATGCTGCTATATTTTATGCTGTAACCCCGTACATTTATGCACAACAATTGAGAATGTGGAACTTGAACTAGTAGACTATGCTATAATTTCAGGAGGTACCTATGTTTCCCTGTTCATAGAAAACAGGGGAACATAGGTACCGGGGAACATAGGTACCGGGGAACATAGTTACCGGGGAACATAGGTACCGGGGAACATAGGTACCGGGGAACATAGGTACCGGGGAACATAGGTACGCACCCCTTGACGGAAGAAACGCTCAGAATGATTTGTGGACTTAAAAACAGCACAGAAGATCTCGGAGCCGGGTCACGTCATTCAGAATTGAGTGTTTTTGACACTCGGAGGAAGAGGGCTTTCTAATCAGGATTCATCAAACTTGAGTGAATGAAGCTAAATGCTACTCCAGGGAACAATGTTAGTAAATAGTTGAAAGCTCAAAAACGTCAATTTGCATAAAACATGTCGTTTACAGCTATTAAAAGTGTAGTTGATAAAGTGTAGTGTGTAGCATTTTGGCAATTAAAATACAATTCTGCCCTACATTCTTGCTCAATCTTGAGTCAGTTTATGAATGTTGGGACGTCCCGTGACTACAACCTATGTAAGCGCCCGGATTTACAACCTTCTCTTTACATATCTACATTCTGCTTTGGCTCATTCTTTTATATTCTTCCATGCGAGTTGAACGCTCTCTTACTCCAGCTCTGATCCTTCGGTCTCTATGGTGATAAACCACTTTAGCGGCTTGCGGCGGCCCAATATTTTATCCTCAGCCCATCGCAGACGGCAGTTGGAACTGATTGAAAAGAAATGATGAAAGCGGAGAGCAGAAAGAGTAGGCTCACGGCATCTGCAGAGCTGCGGCTGCCGTGGCACAGGTTATCAAATATGAGCCAAAATAAATCTTTTTCATCAACAGGGCGTGTACGTGGCAGCCGGTATAACCCGATCACAGCCCGGGATGAGGGGCGGAGTCGCTGACACGGGCCGAAAAAAGTAAACGCAACTGTCACAAACTTTTGAATTGAAAGAAATGGAAGAATGTATCGTGGAATAACTGTCAGATGGATTCAGAAGGGGGGGGGAAGCCAAAATGTGCGAAAGGAAGAGGGCGGTGTATATTTAAAGGTGCACTGTGTAACCTTTTCAAATGCAGGTCAAGTTACAGGTCAGATCTTTGGAGAGGCGACTTCGCATATGTGTTTTTCAAGGTGTTTTTGAGCAATAATAACACTTGTAATTGATTAAATGTAGATAACGCTGATGCCATACTGTGGAACACTCTGGACAGAGCAATAACATCTCCATGGAGACAAGCAGGTGGCAAACCCTCGACCAAAAGTGTTACAAAATATATCTTTAAGTAAGAATAAGAATTATCAAAATTATCACTCAAGTGAAAGTAAAAACTACAAGTCTAATAAGTGAGGTCATTTGATGTAATACATTTATAAATATATATTCACACGAGATACAAGAAACAGGAAGTTTCAGGAAGACTGTAATGTTTTTCTAGCTTATTTTCTTTCCAACAATAAAATACTGTAATTAAATGAGTACTAGATGTTTAAGTTTAATGCCGTACTCTGGAACATTCTAAGCAAAAGCATGTAGTGGATTATGCTTTTTTTCCCCAGGTAAAAAATCCACTCATTATGTTCATAACAGGAAGTGGAGATAAGCATTTACTGACCTCTCCATGACAAAGGTTACATAGTGCACCTTTAAAGGAGAAATATTTACCTCTTTTCAAGTTGGTATTCAACTATAACATAAATAGATCTTAATTTTACATTTTGTTCATTGTAAACCACAATATTGATCTAAAACGGCTTAGTAATAGAAACAGGTCCATTGACTTCCTGTTCAAAGCTGCAGAACTGATAAGCCCCGCCTCTTCCTTGTGACATTTCACCGTAACAAGCAGCAGATTGTCATTTACATGTTTTTATTCTGGAAAAGTGGTTACGTGACATTTAGAACTCTACTTGTGTCACTCGGAGTCTTTAGCTTTCAAAATAATCACAAGTAACTAACAAGGATGTGGGCGGGGATAGGGGGCAGGTGAAAACAGGAATTTTCTTAGCTCTTGAATCACAGTTGCAGGACACTGCAGGATTAACTCAAACAAACAGACTTTGAGTAAACAACCCTTATGATGAGGAAACATTGTTATTATGACTGATTCTGCAAAATATGTCACCTTTAAGAAGACATAACAACATTTACAAGGCTGCAGAGTGGCTAACATTACATTTTTACTTACAATTTACAGTCCCCTTTACTCCAGGCATGCGACGTACACAGCGCACCAACTGTGATAGTGCAATCTAAATATAAACAAGTCATAAATCATTTTGCAGTGCCTGTTTAAATACCCAATTTCACATTTACAGGACCAGTGTGACATTCCCGCCCCAGTGAACATGTGGCTGTTTCTGATTTGCATAGCCCCTCATCAGTATTCGCCCCGCACTGGCAGCACACGTGGCGTCGGGGTCAGGGGAGGTCTCAAACGCGCCGCTCTGACCCCTCCTTTCCCCTTCGCTATCACTGTACATTCTGTGACAGCTATCGTAACGCGCTAACGAGCTAATGTCCCCTCCGCCGCCACCGCCTCCTGGCCCTTCTCCTCCTCCTCCTCCTCCGCCTCCTCCTCCTCCTTGCTCTGGTTCGCTCAGACAGACGGAGAGGTCACCCGCAGACGCCACGAGCGCTGACAGGACGCACTTCCTGGAGGGGTTAAAGAGAGGAGCGGGGGCAAGGACGAGAGGAGGCGAGGTGGCGCGAGGGGGGAGCTAAGTGTGACAGAGAGAAAAGGGTTAGGGGGAAAAGGCAGAGAGAGAGAAAGAAAAAGAGTCGACAGAATGAAGGATGCAGGAGATGAAGCAGTGAATACTGAAACAGGCTAGTGCGGGGTGATATACCAAAAAACGATGTGGCCGTTTTCTTGATTTTGTAACGATACATGCAGAGGTGGTAAATATATAAAAAAAATACATCTTATCTTAGTGATATTTGCGCACTTTTGGGGTAAATTTTATGGTTCAATCACGTTATTTGCAATACTTGAGCCTCAACCATGACGCATTTGGCACATTCAAGAGAAAATTACTGAATCACAAAATAGAAATTTGACCAAAACAGTACAGATTGTCACAGGAATGAGAACACAATTTGATTTGATCACCACATTGCCCAGCCCTAAAACAGGTGCAATGGGAAATTGCATTTTTTAAAAGATTCTTAAAGTATATTTCCCATAAAAAAAAATTTAAAAATACAATTCCTTCATTTCATGTAATAAAGTAAAATCTGTCTTGTCCCTTTGCATATATATGGTAAAAGCAGTTCTGAGGGTAAGAATCAGACTGCTGTGTGCTGTCTGACTTGAATTACAGCACATTTTATTCTCGGCGAAGCAGGAAGAGCGTTGTTAGCATGTCTTGAAGAGTTTAAAGGCACGACAGAGGCAGCCAAAAACATGATTATTATTAACATTATATAGTCTATATATTTATTAATTTTAATTATTATTTTTTTCACATCTATTGTGAAAAATGAATGGAAAATGTAGCCCCATTTACATTGTATTATCCAATGTTAATTCTCATTTTCTACTAAAATATTTCAGTGTTTCAATGGGAACGAAAGATTTGATTCAAAGACAATTAATTGGACCCAGAACCAAAGCTTGATTAAAACAATCAAAGCAACAAATAGTGTGGTTTAGAATGAACATGTCCAACACAATTATTACAGACATATAAGGAGAAGATTTACAGTGTGCCATGTGGGTGAAATGACATGCCCAAGGAAACAACCAAAGTATGAGCTCTGAACCACTTCCTCATCACACAAACAAGTCATAGTAGAGATACAGTAATCCATGGAGTATTTGTACAAACAGTATAGCAACAGTTGATAGGAGCTTGCGTTGCTCTTGAAACAGGGTTATTAAACATAAGGCCCGGGGGCCAAATCAGGCCCTCCAAGCAATGAATCCGGCCCACGACCTAATTTCCAAATATGTTTTAAAAAATTAGATTAATTGTTTACAGGTTTAATTCTGGGTTTGAACTAGTTTAGACCTGGTTTAGTCGGTATTTGGTCCTTGTTTGATTCTACTTTAGACCTGTTTTGAGTTTGAGTCAGTCCTGGGTTAGTCCTGGGTTAGTCCTGGGTTAGTCCTGGGTCAGTCCTGGGTCAGTCCTGGGTCAGTCCTGGGTCAGTCCTGGGTCAGTCCTGGGTCAGTCCTGGGTCAGTCCTGGGTCAGTCCTGGGTCAGTCCTGGGTCAGTCCTGGGTCAGTCCTGGGTGGCACTAGCCTAGCCCTGGTTTAGTTCTAGTTCAGTGCTGGATGGTCAATTTTGCTATGTTGTTACAGTAGGTTGTAGGAGGTTGTGCACCTTCGGCCCAAGGGCCTTGGCCCATTGTAAAATTGAAAAATCTGGCCCTCGGAAAAATGTTGTTGAATCGCCCTGTCTTAAAACCTTAAGTCTTGTCCATTTTGGGGTAGTTTTTGTTTCCCTCTTCCCTCCCTCTTCATCCCTGTTCCTCCCTGTGCAGCCTGAATGTGAGTGAAGCACCACAGTGACTATAGCAGTAGTGGAGTGCAATAAAGCTAACGGCGCTGCACATAAGGAGGTTACGGCGGTCGCTGGCAGACTGGGCCCTGCTGGACCCGGAGCCAGCTGGGTTCTCTCCAGTCCACACTCTGGGTCTGACGAACTGGTAGGTTTCACAGACTGGCACATTCTGCTCTCGTTTGGGGGTCCATAATGACGTCAGCGCTCAAAGCTGAATCACCAAAGTGCCAAAAGTTCATGCGTTCAACTTTATAATAACTACACATTAGGAATTGAATTAAGTAAAGGTGAAAGAAGACACAACACGTTAACTGGTATTGCTTCTTGGTATGAGTACAAGTTCAAGCAATTTTTTTTTTTTAAATTCTAGTCTAGTTTATGTCAATTTGTATTCCTATTTATGTTACGAGTTACACCAGAACTGCTTAGCTTCTGTCTCTTAATATGTATATTTTCAAAAAAGTCTAGGGGAAATGAGTGGAATATTTCATATTTCATCACCTGATTGTCTCCATGGAGATAGTTAAGTTAAATACCACACTGCAGAACACTCCAGGCAAAAAAATAACATAAAAAACACTTTTAAAGACAAAACAAAAACTGATAAAGTAATAAACTTAACCAGCAAAAAAAAATCAGGTATAAATTATTTGTCTTATTGTGAATTTTATATTTGCTTTGTGTAATATTTATTTTGATTGTTTTATATAATGTAAAACAAAATAAAAGACACAGAGAGTATGTTCCATTTTGCATCAGTCCCATTTGTCCCAGCGTCCAGCGAATAAGGCTGGGCGATATGTACTAAAATGTATGTCTTTATGTATTTATTTTAATTTTCTGATATTCAAGTGATATTATGTCAATCTAACATAAATGTGTTAAAACATGTCAGTAGAGGTTTAAGTATTAAATGTGAAATGTCTGTAAAACTAATCACAAAAGAGAAGAAATATCACTTTATAATCTTATTTGAAAGTTTACCAAATTTTTCCCCCATTTCCATTTTTAATCAGCTCTTTTTGTAGCATGTTTTTTTTTAAAACAATAAAATATATACCCAATATTCAAATATTTCTCAATATTATTTAAATTTTGACATATTTCCCACCTCTAGTGGCAAACGTGTCGATTTCCACCCCCCATTTTATTTCTTAAGTGGATTAGTCTAGCGATTATTCTTTCGATTAATCTTTTTTCGTTTTTTAGAACGGAAAAGACCAGTATGAGATTTTTACTCAATTTTACCCAGATAAATCTGAATTGAAACCGTTTGAGGGCGTCCTAGTTGAGAATATTTACGGACAAAAGGGTTCTTCCATCAAAAACACAACATTTAAACATTTCCTATGTCATTTTTGTGTCTGAATAATCAAACCTCTCATGGGTTGGAGTCTGTGTATGGACCAGTTGCCAATAATTCAATTACTTACTTAGTTGACAACTATTTATATAATTGATTAGCTGTGATTATTTACCTTGTCCAAAGTTAGTTCACTCCTGCCCTTAAGCGTCAGCTCTGTTCCCAGCAGCCATTTCCTTGTTACTTTTTTCTTGCCGCCAAAAGTACATTCCCCAGGTATCCATCAATTGTTCATAGTTGGAGTTTTACATCCGAGATACATTGTTGTAAAGTCAGATGTAAAATCGATGATGAATACAACCCACAGTGCTTCATTAATCTCAGTCCAGTATTTATGAACAACAGGGAAGACCCAACACGTATTATTTAACAGTTTCTCCAATAACTATTGTTTCCCTGTGAATAAAACACATATGCTTTCTACCACCCAGTCATGACACACCCCTCTGTCCTCTCATCGTCTCCTTAATCCCTCCTTACCCTCACGGGCCTCTCCTCGCTCACATTTGTGCAGTGTTTTTTTTGTGCTAAACGTCCCCAGTCCCACAGCAGCCTCTCAGGTGTTCTTCAGGAGTCTGCTAATGCGCTCAGCTCCAGTTTTCTCGATTCTTTTTAACCACACGTCTTTCTTTCCATCTCACATGCATTCACTTAAAGGAGAGGCCAGATGGATACAGCTGTGACCCTCCCACAGCTTTTATTTATTAGCTTTTTTTCTTTTCATGCACCAGGTGTTGAGGTATTGCAGTGTGAGTTTGTTCACATTAGAAAGCTATTAGTCGATTGAAATGCCATCCACAGATTATAACAGTGAAATTCCTGCAAAAGGGGAATAAATTGTAGGCCTATTTAGAATGTACACAATTTATTAGTCTTTTCATGATACTAACATTTCAAACTTGATTTCGATATGGTTCGATACTAATTTCCTAATCCACAATAACAGTAAAAAATATACTTTTGGACAAAAAATAATAGTACTTTCTTATATTCTTTCTTATACTACGCTACTTACACTTATCAGAACTTTAACTCTTATTCTAGTTCTGCTAAAGCTCAATATCATTCTAAAATTGTTCAGGAAAGACTACATTTTGTTCCGTTTATGTGCTTTATTTTTGTATCAATACTTCAAATGAGTGTCTAGTTCCTATACTAGTTTTGGTATTGATTAGTATCTGATTATTATCTGAGTATCTGAACCCTAATATTAAACTAAGCATATACTTGAATGCCATTGGAATTAGGGTAAAATAAAAAGATGACTTATGCTAAAGTTGATAAGCTCTGCAGCGTCTTCAGTACAAGCAAATTAGCAGAAATACTTTGGACGTTATAAGCGGCTTTTCCATGGAGAGTAAATAAATCCACTATCCAGTCCGAGCAGTGCTGCTCTGTTTGTGGGATCCGAAGTGGCACACACACGGTACTGTATGCTGCTACTTCCAAAAGGTATCTAGCACGGATCTGCTTTGGCTAAGGAGTTGCTATGCACACTGCAGCGTCATGATTAGACAAGAGAGAATGCAGACTCAGGTGACAGATTTTCCCCAAACACAGACTTGTTCTTTCTGTTACTGGTTTCCTGTATATCAAGACTAAAAATACAATATCCAGTGTAGAATGTATCAAAAGTTAGCCAACCTCACTGCCTTAAATGAAGAGACATTGGTGTAGAATATAGAATATGAAGATCAATGCAAACATTTTGAGTGCAATGTGCTGCCAGAGGTTCCTGTACAGGCCTGACTGATGACAAATGAGTTGGGTTGAATGGAGCGAGTGGAGAATCCTTGGGTAAAATCTGATTGTTAGATTGTTTAAGATTATCAAAATGTTAAAGTGGTTGGCTTATGATCAAAGTTTTACACCAAACAGCAACGACCAGAGATGTAAGGTTTCAATAACAAAACGTGCAAACGTTTGATGGTTTGATGTTGGTTTGATGTTGAGAAACAGAATTTTCTAGATATTTACAAATAAGGACTTTTTTTAACAAAAAATTTAAACAAAGCTAAGACCATTGTGACGTTTTTACTTAAATGTTTAGTAAGGCATATAAATCAGAATTAAATAATTAAATTAAGTTTAAAGGGGAATAATATTGAATATATATAAAGGCATTAATATTGTGGGCAATCTACTAAATACATTAAAATAAAATAAGAAAAAGAAGGTTATTTTGTTTTGATTTCTGAACTACTTATTCGGGCCTCAAAACTTCTGCTATGAACACAATGAATGGATACCTTTAGTGCATACTACTGGCGGCAAGGAAGAAGGCCGTACCAAAGAAATAGATGGCACAAACTGCACCAAATATCGAGGACTGGACACAAATTTAAATGTCTTGCCACATGTTTTATGTTCTGTGTATGCTATATATGATTTAAAAGAGGCACAGAGAGGTGAAATAAATGAAGAATAAAGCAAACAATATATCTAACGTTAGTCACCTCTCTTTCTGTGACTCACTGACAAACTGCCGACGATTAAAAAAAATACGATTCAGATAAGATTATTTAATCTTTTCAATTTGAAAGCATTTGTTATGTGTGAGTGATTGTGTTGACTTTCACTATTCCAAATCCCACCAAAAGGCGCTGATCTGAACCCATATAAAAGCATCTTTGCATTACCCTAAAATGAAAAAATATTAGTAGGGGCAAAGGTTTTGAGAGATGAAAAGAGAAGTATTTATACTGGAAAAATAAACTGAATCATGTGCAAAAACATACAACTACAGCTAAAATAGAAAAACCAATGCTACGTTAACGAAATAACTTTGCATCGCCAAGGTCACATGTTTTATTCCAAAGTATGTGTGTACCACTGGCCGACTGGTAATTTGCACAGCGATCAACACACTGATACTTTGGATTCATGCCTGACACTTTCTTTTACTTCAAGCCTAAAATTGCATTTCAAAAACCATCATTTATTCAACCAAATTTCAAAAGGAGCTCATTGAAGTTTCTTTCATACTCCAAGGCACACTTTTCCACTACATTTCTGAAGACGATTTGGGGTTTGGAGTTGAGAACACAGCTGGGATCTTCCTGAAAGAACTCACAAGCTGATAATTATTATTTTCACGACTCTAATTTTTTGCACCAACGAAGATAGCATTCTGTTGAAGAGGTAGAATTCAGCAGGGATTGCCACGAAAACACCACATACTGGAAGATATACAAGCGCGAGGATTGTTAAGGCAAGCTGAGACGCCAAAAAATATATAATAAAGAAGCATACCTCAGTCTAGTTTCTCAACAGACAATGTAGCACGCTCACACGGACATATTTGTGCAGAAGGATCTCAAACCAGACCATAAAGTGTCAAAGAACCGTCCAACCACAGCTGCAAATTCGAAGACATCTCCTCTCAAATATTCTCTTAACATTCAACTTCTTTTACTTTCAGTACACAAAGTTTAGTCCTTTGCCCGTCGATTCCTCAGACATTTCAAAAGTTTTGCAATCCTCTCTTTCTGTTTTTCCTCTTGAACGGGAATTTTTGGTTAGACACAAACGGGCCATGCTTTTCTCTGATAATACGCCTGTCAATCAAGCGCATTCAAAATTGGTTTATATATATTATATACACACACCAGATCTTTGTAAAATATTGTCAAGCGTGTGGTCCTGACTGTCCAGGAAACTGTATTTAGACTCTTCACTGTTTATTTGTTTTTATTTCTGTGTCATTAAGAGAAAAAGATACCACATCACACTGATTTGTCTCACATTGGAAACATTTCAAATTGGCAATGCTCAAGTGCAAGAACAGCAGCAGAATAAAAAGTATCACAATATTTGGGCGAAATACGAATACAAACAAAACACATGTACAGTAGGCTCTCACCAATTTTTTTATTTTTATAAAACTAAAACAATTAAAATCACATTACCCCAATAGTATGAACATTAAGCTGACCTCCAGTCTCAAATAGAATTCATTAAAAAAATATTTTATTGGTCCACAAATCTCTAAACGTTAAACTGGTTTCTTTGTGGTTTTTGACATAAATGGAGAAAATTACATTCAGGCTAAATTTGAAATTGTTCATTTTTAACAGACTTTGGACCGAATGGACTGAATATGCTGGATGTTTCCTCTCTGTGTCTTGTTTCGATTTTGTTCCATTTTTTTGTATTGTCTTTATTGTATTCAAAACCAACACTTAAAGGTTAGTATTTTGTAAAATTTCTTATTACAATATAGCAAGGTTATGCATTTCATTGACTTTGCTAAATAATAATAATAATAAATAATACTTATTTTTTCCTTGACATACTTGTTCGTTCTTCTCTATTTATTGGAAATCTGTAAATTTTGTGACGTTTTATACCGGAATTCTATGTAAAGCACTTTGACTTGTCGGTGTGCATGAAAAGTGCTCTACAAATCAACTTTCAGAGCAAAACAAATTCAGAACAACTATCTAATTTTTTTTTAATTTTGTTCGAAACCTGCTCTTTTAAAAAAACTACAATTTGCTTTACCGTTACTCTCCAAAAAGCGAAAACCAACCAAAAAATCCAATAAATCTGGCTTTGAAAAAATAAATTTTATCTTATTTTTTTTGCTTTATTTTGTTTGCTTCTCCCTTCTCATCCCAAACTTTTCCCTTCCTGAAAACACGTGTCGTCCCGTGCAGCGTTACCCCGCCACGCTGAAACCCAACACCGCGCCGCTGATTTATGGCAGGCGCAGGACGGCCGCGGCGAGATGGATTCAGCCCGCGCACTCTTTTCATACATCAAACGAATACCACACGCAACCGCGGCAACGCCATTTGTCTCCGGCACCGCGACGCACGCACATACTTTTAATTCATCACCGCTGACTGACCCATATATCGCACCGAAAAGCACGGCGGAGAGGGGGAAAACACAGCAGAAAACGGGCTGAAGTCGCGCGGAATTACGCCGAATCATATAATGCCAACATAGATAATAAACATGAGGTCAGCGCGGTTTTTATATAGGCCATTGAAAAGAGCAGAATTTACATAGTCATGGTGGAGTCATTAGCCGCGCACGACAAGGCCACCATTCAGCGGTCATCGTAAATATAATGCACATAATTTAATATCGCCTGTCGTATTATGGAACATGCACTTCAGATTTTATGTTTGGACGCATAAAAATGGGAGATAAATAAGCAGAGTATCGTAAAGAATGCGTGTTCGCTGAGGAGAGAAAGTCGTGACAGCAAAGGGATGAATAGAATAACATAACGCACTATGGTAAAATTGCCCTTTGTTTGTTACATAATCGTCGACATGTTTTGATGTGACTTGAGGAATTAACAGTGCTCAAAATGACTAAGGGATATGGGAAACACTTTATAACAACTACATTTTTTATGGCCTTGATAAAGCATGAACAAAGAATTCATACGGAACAAATAGTTTATTAAAAATGATTCAGGCTCACAGAAGTAACGTCACACTCTAAATGGCACTTTGATTCATAGAGTTGCCTCTTAAAAGTATCTTGGCTTTTGGATGGAACATCTTAAACTCAAAATTATCATTTTATTATAGAAATAAATTCTGCATCCCACTGAAATACAGAAAATAAACTGTATTTATGGGCACATATCGGTAATATACAAGCAGGCTTCAGCTTCTACTTGTAAACTGTTAGATACGATCTTTCACTCAGCTCTTTGGTTCATGAACATTTTTTATTTTTTATTTTAAGTCTTTATAACAAAAAAATAAGCAATAATTTTACATTTCTAGTCTGTTTGTTTGTTTGCTTTATCTTTTTATTTAGTTAGAATAAACATCACAGAACAAAACACGACCAGACAAATAGACATCATCTAAGCAACAAAAGAAACACATTCACGGCACATTTAAATTCAAATAAACGTTCAAAGTCGTTCAATACTTTTTTGGTCGTCACAAAAATGAATTGAATTGAATGCCGAATGCCTGTGCCTCTTCTCTCCCACTTTCAAAATCCGACTGTTGGACTGGACATCACTGTATTGAATTTATGTTTAAGAACTTCCCGAATGGACTGCCTGACCATCTTAAATACTCTTAATACAAAACCTCGTGACTGTTTACTTCTAAAAACTGGCAGCACTAGAACTGAAACCGGAAAAAAGATCTTTTGTCTTTTTGCAGCCCACGAAAGAACAAGCAAATGAAAGACATGCAAATTTGGACACACCGGTGCCAGAGTCTGGTACGCTCATCGAGCTTTCACTTTATAAATAAAGATAAAAGAAAAACAATTGAAAAAAACAAAAAAACAACTTAATAAAAGCTTAACTCTAAATCATAACCGCTTAATTAATTAACAAGTTACTAAGCCTGAATTATTCTTAATAAACGATTGCTCATCATGGAGGCAAATTAATATTAATATACCGATACCGAAAACGTGCAACAATGGCCTGCGACAACCGTGATAAGAGCGATGTATCAGATGCCCTACCTCACTCGGAGAAAAAACACAAAAAAAATAACCCTTTATGACTAAATTACTGCGAAGTAAATAAGATGCGAAGATTCACAATTTACACTTTTGGATTTGATTTGACGGACCTGGTTCCATCCGCAAACACTAACCCAAAATATGTTTTTTTGTGGAAAGTATGATTGGGGTTAAGCTCTTGTGTAAATATATCAACAATAAACACAGAAAGGCAAGATAGTAAAACACATTGAATCGCCTGATGTGTTTAAAATCTTTGCGCACACAGACTGGCACTTATGTAAACCTTCTATCCCATCCATTTGAATTAGGCAGCAAAATAAAAAACTTTACTTTAGAAATGTATAGTCAGCGCAGACGCATGGTTGTTTATATGTTTGTTATATTTGTCACTGAGTCAATAGCTAACTTCAAGAACTGTTATTCAACCATCTGATAACTTTCAAAATTAGGTCATGTTCATCACTTTTGGGACCCTTGTGTGTACCCATTTTTAAACTGCCAAAAAATTCACTTATATTAACTTTTAAAAAATATATTTCAGAATCTACTTCTACGTTTACATATTATACCTACATCTGCAGCATAAAATCTTCAAAAATGCTACACATGCTTGGAAATTTACCCCAAAATATTATAAACTCGTCAAATACAAAAACAAGCATTGATATATTGATTATTGACTATTAAAAAAGTATTTACATCATTTATAAAGTGTCTCCATGCTCCTGCATACAGCCCACACCTGTTAGCGCCATAGCAGTCATTGGCAGCTGCAGTGTTTAGCCGCTGTAGCGTCCTGCTGTTAGCATCTCTGTTAGCGCAGCGGCAAACGCAGTCAACAGGCTTGTTCCGCTGTCAAGTCCAGCAGAAATCATGACTGGAAACGCTGGGCAGCAATCTGAAAGCAGCGATCACCTGTAGCACTGCCTCTACAAGGTGTTCTATTAGAAGGAAGTGGTAGACTACGACAAGAAAGTATAGCCATCCATCCACTTTATTTAAAAAGCACATTTTAAAACCAAGACTTTACCCTAAGTGCTGCACACAGTTGATTTAAGAACACTAAACAAAAAAACAAACACCACTTTTACTGAAATTAGCTAAATGAATGTACTATAACAATAATATAATAATGTATATTATGAGTATAATTCATGCACAGAAAGAAACAGAAATACAGAAAGTAGAAGTGAACTTAAGTACATTGTTAGGTATCTGTACTTCACTGCAGTACTTTTTGCATCGGCTACGTTTTACTTCACTACATTTAAGAGCAGGTAGCTTTACTTTCTACCCCATTACATTTTTGAACTGGACTGAAAAGTAGAAAGTACTTTTCATCTGTTTTTAAACACTTTTATGATGACAACTCGGCTGAAGGTTTTGACTTCAAGTCCCGTCTCTGAGCAAACAAAAATAGCCTCTATAAATAAAAAAATAATCTGGAAAATTAAGTAATTGATTCAGTCGCCTCTGTGCAGTTAAAATCAGCACAATTCCATCAGATTTGACTGTTAAATAAATTCCAAAATCTGCATGAAATACTTTTTAATCTAGTAGTACATTTCTAAATTTAAAATGCTCCTCAAATATTTCTGCAATACAACCTCTCTTTATTCAAATATATACGCAACATTAGGCACCTTGACAGTGACATTGCAAGTGGAATAAATTGGAATAAAATGTATGGAACAGAAATTCATTGCATAGACATTTTGAGACCTGACAGTAAAATGTTACCTTCAAGGTCAAGTTTATTTGTAGATTTGTGCAGTAGTGGAAGAAGTATGACATTGTGCTCACGTAAGTAAATAAAATAAACTTTTTGTTGTTGTTGCTGTTGCTTTATTTTGTCTGTCAGAAAGTTCAAGTTCACAAACTTGAGGAACAGTAAGACAACGGGAATGACAGAAAATAATTGTCTCAATAATCGCAAATAATCGTAAAATTGTGATGTTTTTTCTCACAATAATTGTACACTCAAATTTTATATCTTGACAACCCCAATAGATAAATGGGAAAACATCTTAAATTTAAGGAATTTAAAACATTCCGTAAGTTTACTCACATGAACGTAAGAGAAAAAAAGAAACAAATATACACTGTATAAGTCACATTCTGACGGAAATCTGCCATTTTACAGTGTTTGAATTATGTTGAATGAATGCTAAAATATATTTAATAATTAGCATCTTATAGGACAAATATTAGGCATCATTTGTATTGTTATCAGTCTTTAAACATGCTCTTGAGTACCTTTACTTTGGCATCTCATGTTTTAGAAAAAGGTATGTCCCTGGCTTTTCCCACGCTAGGAAACTTTAAGATTATTTTCTGTGGTACTTTCACTTTTATTTAAGTTTTTTTTTTTCTACTGTATCTGTATTTTTACAGTAACACCAATCACTACTTCATTCACCACTGATTTATACATACATATTATGCCCTGTCAAAATTCAGCTGAAGTCTGCAGTTTGACTGTTATTACAAATGACTTCGCCTCTGAAAGGTTGCATAGAGTTCAATGCTTCTTCACTCACAGTTTATGTAATGTGAAATTACAAAATAGGTCCTTGATTTAAAATGCTCTTCAAATATTTCTGCAAAACAACCTCTCTTTATTCAAATATATACGATACTATGCAACATTAGGCTTTTAAGATTATTTTGGACACCATGACATTGACAGTGCAAGTGGAATAAATTGGAATAAAATGTATGGAACAGAAATTCATTGAGACATAACCCTGAGCTCTACGCACAAATATGAAAAGTTCTGCCAGGAGGCGGTGTGAAGCAGTTTAGATAAGGCGAAAACAATAGCTTCTAGAATTGATAAGACGCGGTTTATTGTGAAAGTAAGGTAGAAAAAATCATTGCAGGTCTTGAGAAGAATGTTTAAAACCAAATTTTTATTAAAAGAAGCCAACAAATCTGATCCTATTGTAAAGACAAACCCGCCATAACAAAAGGCAAATAAATACCCATGATTCAAATAGTTTGTGCCTACGATTCGAACATAAGTTGAAGTGCTTTTAAAACTGCCAAAAAATCAATAAATAAATGAATAAAAATACCATCTTCTGCACATATTACTAATAACAGTATAGTTGAGGGAATTTTCTCAAGAAGGGATGGATTCATATTTTTATTGCAATAAAATAGCTTTTTAAAACACTACAAAGAAGAAATTGTATGTTTTTGACTTTTATGGTTTTTGTTTTCAAATGACACTTGCAAATTACTTTTTCAAGTATTGTTAAAAAGTACAATTATCAAACACAAGGTAATGTAAAATAAATAATGTAATGTAATGCAAAAAATAGAAAGTACTGTATTTAAGTGCAGTTTTGTACTGGATACTGGACTGAAAAGTAGAAAGTACTTTTCATATGGTTTGAGGGGTTCTTTTATTTTCAGAGCATTTATGCTGACTTCCTGCATACAGGTTTTAGGAGTAAAATGTAAAGTATTTCAAATAGATTTTGAGAACTGTTTACACTTCAAATGAAGTAATTTTGATTTAAAAAAGAGTCGCAATAAATGTCCTAATTTTTTTAGTGAATTTTATGTGTATATTTTTGTTTGTTCAAAATTGGAGCTTGAATTTAAACTAAATTTGTAAATAGGTACTTCAAGCTTTTACTGAAGTAGATTTTTTGTTGTTGTTTAGTTTTTGTTTTTATGCTCTTGAACTTCAATCTGTACTTTTATTTCCAGCCGGAAACAACATCGAGTACTTCTTCACCACAGAACATCTACAAAAACTAAAAAGCTCTACCCAGCTCTCGTTTCACCGAACCATGACATTCTTGTATAACGTCCATTGCTGTACTTGTAATGTGAACAATGCTCTTCAGCACAGTGCACGTTCTCCTCTTCACGATGATTTCCAAACCTCTAACCCCAGCGCACACATGTGACGAATGAATGGACAAGACGGAGCGTCGCAGAGACACCCAAACGCCGCTGCCTCCGTCCAAACTGCTCGCGCTTCCTGTCGCCGTTCCTCACCTCGCAACTTGACATTTTTGAGGCAGCACACGGTACTCTCTTTTTTTTATTATTTTTGCATTATTATTCCTCCCACTGATCTGCTCATTACGGCTTTGAAAAGGTGGGGTGGGGAAGGACACGGTGACACGCACACATACTAATCTAACTGTCGGGAAATATGGACGTAACGGGGGGAAAAGCAGCCGAAGCACAGATACACAGCAAAGTGAGTAGGGTTTGAATGGTAAATTGCAGAGACATTTAGAGACCTGACAGTAAAATGTTATCATCAAGGTCAAGTTTATTTGTAGATTTGTGCTGTAGTGGAAGAAGTATGAAACTGTGCTCACAATAAATAGGTAATAAGGATGTCAAGATTATCTGGTCAATCGTTAGATGTAATTATTCAGGTCATAATATAATCATAAGAACTAAAAAGTCATTATTTTAAAAAGTCTTTTTAGTTCTATCTACAGTGCAAAAAATAGACCTAAATATACTAAGAGAGTTTGATTTCACTTGAGGAATAGTAACATGTTAGACCACGGGAATGAAAGAAAGTCCACCATTTTACAGTTGTGTCTGAATTATTTTGAATGAATGCCACAATACGTTTAATAATTAGCATCTTATAGGACAAATATTAAGCATCATTTGTATTGTTATCAGTCTTTCAACATGCTCTTGAGTACCTTTACTTTGGCATCTCATGTTTTAGAAAAAGGTATGTCACTGGCTTTTCCCACACTAGGAAACTGACCTTAAGGCTCCATGTACTGGCAGCAGAGAGAATTGCATGCTAATATACTGTAAGCACACAGTTGTAATGACCATGATTTCACAGCAGAAATGCTCAGAACGAGTCTGGCTGTGATTTATAGACTTACAAACGGTGCAGAAAATGTCAGAGCCATGTCATGAGTGTTTTTGGTGCTCGGAGGGAGAGGACTTCCTAAACAGCATTAATGGAACTAGCTCAATGACATCCAGAGCAGCAGACAGCACGAGAGGCCTCTTTTATATCCCATCATCTGCGTTGACGATGCTAACGCTAACAGCCGCCTTTTGTCTGCTCCCATCACAAAGCCCCTTGACAGTGACTGATAACGTCGTTCAAACACACGTGAACTCGACCTATATTTGTCGCCGAGCCAATTTCGAGCAATCAGACTGATCCCCGGCCCCCACTGTCACGTCGCCGCGGCGACAACGACTCAGTTAACCAGGCTGACATCGCCGGCCGCTGTCATGAATATGCAGTGGGAGGTTATGGATTGATAGTGAAAAAGACAGGAGAAGGTTTGGTAGCATGAGGGTGATTTGAGAGTGGGAATGACAAGTGTTTGTTGAAATAACATGTCTGTCAAGGACAGAGTTATTTTCCTTTTGATAATTAACCAACTCATCTTTTATTTTTCTTTCTTTTGGTCAGTTTGCTCTCTCAACATTTAAATGCTTTCACCTGGAAACAACAACATTGTCCAATCTGCACCAAAATATGTTTTAATATTTCATTTAATCCACTTAAGTCCATAGATTTGTATGTGACGTTGTGTCTTCAAAGACCAACATACGTATTAGCAAAAACAAATAAGACACATTTTTGAATTTTACACAAATTTTCAGTACAAATTTACTTAAAGACACAGTATGAAACTTTTTAGCTCCCCAAAAAAACTAAACTAAGACGAAATGCATAGTTTTCATATTGGTTGTTTTTATTGCACTGAATAATGTAGAAAAGCACTGGTCTTTACTGTGAGTGGGCTTGCATCTCCACAAACCTGACTCGTACTTGTCCTGGAGGAGCCTCCTCTTACTTGTTTCCATGGAAATGTCCTTTTGATATAATTCACATTTTTGCATACAACATGTCTATCTCCATGGACAATGTTCAGAAGTATGACTTTAACTTTCTATTTCCATGGAATCATGCAAGTGACGTGCCACCTCCAGAAAGTTACATACTGTCACTTTAAAAATAAGAAATAAAAAATCCAAACAGTACATTTTTTGTATCCGTCAACAAAATGACGTATGTCACAAACATCTCATGAAATGCCACATTTTGATGAAAACATTACATGATGAAAAACGTGTAATACGTATATGAATGAGTGGCAAAACATATTCACTCCGATGAAAACCTTTGTCCAGTTGACAGAATTGAATTTGATTCAGCATTTTTTCTTGAATAATATTCTCTAATTGTGTACTCTCTCTTCTTATTGTTACTTTATACAAAATGAAAGTACGTTTCTTTGGTGTACATGTCTACCAGAGCTGATCCGGCCAGTCTTATAAATATTCAAACATACAAACCGTAGCCTCATGTTTACTGGTTTACTCAAGGTTTGGTCTTAGTTTAATTCTGGGATAGTCCTGGTTCAAACCCAATTGGTACTGGTCCAGTTGTAGTTTATGTTCTCATTTGGCAATTATAAAAAACCATGTTGGTAAAGCCTTTCGTGTTTTACTTTTCACATCGATGCAATTGTTGTTATATTATCTGTATTAAAACAGATCTAGTGTCGGGGATAATTTGTGTGACTCCAAACTGTGTCAAAAGTGGTGGCGTTCCCTTCAGTAAAGTGTAGTTTAATAGCCCTGCTGTATACTTTCAAATCTGGCACGGTGTTATGAGTCTGCTCTGGTGGACAATTCTATTACTGCGCTGGCTCCTTGCATTTAGCTCCCAGTCGGAGACAGCAGCGTAGGGGCAGAAGGCTGAGCAGTTGGCAGAGTCCGGGGGTTACTCAAGGTCTTTACTGTCCGGTCCGGTCACGTCATGTTGTACAGCTCGTGTTGCTATAGCTACTGCTCGAATAATGCTCAGAACGAGGAAAGGAAATCAATGCAAATATCCACTAAATTTTAGAACGATGTACCTGGGCCTCAGAATTCCTGCCATGGACACATAGATGGATACCTTTGGAATGTACTTTTACCAGCATGAAAAAAGGCCGTCACAAAGAAATGGATGACACAACCCCCCCGACGATCAAGGACTGGAATGACATAACAAGAGATATTAGAAAAAATGACAAAAAATGACAAACTTAATTTGGAAATGAACAAATTTGACCGACTATGGCCCAAATGAGACTTTTTTCATTTTAATTTAAATGTGTAGTAGATTCCTATTTTTATTTTATAATTTGATCTCTGGTTGTGTTCTTTTTGTTTTTGTGTTTCATGTTTAATCTTTGAAAAAAAAAAGAAGAAATGGGAGAAGAAATCAATGCAAATATCCCATTATCTTTTCGAGTGCATATTTCTGCCTGCTTGTGTAATTGTCCTCTAAACACTGAAGTGGCTCTTTCTGAAGCTGTGAGTGCAGTGCAAAATGTAAACTGTAACTGTACTTTTACATAATCAAGTCTTGAGTATTCCTCCCGATATAAGAGTATGTGTTAGTTCAAACGCATTTGTCCACAGTTTGAACTCGCAGCCTCCACTCGGGTGTTCCACTTTCCCTGACTTTTAGCGGTAATGAAGCTGTATCAGAAATAGCTGGCCTACTTTCCTCTTCAAAGTTTCTAATGACACAGACCGGCTCGGCGTTAAGCCCCTCCTGAGCTGTAGGGGGCGGCGTGTCAGGGAGCAGGGGTTAAAGTCAGTGTTAAATAGGCATGTTCAGAGGGGAAATTTAAGAAAAAAAACTATGTCTAAGACCGCCAAAAAAAAAACTGTCGCCATCTGCTTTCAAAATTTTTGCGCACAAAAAATTCTAAACTGTTTTAAAATTCAGATAAAAAGGCAGGGCAGAAATCGCAAATATTACAAGAATTAATTGTTAGTTAGTATCACACTTTCGGCTTAAAGTTTCAAATTAAGTCAGAATTAGATTGAATTCTATGGTAAAATTGGCTTTAACCCAATCAAAATTCGGATGTTTTGTCCTGTTTTTTTGTCAATAGGCAAATATATGGTTCATACTATTGTGTCACTATAGCCTAAAAAAAGTGGTAACGTTATCTAATCACGGTGGAAAGCCAAGCCTATTTATCTGTATAAGCACATTTAAAAACAACTGGATGGCACCAAAGTACTTTACAATACACGTCAAAACACACAATACTATAAACAGAAAGTACTTAAAGCCACATAGAAAATATGGTAAGTCTGCGAGCCAAAGCCCTAACTATAATTACTGACTTTTTCCCCAATTATTTCTGTCTCAAAGGAAAAATAATTGCATCACCAGTTTTCTGAATTCTCGTTACTTTCCAACACTAAAATGTAAATCATTACTGATATTTTCTATTGACTAAATCCACGTTCGTCCCCCCGAGAATGCAATGGCCACCACTGTTGATATTTAATTAGACCAGAAAGTGTTTTCATTTTGCAGACGATCTCGCTTAAGCCCCTTCATCTGTGCCAGGAATGTAATAATGAGGAAGTTTTAATTGCTCAAACAAACAAATGAGCAGACTCTTCTTCCACGTAATGAGTTTGAACAAGAGAGGAAATAATTTATCTCAAATTAACTGAATCATATACTTGAACTGAACAAAGTAGCTCCACTAATAGGACAGTCGTCGGGAATGGAACTATGACCGAAATATCGTGATATTGGACCGTCAAAAATATCTCAATACGGGCCTGTCGAGTTTTACATTTTGGTTCAGCAACAGCTAAAAAACTACTATAATCCATAAAATTGCAATAAATAAACTGCATATTGTGATAATATCGGGAGATTTGGATGTTGTTTCAAACCCTGAACAGCTGCAGTAGTAGCTGTTGTAGTAGAAGTAGTTGTAGTGATGGAGAAACGGGATTTTAGAGTCTTAAAGGATTTTTAAAGTGATAAAAAAGTGCAGACCGCAGACATGGGGAGAATGATCCTCAGAGGGCAAAGACTGCAGAGCCAAAGTTGTTTGCTAAAAGAGCTAGCACACCAAGCTTCTGCTGTTTCCCGTCGAGCGACTCGTCTCGCTTTATGATGGTGAGGACCCCCTCGTAAACCACATGTTACATCTCAAGGGAGTAGCCTTTTAAACCAATCAATCTGTCAAGTGTGCAAAAATGATCAGAGCGTTGCACTTCTAGTTCAGATGCAAGTCAAAACAGAGCTATTATTATTTAGTCAAACATCGATCTGAAAAAAAAAAAATGCACAGAAAGCTGGTGATGGACGGAACAGGAAGTAGTGTCATGTGTACTGTATCGAGCAGGCAGCAGCTTAACAGATACTCGCAGTGTAAACACTGTACACGTGAGGATCTCTGGCTCTTTCTCTCACTTTTTATTTGTAAAGAACGCTTCAAACTGGATTAATAGTGATGTTTTGTAGAATGGGTGTCATACATTTGCAGAAAAGTGGAGGAAAACAAGACAGTTTAACTTGATAGCTTTAGAAGAGGTGAGTAATAAAGTCATTATTTGTCCTTATTTTGCAATTTCCCGTGTTTGTATCATGCGATTCCGTCTGCACCTGACACTCTGCTTTATTGGTTGTTGACGTTTTAAGGTTCGCATGTCACAGATGAAACAGGAAGAGCACAATGCTTAAATCGAAGCAAATTGGCGCCAGTAGTGGTAGTGGTAGTGGTAGTGGTAGTAGTAGTAGTAGTAGTAGTAGTAGTAGTAGTAGTAGTAGTAGTAGTAGTAGTAATAGTAGTAGTAGTCACCCAACACTTCGCTTCTTTTATCCAACATATGTACCTTGTACATTCAACTTTCAAAAACAACAGGAAATTTGTACAAATAGAAGTACAATTACTGTTCTGACAGGCGTTAAGTGGTTGTATGCTAACCGTGTGACGCAGCAAAGGACTCTTAATGTCGTTATAATTACATGTGTGATCCGCAGCAGACGAGGCGGAATATAGGGTCGACTTTAGTAAAAGCCTTTCAGGGCGTTTCGGGAGATGTCTCACTCATACTTGTATGCTAATGCGGCTGGCACAACATGGCGTCCTCAGCGTGGCAGTCGCGCACAGATCTGGAGGTGAAGGTGGAAACTATGGCATGCTGTTACTTTGAAATTACACTTGCTTTCAGGGCCGGCCCAGCCTATAAGCGAACTAAGCAGCCGCTTAGGGCCCTAAGGCGTTAAAAGGGCCAATCTGGCCACCTGATTTATGCAAAGTGCAAGCGCAGCGTGCGCCACTAGTGTAGTAGCGCTGTTGATGCGCAAACAGCGTAGTAGTGCTGCTGGCGCGGCAGCACACACAGCGGTAACATATAACGTACAAACAGCATTTATTTGTAATGACAAACTGGCAACCAAGGCACCTGACCTGCGCGGATTGGTCAACTTCATTGTGCGCGAGCAGAATGAAAGCAACCATGGCATGGGACCCCACCATGCCATGAGACCCCACACATACCTGTGTTAGAGAGCCTATTAAGCCAAACATTTACACCAGCCCGGTAGTGTTAGCAGCAGGTGAGGGAGCGAAGTGTTGTCTATGCCCAAGGCCACTAATAGGAGGACTCCGGTCCAGATCCGGACCCAAGCGCCGTCTCGTCCGGACCCAAGCGCCGTCTCGTCCGGACCCGAACCTCCTGAAACTTTGGAGTGAACAGTGTACGCTCCTCATTCATGGAGAATGAGCAGTGTAGCCCCCCTGTGTGTTAGAGATGAGCGGGTTTTAAGAAATAGTTTCAAATTAAGTTTGTTCACGTCTTTCCTTTGCGTCCCCTCTCTCTCGCTCCCTCTCTCTCCCTCCCTCTCTCTCCCTCTCTCGCTCTCTCCACACAGGACCCCGACACACGTTGCCCGCGCATCACCGTGCGTCAGATCTCAGCGTTGCGTGAGAAAGCCTTAACAGCATCATTCGTGACTCGTGATGTCTGTTTTACTTTGACTTCATAAGAAATAAGCGCGTTGTTGACTGACGAGAGGAACGTAAAGGTTTCTGCATGTAACACCCATCAGCCAATCACATCGCAGCATTGTTTCATGCAGAGGAAAGTCGGAGTTCAGTGTGTGATGTTCTGACCAGAACAAACATCTCATGTCAGATTTATAATTTTTATAGAGCAATAAAAAAAAAAAAATTATTTTAAAAGCACCACTAAACTATTTGTAATAAATTGGTAAATTGTGACTAGGTCTATTATGATTACGTCTGTTATTATATAATTAATTATTCATTATAATTAATAAAACTATATATTATAGATAAAAGTGGCAGAAACGCAGTCTTTTCATGACGTGTGGATCTTCACTTCTCGTTCTGTTCATTCTCTGTGGGAATTAACATTTTTCACTGTGTAGTTTTAGCAGTGTTAATTGTTAATCAATCAATGCTTATGCCATTTGTTTAATTTAATGTAACTTGTTTTGTCACTTTGGCAAAAAGGAACAGTCGGGAGCAGTAAAAGATAAATTAGGATAAATATTGCTTTTACATTTTCAGTTAAATAGAGAATGTACATTTCAACTTGTTTGTTTACAGTTGTATCACTGTTATATTTGGTCACTTTCTCCTGGCACAGTTTCATCACATCATTTTATAGCATTACAACCTCAATATTTTAATCTTACTTTAGCCGGCTGGACCACATTAAAATGCACCAGAATACAGGAAAAAGGCCTGAAAATGTTTGGGAGAGTGCCCCCAGACCCCCCTGTTGAGCGTGGTTGTAGATCCTTAACACCCCAACAAATACATTTAGAACAACATTTCTGAGAGGTGAGTTATTTATACAGGGAGTAGAAACGATGTCAGAGGAATAGCAAGTTGCGTTTTTGGATTTGTATCATCAATATTTGAGCTTGTGAGGTTCTGAGAATAAACAAACAAGTTCCTAGTTTGTGAATCGTTCACTGACAATTCCAACTAGGAACTTGCTTTGACGTTAAGGTGGAACATACAACAATGACTCATTTGTGGACTTTTGCCTAACTTTGCGAAACTTAAAAATGTACATCTCTTTTTTGTTGTTGTCTCGCAATAATCGCATATGTGACATCTCTGTCCGTGGCTCAATCTGTGTGCGCTGCGACGGGTCACTCTGCGTTTCTCCTGTGTTTCTCCTGCCAGACCACAACATGCACCACAATGAGTCCTAATCGCCTCTGTGCCCGGCTCATCCGGAAGCGCCGCACGGACACACGCTTTCATTAAATTAACTGGAGGCTTTACAAGTTGGGGAATCTGCTCTCCAGCGCCAATTACACTGCGCTGATTTATTTATTTATTTTTTTACATTTCCCATAAACATGCATCGAGAGGCAGTCCAGGCAGGCATCCAGTGTTTAATGTAATAATCCATATGTGCTGTGGCTGCGGAGGGAGAGTGAACAACTGTCATCACCACAATGTGTCATGTCTGCATGTCTAAATAAAAATATAAGACATCCTGATTTACTCTTGCTCGTACCAGAACGCGTGTGAGTCTGTAGCGCTTCGAAATACCAAAATGTAACATGCAAAGTCGGATTTTGTTGTACTTTCTCCAAAAGATTAGCCTCATAGCATAATTCTCCAAAGTCAGTTTTCAGGACTTTGTTTTACATCGATGGATTTTTTTTTTAATGTCCAGTTAAAAACATGCAGTCTCGTTGCATAAATTATTCCAAAAGTGACGTCAGTGGTTTGCGCGCTGAATCGGCCGTGACTTGCACTTACGAAATGTTACACTTGAACTCTATTGTTGCTCATTGCAGACCGAACTTCTGTACAGCAAAAACAGGGAAATAAAACAATTCATTTTAAGAACGTTTTGTCTCTGCCACTGACTGCTGTAGCACGTTAACGCCGTATTAAATCAACGGGAGCATAAACTAGTCATGTTCCCAAATCAAATTTTAAGTTTTTAGAAATATTGGGAGGAGAAACATTGGGATTTTTTGATTGTCCCTATTTTTACGCCATGATTTATTTGTAATCTCGTAATATTCTGTGTTAACATGGTCTAATATAACCAAATCTTAACACCAATTGTATAAAATCGAACTGTAACGATTTTGCATTGACCTTTAATCGATGTGTTTTTTAATGTTGGAGTGTAGATGACGTTTATATGGGCTACTATAAAACACTCTAAAGTCACAATTCATGGTGAAAGTCATAATCCCTTGCGTTTGCATTGGTTCTCCATATTTCAATATAGAAATCTGATGAAAAAAGATGAAAGAAAGTATAGAAAGTATAGAAATCTACTGTATGTTTAGAGGACAGAAGGTTGAAGTAATCTGAACTAACTTTACCAGACAAACTGGAGATAAAAGCTGATATTTGACTCCGAGACGGCAGCGACGCAGTTTTTACAGGGATTACAATGTGTTACTATGACGCACAAACCGCCGAATTCAAGAAGATAAGAAAGTCTGTGGTTTTTTTGGCTGTAAAAATCCTTCTGACGGGCCGAGGACGGAACCCAAGGACACCTACAGAGAGGAAAATGTGACAAAAAAAACGAGGACGCAGCCATGTCTTACAGTAGTTTCCAAGTTGCAAGTCCAAGCCAGAACTTAGAAAAACAACAACTTTCAAGCACAACTAGAACACGTCGTACAAACACATACATGATTAAAACTTGTTGCTTTCCTCACACAGTCCAAGAGAGGAAGAAGCAGCGGCAACGACATGACAAGCGAGCTGGAGGAATCCTCAACTCCAAAACGACTAATTTATCATCGCCCTGTTGCCATGGAAACACTCTTTGGTGTCTACTTTTCTGGCCGGACTTGAGACTTTAGTGCCATTGGTATGAAAGTACTCTAACCTTCCAGAGCAGAAGATTGTGAGGGAAAAATCTGGGAAAAATTGAGTTACCAGGGCAGCAGTCTGAGCAGGGACTCCCAGACTTCCCTCACCCCCCAGACACTTCCTCCAGCTCCTTCGGGATCATGAGGTGTTCCCAGGCCTGCCTAGGTCATTTTACAAAATGTAAACGCATTTCCTAAAATACAATATGACAAGATTTATCCGAGAACGTCAATGGCAAGAAAATTACGAAAAATGACATTTCACATTTCATTATTAATTTAATAGTTTTTACATGTCCATTGGGGTGTCTGGACTTAATTTCAAGTTTCAATTCAATTCAATTTTTAGGTAAGAAATCTAAATAACAAATAAAACATAAAACATCTCTTCTGTCCGTATTTATTTTTTAATCTAATATGTCAACAAAATGAAAAAACCTGGCTCTATAATTTTGTTCAGATTCATATGCAAAATATGCACAATATTGGCAATGTTTCCACATAAAATACTTATTTATTATATGAAAACATAACATGATGAAAAACGTAATTGTTTTTTCTTACATATATGCGAGTAAACTAAATAATAAATTTCAAATTCATATCACTATATATATTTTTTTTCCTTTTCCCTTGCGCTCTCGTTTGAAATGAAAAAAATTGGCCGTTTTTGGGATTAAAAACTGTACTCAATTTACATGTAACGTATATTTTTCCAATATGTATAGATTTCCGATGAAAAATCATAACAAAATCTCTTTTAAATGGTGAAAAGTCCTAAATATAGCTGACTATCCCCACTCCCTGACATCAAGACAAACTTTCATCACATCACATCATTTCCATATATCCAGCTCCTCATATTGTTTTGTTTTTGCATTTTTGCGACACTATTGCACCATGCCCGACTCCCTGCCTCTCCGCCGTGGCTGTTATGAATTTCAATGAAGGCCGTGATAAAACCAGCTGTGCCTCCTCATTCTTTTCTATTCCTTTTCTCAAATTACAGTGAAAAGCCGTGTTTACCGTGCCCCCCCACCCGCCCTGCCCCGCCCCGCCCCGCCACCGGTGCGCGCTGCTCTCTCCGCGCCCGAGACCCACTCACCGTCATAAATCCATCCCAACCCCAAAGGAACCGCGACTCAAGGCTTGTTGCAAATTGTCTCCTCCGTCTCCCGCCGTTCGAGAGGGAATCGGTCAGGCTTTGTTTTGGATGCACTGCTGTAAGATTAAGACTCCAGTCGCTAATCGCCCAAGGAAATCGTGACAAAAGATCAAATAAAAACGGCTAGAACAACTTGAAGTCATAACAAGGAAGTATCTAAACGCTAATACATTGGTCCAGCTAGTTCAGGTGCTGAATACTGATGCGATTATGTGACTTTTCCGGAATGTTCCGCACTGTGGCATGAAACATATCTAACCGCATTGAGACCAGGTCAGGTTATATGTCAGATCTGTGGGCAGGCGTTCCCGTTCACAGTAAGAATGTACAGTATGTCATATAAGGTATGTCTTTGTGCAATGATGAAAAAAAAACAAAAAAAAACACTAAATGAGTAAAAGTTTAATGCTATACTGTGGAACATTCTGGCAGAGCAAGGATAATTCCGTGGGGACAAGCATCAAAAAGATATGATCGTGTCATTTGAGGGGAAGATGTATAAATTGTTCTCAATCAAGCAATTCCTCTAGTTCCTATTATTATATTATTGTATTATATATTACAGTTGGAAATACAAAATAAACCTATGTCACTGGGATGTTTATGGTCCTGTCCTAATACTTATGATGAATAAGTGTACCAATTCTTAACAATGTCGTGATCCGCACTTCCAGCAAGTGTGGAACGATGCGGACTTCAGGCACGTATGTTCCCCATAATGCATTTCACTGGAACAAACAGCCCAGCGCTTGTGCCTTAGCAACTCAGCAGCGAGCGCAAACTGGATACAATAGAAAGGAATGTCGTAGTGGTTAAACTGATGGTATCAAACATGCACATTGTCAAGATCGCAACACTGTAAAACGTTTTAACGGTTCTTATTTGTCTCTGGCCAGTGCAGAAAATGATCCTACCTGAGCTCGGCTTTGGCTTTCTGATTCATTTAACTGCCGCTTTACTGAATCACTTTCACAGCGTGAGTTATCTCAAGTGTAGACCGTCCCAAATCTCATGTTTACCTCCACTGTGCCCTTGTGCACTCACATACTTCAGGCTCTTCAGACAAATGAGCAGCGTGGGAATATTAGAGCTGTACTCCAAATGTCCATACAGCAATATATCGTGATGGACTTTATTCTTTTTTTTTATTGTATCGATTTTTTCATTCATAATTGATAAACAAGTCACACAAACAATCGAACGAGCAGAAAACCCTGCAAATAAATTAGTATTCACAGATGCAACATGAATTTGGAAATGGAAGTGGAAGTGGGAGCAGATCTTGATCCAACACAGGAGGCGTGTTTTCTATCATGACAATATGTGTATCAATACAGAGATGCGTACTTTTAAACAGCCTGAATGTATTATAATTACAATTTCTACTCTTTTTAACCCGCTGACTCCCGCATTAAGATGAAAAGTGAATTGTTCATGAGACATTTGTATTTAGAGCCATTTCAACATGGAATTCCAATGCATTTTCTACATAATCAAAACACAATTTATGTAAACTTTTAACCTTGTATCAGGACACGTATTGTATCAAGCTTTGAGTATCGGAATATGTATTGTATCGTGAGATTTTAGGCAATACCCAGCCCGATACTTCAAAATGCAATGAAAAACCTTGGACCTTAGTAACTTGGACCCTTGTACCTTAGTAACAAACACTCGTACATGACACGGGCAAAATAAACAATGGTTCATGATATCAACATGCGAAGTGTACATAGGCCGAACGGGACAAAACAAACACAATTTTACACCTATTGTGAAAAGTGACTCCCCGCGCACATTTGTAATCTGCATTATATTAAGTAATATGCATTGTATTAAGTACATTTCCTCAACAGCTCTAATTTCCTCAGCGTTTTCTCTCAATCTACTATTAACAAAATAAACACTATAGTAGCACGGGGCTGTCCCTAATGGCATAAATGAACTCCCGCGTGCCACATCCAAAATAAGATTACATTTGTTGATTACATTTTGTCCGCTCGCTCTGTCTAAACAATAATACACTTTTGTTTCACTTCGCTCTCCTTATCGCATTATATTGTTATTACAGGCGCGTAGGCATGTTGGATTTTGCATTCTGTGCGCATAGAGGGGATGCCGGGAGTCTCCCTGACGAGGTGCCTGGCCCAAGGGCACGCTGGTATCGCCCGTGGCACAGCTTTTGAGGCAAAATACTTCCCTGCCGCTGGGCTCCTCTAATGAATTGTTCGTTTTGTCTCACAGTGTGCAGTGAGACAGGGATAAATATAATTCTACTCAATGATTATTTTGTGGTTATTTTAAACACTCAACAATATACAGCCTCAATAAAGCATGAACAGACTGATTTAATAAGAAATGTTTTATTCAGAATGATTCATGAATGAATGCATTAGAAGCGTAATGTTTCACCGTGATGATTTTATTAATGCTTTTCACAACTTTCAGCAGCCAGAGCTGAGATGCTAACGACAACTAGCATGCTAACAGCACACTTTCTGGTTTTTGGAGAGTAAAACGCCTCATAATTACATGCAGCAAGCACAAATCAGTCTCATTTGACATATGAGCAGCTTTACAACGTATTTGTATCGGAGAAAAACATTGTGTGGGGGGGGAAATGGCTACAGCCCCTTTAAAGCGAGCTATTTCAGTGATAGCCATGCTCGCTAAATTTTCCCCCTCAGGCCCATTTGAACTCTTCACTCCAGTTTAGCATTGCACCTTATGAACTCAGATGCCAAACAGCTCAGGCGTCATTATAATCTCGCGGCTAAGTGCAGTTGGCGAGTTGTTGCCCTTCCCGCGAGGTCAGAGCGCTCCTGCTTCATTGTTTTTGAGCAAGCACTTCTGCTGCTGCCAGCGCGCCGCCGCGTCCTGTACAGTCTGTCCCTATTACCCGCCGTGACAAACACTTCCCTCTGAGGCGCACCCCCCGCCCCAAAACGACTTCAATGAATTGCTAGTCGCGAGCCCTAGCTACAGTCGGCTATTGTCACTACGGCGCACAAACGAGCGGATCAAATGGAGGGGGTTCATGTGCGGGATGAGCAATGTCGTGCCTTTCGTGAAGTGTTTTATTGAAAACAGTAGCAGGTGCGGGTGGGCGGTTGCCAAGGTGATCAATTTCATGATAGCTATTAGTCCTCGAATCCCATAGTGTCGATCAAGCCCGGCGTGTGTGGCGATGGTGCTGGGATTCGTCGGACACAAAATGGAGTGTTTTCTTGCAACCGGTGTTTTTGTGCATGTTGTTACCAACGTGTCATAAAGAGCAAATCTGCCTTTTCATTTATTCGACAGCAGCAAAACAACTGCTGTGGTAAATGTGCAATTAGCAAAAGGCTAGACAGTGATAGGATCTTTTTATTTGAAAGAGCCATGGGACGACGGGATTTTTAGTTTTGTTTATTTGTTAGGGAAAAGTTTGTTTCATGAGCTCGCGGGGCAAATTCTCAGTGTCCGTCCTAGCAAAACATCATCTTTTTACCTGAGTATTACAACTTTAACCTTCATAATGTAGACATATTCATTGACCTAGAAAAGGACTGTGACAATTTATTTTAATAATTTAAATCCTCTTTCATCGCTTTGCTGACACTGTTCCATTTCTGAGCACCAGACAAACATCTTTGCTTTAACCCTTTTCTGGCTTTTTTTTTTAGTCGAGGCACCTACTGTTGTAATTTTGGGCGTTACAAAATAAAATGAATTGAATTGAACTTGAAGTAATAGTCATTGGCAAGGTCTTTAAATTTATTCATACACAGACACCCGCTGATATAGTTTGAGTTTATAACCATGCGCAGCCAACCCGTGACGTTTAACCGCAATACGGGGGTCCGCACACCATTCCGACCGCTGTAATATAACTTACGGATCACCGACAGGGACCCAGAAGTCTTTTCCCACACAATACCGTGAGAAGCTGCCACGCACGCCGCCGTGCCTCTGCTCCGCCGAATGAACTTCCGAACAATCAGGCGCATTCCCGTTGCGCTGTCGCCTCGTCCTCGACCGAAGCCTATGTGGCCCGACTGAACCCCGCTTCTCACAAGATCGAACGCGAACCTGCTCCCTTCGTCAAGTACGCAGTCCGAGTCCGAGTACAGAATCCTATACTCCTCGTCACCTACCTATCTGGTTCAGATTTGTTGTTACGAATAATCGGTATCACGCGTTTTTGCCTTGTCTAACCTCAAAGGATTTGGGAGCGACGCCGACGGAATCTTAATAGATATACTAACACAAAGAGACCCCCAATCCTTGACGAATGAGCGATCACAACGATTAGATTTATTTCTATTTCAGAAGCTAACCTGATAAAGTCTGAGAGGACTGTCAAAGCCTGTAAAAACGTAGCGTAGGTCTGATGGAACACATAATGACTACTTAATGTACATGCTAACTACAGTATATTTTTCTGCAGCGGTTACTTCTGTTTGCTCAGTGCTGATCTCTAACCCTACCCTGAAAATACCCATAACCAAAATAAACATGCATATATTTTTTAACCCTCTCGAGTGTAATCAGGAATCTTTCTTTATAATTTTTGCCTTTACACTCATATAAAAAGTGTTATTTGAATACGTTTATCAGGTGATTGTTAGCGCTAAACCAGAACGTGTTGGCACTGCAGATTCCAGGATACAGAATGCTTCGTTCACACCGAGAGGAAGACGATCCTTGTTAATGCCTGGATGTAGCACGTTTGCTGAGGCGAAGTTGTTAGAAACATGCTTTTCCACTTTGAAGAAACAAGTGTAGATTGCCTGGAAGTAAGAACTACAACAACCACCACCGTAAAATACACTGGTTGATGGAAAAAAAAAGACTGCCGAACATCTGTATCTCTAAATTCAAAAGTTTTCCAATACTTGATTATACTTCTACAACGTGTACATGTGCTGCTAAATTGTGATTGAGTCAACACATTTTAAAAGTCACTATTAATTCGACCAACAAGAAATTAAGTCAGAAAATGAGCAAGTTAGTGGCTGTGAAAAACCTTCTTTCACATTGAATTTTGAGGCAAATAATGAATTGAATCCATTTTGGACAAGACCTGCATTCAAGTCATAGAATCTAAAGCTCAAATATTGTCAAATGTATTTTGGCTTTTGACATTCGTAAAACCCGGCCGTGGATAAAGAGCACATGTTTCTGGACGAACAGAAAGCCCTGGTCCTGACTAGAACCAGGAAGTACGATCACATTAGTCCTGTGCTCAGGTCTCTGCACTTCATGCGTCTCTTGCCACTGCCCCCTGTGGCTCAGAGAATAGACTTTCAAAGCAGCTTCTGCTTGTATACAAGTCTCTCCATGGCCTAGCACCAAAGTACATCTCGGACATGTTTAGTGCCATATAACCATCTCGGACTCTGAGGACGCTCAGGGACCGGCCTCCTGCTGGTGCCCAGAGTCAGGACTAAACATGGGGAATGTGCGTTTCAGTTTTATGCAGCTAAAATCTGGAACAGTTCCTGAGGATGTGAGACAGGCCGCTACTCTGGCATATGTTCAAATCTAAGCTAAAAACTGTTTTGTTTGACTGTGCATATTGACTGAAATGCTTCTCTTTGCACTTCTTCTCTTTTATGTCTTTATTAAACTATTCTGTCATGTCTTTGTGATTTTAATTTCCTGTTGTGTGAAGCACTTTGAATTGCCTTTGTGTACGAATTGTGCTCTTACAAATAAACTTGCCTTGCCTTGCCTGGAGCGCGCGCTGCAACACGTGAACGAGTGAGTGCCAGAACGTCATACAATGCAATAAAACAAATGAACGGGTTTTCCGATTCTTGTATTTATACGTTTTTACAACCCGTGGAGAAAGGTTAATGTGCGCCAGAGCCAAAGCGGCAGAGTTTTGAGGCAGCGTGAAGTGCGACATGGAGCAGGCGGAGGTCGGCGAAACCAGCAGTGTGAGAACGATTAAAAGATATTAAAAAATAAAAAAACCCATTGCATTCTTCGAATCTGATGCGCTTTGCGGCGGGTTGACAATCAGTTTGGGTGGGCAATGCGCTTGTCTGTAGCTGGAGTTGGCCCCGCTTGAAGTAGGTGACACTGCCTTTTTTTATATCTTGTTGTGAGAAAAAGTTATTAACTGTTAAAACATAACCAAATCAACTGTTGACAAGTTGACCCGAGTCAGGTTGTGTTTTTTTTTTTTTTATAACAACAAGCAACACCATGGTAAATGGTCTAAATGGTATGGAATGGTGGTCTATGGTAAATGGTCTATGGTAAAATGGTCTATGGTAAATTGGCAATGGGTAAATGGTCACATTCTATATAGCACTTTTCTACCTTTAAGGCACTCAAAGCGCTTTACATCAAGGAACCAGTCACCCATTCACACACCAGATGTACGCAGACACTGGGGGCGGGGTGGGTTAAGTGTCTTGCCCAAGGACACAATGGCAGTATTCACATGAGGCAGCTGCGATCGCACAGCCAACCTGTGGGTCAGTGGACCTAACCGCTCTACCAGGATGTTAATGTCACAAAACATAAAACACAGACACACAGAGAAACTAGACATGTAGGCCTAATAATGGCACAGAGAAGAAGAAGAAGACGACAGCTAAAGAAAATACAATCAAAATCTCCATTTACCACCATTTGACACGATCAGCCCCAACTGACTTTTTAACAAAAAGGTTGAGCTAGCAACACGTGGCTTTAGCTTGAAACTTACACGATTGCTAAATTCAAAGCCCCACGCTTTGGCTTTTACTGGATTTTTGAGATTTTTCAGCTTTAAATAACAAACAGGCTTTTATGTACAAAAAAATAAAAAAGCTTGGAAAATTACTCGTGTGTGATTGGAAATAAAAAGGAATTTTAAGCTTAATGTTTGGTAACAATGTTGAGCAACAGCGCCCCCTGGTGTGGCTGTAAAGTGAGACAAAAACAAATCTTTTTCAACAACACCTTTAAGGAAACGCTACATCTTTCCCATAATCCTAAGTGCCGCCTGCCTCTTCTTAACCACAGTTATTTCAGCTCACATTGAACTGGTCAGAAGTACTTTGTATCTTGTGCCTTGCAATATATAACGTACAATTCTCAGCCAAAACAAAAGCA
The DNA here is from genome assembly GCA_015082035.1 of Chaenogobius annularis. Lineage (NCBI taxonomy): Eukaryota > Metazoa > Chordata > Actinopteri > Gobiiformes > Gobiidae > Chaenogobius > Chaenogobius annularis. The sequence goes on along the minus strand of BJKM01000245.1, from coordinate 331,173 downwards.
AACATGTCAATAATCTCTGCACGTAGCAATTTTGAGCAGAAATCTTCATTTAGCATCCCGGGCCCAGCTTCAGAGTCGACTCAAATTGCTGGTTCTGTCTCGCGTAAGTAGCACATGACAAAGTGTGGAACGTCTTTATCGATGGCAGGTCCCCAGAGTCCAGTCAATCAACGCCACGCTGCTCCAAACGGGCGTGAGCGCGAGCGGAGGCCCGTGACAGGAGTTGTGTGCGGTGTTTCTCAATCAGGGGCGAGAGCGCGCTGCTTCGGCAAACGAACACGATGTCACCCGGGATTTACACCGGGAGCTACAGCCGCACGTGACGTAGGCAAAGCTGTATGCACAGTACAAGTACAGGAGTCACTTTACAGCAGACAGCTCAAAAGCCACGAATACTACTGCGACTACTACTGCTTACTACTACTAATACTACTGCTACTACTACTACTACTACGACTGCTTCTACTACTACGACTGCTTCTACTAAGACTACTACTGCTTTTACTAATACTACTGCTACTACTGCTTCTACTAGTACTACTGCTACTACTTCTACTAAAACTACTACTGCTTCTACTAATACAACTGCTACTACTACTACTACTACTACTACGTACTTCTACTACTAACTACTACCTACTTGTACTAACTACTACTACTGCTACTACTACTGCTACTACTGCTTCTACTACAACTACTGCTACTACTACTGCTTCTACTAGTACTACTGCTACTACTACTACTCCCAATACTACAGCTACTACTACTACAGCTACTACTCCCAATACTACTACTCACACTACTACCATTATTACTACTACTACTACTACTGCTACTACTACAACAACTTCTACTCCCACTACTACTATTATTGCTACTACTACCTCTACTACCACAACTACTACTCCTACTACTACATCTCTTACTATTACTACTACAAGTACTACTAATACTAAATTTGTTTTGCTTGTGTAATAGTGTACTGCTGTTTACACAAATCCTTTGACCCCTTGTGTGGCAGCTTTAGTAAACGTTAATAAAAGCGTATTCATGAAGTTGCAGGTTGCTTATACAGATGCTCTGTGTGGTTTGTTGAAAGTCTCTTTAGACAAGTGCCAGTCTGCTGTTTATACAAAATGATGTTCTCCCACTGAAGGCTGTAATGGACTACTCCTGCTACTGCTGCTACTCACGACTATTCTGTTTTTCAAGGATAAATCGCCAAAGCAGAATTGGTTAGACCATGAAAATACCTTGGACAATTTATACTTTCTTCTCTTTCTTTCATTTTACATCCGTCCAAATTGATCAGGGTGAATGTGGGCCCAGGCAACACAAAGACAACAAGTATAAAGAAAAATAAAAAAACTAAATATACCCAAAAAAAAAAATCGCTTCTTTCCTTTTTGCGGGGTGTCCCTGGCTCGTATGAGAGCGCTTATCCTTCGGCCCGCAGCAGAATGCCCGGTGGAAACGCACTCATGCAGAAAACTCAATTGTTGTCGACCGCTTATTCTCAAATGCCCAAGTGTTCAAGGAGGTGCTACGGCGACAAACATCCCAACACTGCACCAATGCACCATGGGAAATCTGTGTGATAGAGCAGACTAATATTGCTGTAATGCGGCCCAATTTACCATGGTTCAATATGGACACGTGTAATGTCTTGTTGTTAGTGTTTTAAATTAGGGCGCATGATACTGACTGGGAATATATTATGATTATTATGATTATTTTTGTTAATACATCAGCAATGTGGGTTGAGGGTCAAGTATTGCGAAAAAACAGAAAAACAAAACAAATTGCAACCCTTTTCAAATAGGTTCAGTTGGAAAGCTTAATAAAAATAAAACTATGCAGTTCTATCAACACTCAGTACGTTAACACAGGGGACAAATTACTGTTATTTAACCATTATTTGCTTCATTCCATTGTTAATTTGCATAACTTTAAACATGCATTAAACTATAACTACAAATAATGATAAGGTACATATGCCAGAGTTAATAGCCTTCTGTGCTGATTTTGGGCCACTGAACGATTTGAAATGAACTAGTTTAAAAAAAAAAGTATTTTAAGAAAAGAAAAAAATACATAGATACATCAAGGCGAAGGATAATCGTAATATATTTTCAGTTATTCAAGTTATTATACAACTGCATCTGTGTAATAAGTTAAAAGCTTCAAATCTTTATTTTAGCATCATTATGTCTGTTTTCTTTTCTTTTTTCTCCTCCAAACTTTCATTCATTCACGTCCACCAGATCTTAGCTGACTTTGATTCTATGTCAGAGAACGTTAGCATTGGTTTTGCATCCACGACACATGTGAGCGGCGCTGACAGACCCCGAAAGACCAGCTCATGCAATATTGAAGAGCCATGCAGAATTATGAAAATGATCTTTGGACAGTGATATAGATGTGAAGCAGATATTTAACAAGGTGATTGGCCTGTCTGTCCCAGGTGGAAACGGGTCTCTTCTTCTGGACAGCTCCATAAAGTCAATTTCCTTCTCTCATATTTGAAATAATGACTGCAGACTGAATTATTCATGTCTCCGATGGTCTAAAAAGGGCAGTGGACAAGGTTGAAATCCTTAATATTAGCATTCAAATGCTTCTGTGCGTGTTGAAGAATGATCAGTAGAAAGGCTGTTTAAAAAATAATCACAATAATTACATTTTGGTTTAAGTGGAAAGTAGATTGAAAATGGTTTGCTAATTGCTATTATTTAGCCTTGCAACACCAGTCGCCATTTTTAAAGAACAACCGGTAAGCAACATTTTACCTTATTTAATGTTCTTATGATGGTTAAATATATATTTCCGTGGTGTTTGAAGCGCTCGTCATTGTATTTTGCATCATCTTTTTGTATGTGATTATACTTAGTTCTTTACGTAATTCAGTAAAAAAAAAAAAAAAAAAACTAAAAAAAAAAAAAAAAAACGCAGAAGGAAAACACTTTTGCGTCTGTTTTCACACAGTGTATTTTCATTAGGGAGCTGCAGGGGGAGCTCTATCACTAAAGTTATTTTAGTTGTGTTTTAAGAAGGGGGAAACTACAATGTATTTGCATACAAATGCCAATTCAAGTCCCAAATTTTTAGCTTATCGCTGTCGGTGTTAGAGAGAATAAAGAAGTAAGAATAAAGTATTTCTAGTTACCAGTCATGAATTGCTGCTTTGAATTGTAATACTTTGGTGGCCAGAACTTTTTCTCTTTCTTTTTGTGGCAATAAAGTACATCTATAATAACAAATGGGGTCACCGTGCCTTTATATTCACACTATTCGACACAGCGGGTGTTTTACAATCTCTAAAGTTCAGTATTTGAACATCTACAGTTGTATTATACCTTACATACATTTTATTGTAACTGCTCTCTGTTCCTGTTTCGCCGCGAATCTGATCATGATGTGATTTCCGGGGTTATCAGACTATTGAAATGAGTTACATCAGATGCGAGTAATCTGATTTCTGATTTCTGATTATTCTCACAAAATGATGAAAAAATGGGCAAACTAATGTGACATAAATGAAAGAGAAAAACTTAAAAGGTCAAAAGAATTATTTAAAAAAAATTAAATAAATGTATGTCTAAATAATGTCTTCTAAATAAAAAAAGTAAAAATAAAATACATTGATTACGGGTGTTGTTTATTATCTGATTTAGCTTGTGCATTTAAACACACAGCAAAATCAGATCACTTTTTGGGGGCCTTGGAAATGCACTGTAACTCGATGAGAGAAATTACATTATCCCAATATCGTATTTTTATTTGGTCCATCGACATTTCCACTCCATCCAGCTTTCTTGTCGGCCCTTTTTCACTCATCCTTTCATCCTGTGTGTATCTCTTTTATTAAAATTCCCATCGTCTCGTCTCTTCCCAGCGTCTGAACAGCGGCGGAGATGTTTTTGTGCTAAGCTGCTCTAGGGGCTCACCGTCTGTCAGAGTCTCCCCCCGCAGACGGCTGGCAGAAGACGCTAAGCCACTGAAACAATTGCATTTGTCACAGCGTGGAGAGCCTGGACTCACCCTGCTCTGGACGCACGGGGGGGGAACCACTTTCTGAAAAAAATCCTTTGGCATTTTAAAGGGGGCATAATATACAGAATCAACTTTTCTTTCAACATTTTCCTCATCTTTAGTTTACTTAAAGTTATATTTTGATTGATTCCTGCATGTTTGAGTAATCCTGTATTGTCCTGCAACTGAGGTTCGAGTGCTCCGAAAATTCCTGTTTTCACCGACCCCTTATCCCCGCCTACATCCCTGTACTTAACTGTGATTATTTGAAAAATGAAGACTCAGCGTGACGCATGAAGAGTTTTAAAAGGTCACGTAGACACTTTTCAAAAATAAAGACATGTAAATGACAATCTGCTGACAAGGAGGAGGCGGGGCTTATCATTTCTGCAGTTTGGGACAGGAAGTCAATGTTATTAAGCCGTTTTAGATCAATATTGAGGTTTAAGATGAACAAAATGTAAAATGATGATCTACTTATGTTATAATGCAATACTAAGTAACAAAATATGTCTCCTTTATTAAGTTTAATGTATGATAATAAACACAAGATCAAATAAACACAATAATCCAACGAGAAATAAAAGAATAAGAAAAAGGATTTCCTTGGTATTAATAAAAGTCATTCTGATTCTGATGATAAGAAAAATCAGAAATGAGCTTAAATGCACCTGTAAATGTCTTTAAAATGATTAACTTACACAAAATAGAAAATAGATGCAGAAAGATAACCCCTATTTGTATTACACTTACACCATTTTTGCTGCTTTTTGACAGTCTCGTTATTATGTATATTATCCTCAAATTCAAATGTTGCTTCATAACAACCATTTGCATAATGTCTTGCAGAGGCCCAATTCAACTCTTTGGAGTCCATATAAAAGCAGTGTATAACTCCAGTCTCTCCACACAGTCTGGATATGTGCACACTATCACAATATGAAGCATTGTTATTGGAAAGCCTCCAACACTTTAGCCTTTTGTTTAGCTGTGCATTTTTATCCTTTTCCGCCAGTAAAAAGACGTAAGAGCAATGTTTATTACCGCAACTCTTTAATACAGCTCCACAGTGTAAAATCATTAGTGGGGAAAGGGCTTTCATGGTGTAATTATTATTGATCTGACAACAGGCTGGTTCAGAGAAGACCACAGCAACAAGTAGGGTATTACTATTCTTTCACAAAGGGCCCATATTATGACAAATTTAAAGGGTAAATATTTAGCCTAATGACTTTTCTAAGCTTTTAAGCATGTTATAACATTGTTTCCTCATCCAAAACATACTTGGAGTTGTATTTAGCTGATTGAATGCTTGTTTCATGAATCATTTTGAGCCTAATAAAACACTCCGTTTCAAATTTCCAAGATTTGTGACGTCAAAGGTCAAAATAGAGTGGTTTTTAAGTCATAAATCATTGCCAAACTTGTTCTGAGCATTTCTGTCTGTGTGGTTTTCAATACATACATTATTTTTGAAGTTCTAAATGAGGTGCCAAAGTAAAGGCACTCAAGAGCATGTTTAAAGGCCCAAAAACGATTTGAATAATGCATAAAATGTGTTGTTTTTTAAGATTTTCTCAGACAGTTATGTAAGAGAAACAGAAAGCAATCAAAATGTTGCTGATTAGTCTACGGAAAATGATGTAAATGGCAAAGTGACAATGTATTTATTTTGATACAAGCCATAGATCACTGTCTGGCTTATATAAGGCTTATTCCAGCATCTAGGAACGGATAGTGCTGTTGTATTGTTGAGCAAGACACTTACTGTGCGTTAGGTAGAGATAATAGGAGCGAGTTAGACTAAGGAGTGAATGAATACTTACGCAAATTGAAAATCGACTCCCGAGTGTGAAGAAAACCTGTTGAATTTTTATTACCCGTATATTACGACAGGAATGGAAAGTAGAAACGGCAGTGGGGATATCGGGTTTAAAACGAGGGGCACAGGCCGCAGCGTTAATAAAAAAGAGATAAAGAGAGTTGAACTTTCTCAACACTGAACCAGGGCTTGATGGACCGACCGTTGTGGGTGAAATGTTTTGCCCAAGGACACAACAAGAACATGCTGGATTCTTTGTGTTTATGGGTGAAACGATAAACCACAAACTCTGAGGACCTGCACTGTTGAAGTCGACATTCATATGCATTTAAAAAGGTGCACCATAGCCACGTTTCAAATGGTTCTGGCCCTGCAGACAGTTTGCCTAGGGGTGATTTGTTTTTGTTTTTTTAAACTGAGAGATTGCGTCTCTGACTCTGGGTCCAGAGGCAGAGGGCTGCTACGTGAGCTGCAGCTGACGTCACCCAAAAGTAATACATCATTTTTTAATTAAATACAATCCAAATCGCACTTGAATTATACTTTTTAATCTTGAAGCCAATCTCAGCAATTCGCACAAAGACATTTAGTAGTTCCAAGTTAGCGTTGCTGTGAGACGTGGCTAAAGCTAGTGTAAATAAGAAGATTCCGGTTTATCCCCGGCATTTCTTTCACTTAATTTAACCTCTCGTTGTGTAATGCATTAGACTTGGATAATGTTAGATGCTTCATGCACTGGGAATCTAATATTTTTTATCTTGACTTGAGTGCCGTGCGTCGACAAACAGGAAACAGCTGATGCTAACATGCGCTAGCTTTGTTTTGCTAAGTCTGTCGGCTCAACGCATTAAGTTACAATCACTGGAAATACTGCGGTTTACCACGAGATCGAGTCAGTGTTTGTTGAGAAATTATTACTTTATCTTTATATCTGCTTTTGAATCTGCATTTTCTCTTCCAGTCATCTCGCTCAAAAGCCAGTACTTCTCACATCCTCAAACGGGCCAGTACGGTTCCTTGTCCCGAAACGCTCCAACCAAACGCGAACCCTTGGAGACATGCCTTATGTAACTTTTCTGGTGTCAACTGCTCGTCTCCAATGAATGTTCCATTGTCTGTCATTCATTTCTTTAATCTTGGTGGTGATTTTTAAACTCCATAATGGGCAACATCTTTGGCAACGCAATAAGATCGCCGTGGAGACGAGCAGGTGTCAGAACTTTCCCCAATGAAGTTACATAGTGCACTTTTAATTAACACTACAATATGCTCAAAGAATAAGCCATTTCGATGCAAAATAAAAGGATTTGAAAAGCTTGAGCGCTCACCAAACTGGGCTCATTTTCACTTGAAGAGCGTTATACTTAAACATCAGCTGTGAGTTTAATTAAGTCAGACTTAGTCCAAAGGCTAAATGAAGTAATATCCTGCTTTATGTACATGTGACGCCGGTGGCACGCTCTGACCTGATAAATTTGCATTTCATCAAATAACTCATAAGCACTTTACCCCGAGGTTTGCGGTCCGACCTTGGAAATCCATTTCTACGACTAAATTAGCTGACCTATAGTGAGTAAGTAAAGAGCAGCGCTAATGCTAATGGTAGCAGGAACTATAGAATACCAAAAACAGACATGTGGTTCTTTTTTCCCCATTGAGGTTCACTAGGAGATTAAAAAACATGGTGTTATGTTATAATATGTTACATTCAGAAACAAATGTGGGGCAAATTTCACTTTTAACATAACATCGCTACGGTAATAAAAAATAAAACATAAATAAAATCCCCTGCTCCAATTTCAACAACTGTGCAACCCAGTGTTCTGTCAAGTAATATATACAGTATACTAAAATAGTTGAATAGTTTAATATATATAAAAGGTAGGTAGAACTCACTAACTTTTTGAAGAAATTGTGCTTTTCAAGCACCATAGTTTTACTCCTACTTGAGTAATACATTTCCAGTGCAACAGTACATTTACTTGAGTAAAAGTTTTGCTCACGGTTCCCACTGTGAGAACGTTTACAATTAACAAAAGATTTATGTTGACAATATTCGTTTCAGACACGATGTAGTTATTCTAATTTTTGTGGTCTGTACTTTACAAATACCAGATTGTGCGCATTATTTAAAATGTTGTCCTTCCAATTAAATTCACTTCAACCTGAGTAATATTCTTTTTCAGTAAAGTAACTCTACTCTATCCACCTCTGAGTGGGTACAGAAATTAAAAATCAAACGTGATCAGATCGATTACAAACTAACGCACACACCACATCGAAATTAGATTGAACTGGGACTAAATCTCGACATCTGGACCAAACTGGGCTCAAATACGGCTGCGATCACAACCGAAATCGCAAAGGCTACAATTTTTGTGCCGTGATTTCCTCCAAAAACAAACTTTATTTCTCCTGGATGCACTTTACTGTGTACTATGAGCTTTTTGCATGTTGTTTTTCAATGTGGTTTTTAAACTACAAATGGCAAAAAACTAACTAACTATCTGAAATGTCATGGGTTTTTTTTCTTGTCAACGCACCATTAAATCCAAGCAAGTCTTCGTATATTTTTGGAAGATCCATTTAGTCATAAAATTATCAGAATTTGTATTTAAATATATAAAATTTGGATTTATTTAATACAAATTGAAATGACACAAAAGACTTTTCAAACACTTCCTTATGATGCTGAGAAAAGTTCTTCCGTTTTAACCTTGCTGTCCTTTCTTGTGTCCGTGTGTGCGTCCGTCTGCTGCTGCTCCGCCCCCATGACCCCTGACCTCTGACCTCCAGCAGATGCCCGTCGGGACTCTGCTCCTGAAATAAACCCTCGAGTCTCAGGACACACCGCGCTCGCATATGGGACTTGATCAAACGATTAAGTAACTTTCGAGCGCAAACTTTTGTCCTTTCTGTATGCATTTAGATTATCAATAAAGTTTGGATTGGTGGCTAAGCTAGCGGATGCTTATTTTTGGCAATATATTATGCAAAAGTAAAAAGTAAGGTATTGTACATGAATCAAATCTGTATCTGTACTTTTGCTTCATTGCATTTGAGAGCAGTATCTGTACTTTCTACTGCACTACATTTTTTCAACTGGATTCAAAAGTAAACAGAACTTTTCTCTAGTGATTGTGAAAGAGCCTGAAATAGTTGACAGGTTATTTTAGCAGTAAACGTCCCAACTTTGAACAAATATACAAATAGAAACAGCTAGAAAAAAGTTAATACCGATACAGTTGTTTCTTTTGAATAAAAAAATCGGCCAATTGTTTTAATTCAGATCACTACATTTGATGCTTCAGTTCTCAAAATATGTCGGATACACTTTTGCTTACTCTAATCTAAATGTACATTTTCAAACATTTACTTAAATACTTTACTTTGGATTTCCTCATGTAATATTTTTACATTTACTTATCTGTACTTTGAACACAATTTGTATCCATTAATGGCCGTTAATTACCATGTATTTACCTTGATTACATTTTAAATTTGTACACTATTTCAGTCCAAATACATTGTCCCAAAACCTCATGCTTGCACCGACCACAGCACAAATGAGTCCGTCTGGGGGGAAACGGGGGCAGAGCTACGACATATCAACAATAGCAACTGTAAAACAAGCGGAAAGTACAGTACATTGGTCATATCATCAGGGGTCCAAAACCTCTGCACCCATATTCTGGAAGGATATCTTTATGGCAAGAGGACGAGAGCGAGCCAAAGGAGACGATGGAGCGATGACATCCGAGGCCAAAACACCTCCCAAATGTCTTTAACTCTAAAACATTGTCCATGTGACTGACTCTGAAGCCTTTGCTGCTACTGACCAGTCCTGGACCAATGACGCATCCCACACTGGCCGTCCTTACATATGCACTCCAGATTCAGCACCATGGACAGCGCCACTGGGTCTGTGGGGATTTGGGATTGTATTTATACTTGTTCGATCATTTCATTATAATATATAAAAAATAATAATTCATATTTAGTTTGTTTTAATTAATTGGCGTAATACGTGTGGATTAAACAGTTTTTAGTTTGGTTGAATATACTAGATTAATTCAGTAAAGGTAAATTATATATTTGAGTTCTATAGTAGAAAATGTGGTTTTAAATCATTGTTAAATGCTAATATTGTGAGCTATTAACATAAGAAAAAAGCAAATAACAAAAAGAAGAAAATGTTTCAAACGCAGGAAAAAAACTAAACAATAAATACATAAAATATTATTAATAACAATGCTATGTTAACTGGGGAAATAACTGGAAAAAAACAGTTCGTGTTGTTTAAATTTTCTTTTACGATGGAGAGATTAAAGACAAATGATTTCAAAGTTATCAACTGGACAATGTTTTCAATCAATCAATAATTTTGTCGAGCACAATTAGTAAAACATGCAATTCTTTACGGCCTAAAAAATACTTTTATAATCACAAAATCAATAGATTAAAATACAATATACTGTAAAATGACAATACAAAATAAAAGCATATAGATAATCATTTTAACATTAATTGAAAAGAAAAAGTGCTGATACATTTGCTCAAAAGTACAGCCAAACATGATCATTTTGAAACATTTGGCCCAAAATACATCTCAATTTCAAGAAAACATTGTCCAGATGAGTACTTTTGATACCTTTTCCACCATAATTTGACCATTCTTGGACGAATGAGGCGTTACATTGACAACATTATGCTGAAAAATATTCATACACACAAAAAAAGAAGGCACAAAAGCGCACACATGATGACCAAAACTGCAAACTATACCCATCAACTCAACATAGTTTCTTGTCATTGTGGTGTGCTATGTCTAATATATTTATTGTTTTATGCATACGTAAATATGGTAACGCCGGGGTCTTTCTGTGAGCGTGTAGAACAAAGAGACGAGCGGCGGGCGCAGACAGAGCTACAGAGACGAAGGCAGGTTTGATGTGGCATTCACCAGATTTGTCCAGTAACAACTGTAAAAGATTAGCGCTTTGTTCTGCTTCAACCCCGCTCCATCTGTGGTTTGTTCACCTGCCAGGCTCCTGCACCTGTATATGTGCAGTCTATCCTTCATGTTGGTCCCACTTTGATGACCGAGTGAACATTTCCGACGCAAACTGTGAATCCTTTACGAGAAGCTTTAGACCCTTTCAAAGTCCGTCAACAAAAACAGTCTAAATTCCTGAATGAACGAAAAGTGATTTCAATGAAAAAACTTCAGAGATTAACCTCAGAATATCACAAAATATGAAAAATCAAGGTGGTTTTGGAAAATAAAAAGCGCTCAGACATGTGAAATATGCCAGAGCTTTGTTTCAAGTTATTTGCTTTAGAAGTTATGCTCCTCAACATTCCGACTTAGAGGCCGTGAATATGTAACCCTGGTGATTTTCTGCTCCTGGTCCGTCTCTGCCTTTATGTTCTGCCAACGGCAAAGTCTGCAAATATCTCGAAACTTTGCGTGTGTATCGCAAGACTTTGCACGCGCCTCGGCTCGTCAAGCTCTTTAAAACATAATCTGCTGTTGAACTAAGATTCTGTTGCCTTATTCCTGGTCCTGTTTTGGACAGGCCAAGCCGCTCCCCACACACAAATTCATTCACGTGCAAATATCGCCCGCTGGTGGATATACTGACTGATATACTGATTGGAAAAATACCGTGGATTGTATTTTATTTGGACAGTGAGCTATGCGGCTCTTGCACTTCCATATGTGTGCGTTGAACTCTGGTTATTGATGAACATGAACCATTCTGATGATTGTGCACACCTGTATAAATTGTAAATACTTTGTCTATCTATCACTGTAAATAACACAACTAAGCGCTACAAAACATGTGTCAGTCTTTCATTAAGCACATCCTATTTTTCTCGAGTCGAACCATAGGAACTTCTGGTGTTAGCCTAATACTAATTACAATCTGCAATATTTGATTGTGTATGCTACAAATTACAGAACTTTGGGAAGCATAATCAAATGTTTTTCTATACTTTTTTTGGCCTTATTTCGTCCATGAAGCTTCTGTTTTTGAGAAAAATTTACTTTACTTTACTTTATGTGATAAACCGTAAACTGAAAGTAGTTTCTCTGACTGTAAGTTTGCTAATAACAGGAGGTGATAAAGGACATTTCAACTTGCCCCAGAACAATGAATTTCTGCTACACACAGACTCAGAAACATGTTATTAAAGTGTGAGTGTAACTGCAGTGTTCCCGTTGTTTATCTGTGTTTCTACTACTGTTCGGTCTTCTATTTTCTTTAAGATATCGGGTACTAACAAAATATTTTGGGTTGAATTTTGAGCTCCTACAGGAAGTTGTGTTTGGAGCTCTTACAGGATCAAATGTCTCTGCTAAAAACTCTAATATACTTTACATTATTTGTTTTGTTTAATGGGATATAATGAAAGACACTTAGCATTTTTGATGAAGGAACAAAACAGATTTTTTTGGGACAAATACTACAAAATGAAGTTGACCATTACATTTTCAACATTTCTAAATATTAAGATGACATTTCTGATATTGTGCTGAACGCCCTTGTGTAATTAGTGAGGAGACCATATGATTAAGAATTGTGCTAAACCAGTGTGATTTATACAAAGAGGAAGATAAAGGGGTCTCCCAGCCTCCAGCGCGTGGCTTTTGCAGAACCACTACACGGACGTGCATATATTGTCTTTATCCAAACTGTCATATGAAATTACATACCAGCGGCTGCCATTGTAATTGCATAATGACTTTGTAATTGCACAATTACCAGGTGGAAAAGAGAGAGGGAGAGTGCGGGGAGGTGCCAAGCGTCGGCCTGTAATTGTCTCGGAAGGAAAATGAGACCAAGAGGATCTCATCTGAAGAGGGTCTGTGGCGTCTACATAAACCGTGCATTGTGGGTAAAGTATTTCCATTTGTGAAAACAGATTATGCTAAAGATGACACCTGAGATCACAAATGAATACGTTCAAGGAGACTTCTGCACATGAGGCGGGAAGCAGTTGTGCTTTTAATGAGAGATACCAGAGAGGGCAGTGAAAGTGTAAAAGCGGCGTTTGACTGTGGACAAAGTGTATGGATTGTACGACAGTCAAGTGCAGTTTGTGAAGAAAAAATCTAACTGTAAAATTACAGGAATCCCGCTCTCTATGTCATCAATAAGCGACATTCCAACCAAAATGCAGAGACAATTCATTTTTAAAAATTATTTTAGTTACGTTATAGCGTAAAACACATACTTTCAAGACGTACAACTACAGTAGGTGGCGGTAATGTAACACTTTGTGGATACCAACCGCCATAAAAGACCGAAAAAGAAGAACAATCATTTAACAAATAATTATTGAGTAATTTATATGGAAGTTGGCCCTTGTTTGGAGTACGGTTGCTAGGTAACCGTTGTGGAATTCTGCTGCTTAAGTCCATCTACGAATAGGAACATTTGCATATTTTAAAAGAAAATCACGTTGCTGCAAAATAAATAACTAAATAAATAAATCTACAAAGGAGGCCAAAAAAAGTAGAAAAGAAAAAAAGAATTGTGCACATTTAGATTTTTCGAATATAAATGCCACGCCACATACTTTACATCAGCGCTATGGCGACGCAAGCGCCATTAAGTCGCCATTAAATCATTAACCAGCTACATCCGAGTAAACAACAAGAGCATGTTCACTTCCACGCTCTGTGTTACGAGCATCTCCCATATGTTTGCTCTGCTCGTATGATCCGCACACACACACACACACACACACACGGACACGCACACACACACACACGGACAGGCCGGTTTTCAGATCATCGACCGGCTTCATCTCCATCTGTCTGCTGCATATTTAGATCAGATCAGACTCGCGTTATGTCAGAGACTTTCCATCTAATATGTTAGGTTCACGGTTTAGACTGTGATGAATTCATAAACTCAGATGAAGGGCAAGAGACACTTTTTCTATTGATTGTGTTGGAGTTTGCAATGGAATAACTGAAAGGTAAATTCACAAAAGTTGAACTTGATGATTTGTCTTAGTAACTTGACCCCAGAACTCTTTGTACACAACAAAAAGCTGCATTTTAACGATATTGATTTTAGCTGGCCACCAAATGTATTAAATATTATTGGCTGAAGGGAATGTTTTTTTTTCCAATTCTTTCTTTCTTTTTTCTTGTTGTATGTGTGAGTGGCATCCAGAAGCAGTGGTTGTGAACCTTGTTGGACTAGCTTTGGAGACTGCAGAAGACTTTGTACACTGTCTCCTTATTTATTTTTAAAAAAAATTTATAAGTTCACTGATACAATATCTCGAGCTCAAGGTTTTATCTCAAGACATAACAGAGTACTGCAACATGCCAGAGATAGTTATACTCAAAACATACAATTACTAAATTCCAAATTACACAAAACATACATAAAATGACACAAGCTATTTTTCATGACATGTTCATTTCATTTCTATTTGTTTTGTTTCAGTTGTGTTGATTGTTAATCCAAAAAACAAGTATTAGTATACATTTTTTACATATGTGAAATGGAGCACAAAGAAGATAAATCGTATAATATCTCCAATATCTTCAAAATAAAACAAACAAGATAAAAAATTACCGGATGGTCTGACACACTGGACCATCAAAGTTAATTGACTAAAATAGCTTTTAAGATGGTTCTCCAAGAAATTCCAGTTCCTGATTTTGAACTGCGGAAACAACTAGTTTCATCGTCTCTACGTGAGTCTCATCCAACAATGTGTCTAAATTAAGAAACTGTTTGATGATGGTTCTTCTGAAATGCACTGAATTGAAAAAAAAACAAACACTACTCATGCACCAGTTTATGCACAAACGTTACTCAAGAGGGTACAAGGATCTCCCAACATCACGCTTTCCTTTGCATTGTACATTTGTTTGAGTCTTTTTAACACAAGTGAGTGCGTCTGAATACCTCCGGGATGTACTTAAATCTACTGTCTGGCTGCAACTACTACACTCTCACAAAAGTGCTGCTTTGAATCAAGCTCCACACAATTTTCTTGGTATTTTCACAGAACTACTGAAAAAGGCATCGGAATATATTTAAAAGGTCAAACTCCTCACCAGAATCCACACCCACTGTTCTATATTTCTTGATCATTTGCATCTATTGTTTAAAAATACAGAAACAGATGGATTTCTTCCCAATTTTTTTTTTATTTTTGTATTTGGTTTATGGTAAATATCTCCATAATTACTGGGTTCATTCATGTGAAAGAAAAAACTGAACTACAGTGATTTTTATTTTTTTTTCCTCACTGTAGCATAAAAGCTGGTGACAACTCAATGTTTTACAGGACACCAAGTATGCAAAATTGGCGTATTCTGTCTTTTAAACATGTTGTTTAAACATTGTTCCCTAGAAGTGAGAGGCCAGCTTGAAAAATATTTATCGTAAACTATATTGTAATCCCCTCTGCAGTAAGTAAGTGGCGCCAAAGCTTAGTTAGTCCTCTGGGATACAGGAGATCCAAAATGTAATTTGGTTTGTTATAAAACCTTTTTTTTTTTTGTTTCTAAAACATGAGCAGCCAAAACTAAAGGTACTCAAGATCATGTTTTAAAGGCTGA
Organism: Chaenogobius annularis; assembly: GCA_015082035.1. Taxonomy (NCBI): domain Eukaryota; kingdom Metazoa; phylum Chordata; class Actinopteri; order Gobiiformes; family Gobiidae; genus Chaenogobius; species Chaenogobius annularis. Next base: position 315,721 of record BJKM01000245.1, on the reverse strand, counting down.
TAGCAATACAACCAGTGCATCATATTTTGTCCTTTAAGAAGAATAAGCCCTTCATTTATTTTCCTTCAACGCAAGTTTGTTTGCACTTTTCACAACATTCAAAGACCAGAGCAAGTTTTTGCTGTCACTGTAAAGCTAACTAACTTTAGCATGCTGACAAACTTCCAAACGCAAAATTTCCTCTATAATTAGATGCAGACGGCTCACACACGGTCAGATTTTCATCCAAAGAGCTGCTTTTACAATATATCTGCACTGGCCCAAGACAGATGTTACTCAACGGGGACAAAAATTGGGAAGAGCAACTTTATTATTTTGCATTAAAGACATGGTAATAAATTTAAAAAAAAAAAAAAAAAAAAAAACTACCCTGGGTAAAGTATTTATTTCATATAATTTTATGTTTTAAAATACTTTTTGGGGTTTTTTCTGAAAATCACTGAAAATAAGCAGCTCATCAAAACAATGATTTTCTATTTTATTATTCTATTGTATTTATTTGATTAAGTTAGTTTGTTTTAGCTTTTTTATAACCACTAAGATATTGGTTATGAGTATTCAGCCTTTTCCTTAGTGCCAACATTAATCGTGACTAGGGTTGGGAATCGAGAACCGGATCCACTTGAGAACCGATTTTATTTTTAGCAGTCCATCGAAACCGTACGCCTCCTTCATTAAAGATTCCTCTTACTGTTACCGCTTTCAACGCTCGTAACTTCCTTGATCACTCCACAAGTTTCACCTCGGATCAAGCCTACGACTCAAATTGCAGTTTTAGTCGTAATGTAGCCCACTCTTATCAATTCCCATCCAATCGTGACAAATATGGCGTATAAAAATGACTATAATATATTTGCTTCTAAAATCAATTTTTTGCAATGTGACTTGAATAATCGATTAACCAAAGAATCTTGACATTCTTAGTAATCATCAGCAGTAAGAAAAACAAAAAAAAACAAACTGAAGCTAACTGCCTCTAATCCCTCTCACTTATCGTCTTCTGTTTCCTTGTGATTCGGCATTAGCTCAAGCTGTGACTGAAGATATTACTACGTATGTGTGAGTGTGAATATTGTAGGCGGAGGCGGGGCGAGGGGCTGGAGTAAAAGAGGTCAGGAATCCCCAGAGAAGCCCTGCTGTTGGCTGCAGTGCCACAGTCAAATAAGGATACGAAGGCTGTGTTTAACGGCCACGTCTCACTCGGCTCCACGCTCGCTCCAGCAAGATTTATTACTGCGGGATATATTTGTAAATCCACACTGTTATGAGAGATAAGGGTTTGTTTTTACGAAATGGAAAAGAGCGGGTAAACATGCAGAGATTGCCCCTGTTGTAAATTAATGCTTAGTTTTAAGTGCAAGAGAAGAAAAGACCAAATACTGTATGTGTGATGGTAGAAGAGTGGCTTATGAAATAGGTTGGTGCTCCCAAAAAACTAAAAATTTACAGTCTATGCTGCATTCACACGTTCTCTGATTTGATACTGGTTTAGTCCTGATGTAGACATGGTTTAGTCTTGTTCTAGATCTACTTTAGTCCTGAAGTCGGTACTACAATGCTGGTTTGAATTAACCTGAACAAATTTCTCATACCTCTGAATGAGTCGTCCTACGAAGCGGGTTCGCAACTCGCTCTGTCAACCCCGGATTTTCTGAATGAAACAGTGAGTGTGGCGGGGGTTGGCACCAACTGACCAATCAGAACAACAGAGAAGGAAAGAGCATCGAACTTCTAACATAATGACATGTCAATCATGATTACGATCGTATACGAGGAAGTAAGAGCGAAAGTCAAGAGAAACTCATGTGGAGTCGACACTTGGCGACCGAGAGTTACACCACACAGAAAGTTCATTTGAATATCATCATCATCTTTAAGAATCCATGCGCGTTGATTTGAAAAACTTTGCTACGTTGTTTAGGGCTGCAAGGTTAATTGCAATCGAATTAAAATTGCAATTCGAACGGACGCAATTAGCGAATGGCAAAGGTTACAATTTTTGAAGTGCCGTAATTTCCTCCACAAACAACAAAATATCTCGTCTCAATCTTCAAAAAAACTGCTAACTATGGTTTGGATCTGTACAAACATGCTCTCATTCTGATTCTGAAAAAAAGTATTTTAACAGGTTGTCAGTTCGTGGGCCTTGTTCAGTCTTGCAATTTCGCGATCGCAATTCTTCTCATAAAAATAGCTATTCGATATTTTGCCCAAATCGTGCGGCCCTACCGTCACTTAAATTATATTTCCTCTTTAACCTTAACATATGTCAAGCTTTTTGCGGCCGGCGTCAGTGTTGTGAGATCGATTCCCCGTCCTGTTAGTTTGCTGAATGTCCTTCCTTCTCTCAACTCCATTTTGTCCAGTCCAATAAACCTCACAGACCAGAAAAATCCTTTAAAAAACATGTATTAATCCATGTCCCAAGTACATTCAGTACGGGATATTGGTTTGTATGTTTTGAAGACAGCCATGACTTTGCCGATGGGCGGACGCACAGACAGAGCCTGGGTGTGGAGATTAATGATGTGCGAGCCAGGGTCCTCCCCGCGTGTGTGGCCCTACGGCGGACACATTATGCAGAGGGAGAGGCTGAAGGATGGGCCCGATTATGGCTGAGAGGCCCGTGCCGCGGTGGAGAGGTGAGGAGAGGCCGCAGACACGAGCGAACTCTGGCACGCCGACACCAGGAGGATGTGATTACCAAGAGGCGTCTTAATCGAGAAGTATTTAGTGGTGACGCAAGGAGACGCAATATTGATGTGGCCGGGAAAGTTTTTTATAATTTTCGCTTAACTATCTCCTTGGAAACAAGCAGTCCCCGCTCACAGTAAGAATTCATGTGTTTCAAGGGATTTTTGAGGGATGGAAACACTCATAAGATAGATTCATGCGAAACTGTGGAGCAACCCTGCCAAGTGAACCTGCGATGTGTTCAATGCGTAGGAGTTTTTATACCTACTTTCTCTGTACGTTCAAATCAATAAATACTTTACAGATGGTTTTGTTTTGACGTTCATGGTGGTTAGAGAGGTGTCCACCAACATGAGGGTCGGAGGTCCGATTCCCCCACGGACCAAATTCTACTTTGGTAGGCAAGCCATTTAACCCACAATGCCTAGTGTGATTGTGGTGTGGGTGTTGATGGTGGTGGGAGGGGGCGATGCAGCACTTTGAGAGGCTTTGTCGAGCTTGTAAAGTGTGTAAAGCTTGTAAAAGTGTGTAAAAGCCGTAAATACGACAATAAAAGTCTCTTAAAATTGTATGTCTTCAGTAATTGTATTTCTTTCTAATCCTAAATTGGTCGGCAGGAATGAGCTAAAACCAACTAGTGTTTGGTGCCCTCAATATCCCAGCTGTTATACTACAATGGCATTCCAGTTTAAATTGTGATTGAAGTAATATAAGTGTGTATGTTTACATTCTGCAAAGCTGCACTTTACAATTGTACTAAATGCCACGCTGATTGATGCTTTAATGTAATTCCGTTGTTACTGGTCTGTGTTGGGTTTGACAGACCGGGCCAAAACCCAACACAGACCAGTAGAGAAATGCATTCAAAATCCATCAACATTGCACATTGTACTTTTCAGTCTCATTTCACACAGCACACCTTTTAAAACCTGATTCGGATTCTTCTCTTCCTCTTAAAGGTCGTTTGGTGTCAGTCAGACGAAGCTACATGCTAACCTGACGGGGGGAACTCGCGCCAAATGTCAATCAATATTTAATTCATGCGCTTTGCTCCTGGTGCGTGGTGATTATGCGCACACACCTGCTCCGTAATACCTCCACCCCCAGCACTTACCCCCCAACCCCACCCACGCACCTCTCCAGTCTGGCTGTGTGTCGCGGAAACCTGGCTGCCTGCATGCTGGATGTTGGCGCCCCGGGGAAGTGCGCAGCGGTTGGGGAGCGGAGTGAGTGTGGGGGACTGGGTTAATATGTCACTTGGTGGGGGGGCCCTCAGGTGGGTGTGTAGGGAGTATGAGACTCCCCCCTCCTACATCGAATCCTTTCTGTGAGAGGAGGCGTGGGTGTAGCGGTTAGCATGTTGGATCTAGCTTTTGGAGCAGATCTTGGACCAGAATAAGCCAAAAAAAGCGACGAGACAATGTTAAAAAGTAAACGGAAGCAGGGTAATTACAAAGTCTGATGATGAGCGGCGATACAAGTCTGAACTCGTACTGGCTTTCGGATGATACCACAACATTCTGACTGATTGTAGTTTTTTACAGTTGTGTAGTATTGTCTAACTTTTTGTGGCGGGCTGAAATTGCTATCTAAATTGCTATCTAAAAACCATGAATGCCCTAATTTTAACGTACATATATTGAAAAACAGTGCAGATTTCCCAAGAATCATTGAGTGAAGCACAAAACTCTATTCATCTGAGGTGAGAGAAGTTTGATTTCATTTATTTCACGTCATGCGTCACTGAAATAAATACATCTAATTGTACAGTTCTGATTGAGTTTGACTAGAGGCAAGCTAGTAAAAACATACCTATTGTTGTAAAATGTTCCAATCTGGGGGCATGGGCAGAAAACAAGCTTAAAACATAAACCGTTGGACCGATATGATATTTAGAATGTACGTATCCCTTCCAATCTTTATTAGCGCTGACACATTCCCAATCCCTATCCTCAACACCCTGCATTAACCACCTATTAACTCCCTTATTAAATTCCCTGCAGATTTCCATAACCTCTTATTAAGGTGTGCATGACTTTAGACAGCATTCCATGATTCTGAGGTCTCGAATTGACCTCATGTTAAAGCGGCTGAGATTGAGTCGAGGCAGAGCGGTTTAGCTATGACCCCCTGACCCCGCCATCACCGTAGTAACTACCCAGTGAGTATGTGCAGGGCGGTGAGTGGGCGATCACAGGAAATATCAATAGACCCTCGCTAATACTGCAAGTCTAGAGTATGTGTGGACGAAGGAATGGAGTCAATAAATATATATATTTTAAAAGACATGGTTTTGGTTTGTTTTAATTTGATTCATTATATATCCAGCCCCGTTGAGAGATGTTCTGTCAGCAGCCAAGAACCCATAAAAATGACGTACAGTCGTGCACCTTTAACTAAACATATTGATTTATTGATTGTGATCCAATTGATCCTCTCCAATGCTTTTACTTCATTTATTCGGGTCATTCAAGAGTGAAAAAAACATTTTGTACCCTCCTTGCATGGGAGCAACTACCAAATCCTGTCAAACGTTGCATAATTCTGACAGCTCCTTCAGTGGGAATACATCTGATGATTTATTTTTTCGGATAATATTCCAACAACAAACGGCGATACCCTCTCAGTGACATAATTGCATTTGTATTCAGCCCTTGTAAGATGCACGGAGTCAAACTTACCCCTGTATTATGACTTTGTTTTAGTTTGTCAAATGCACCACTGGAAACAGAATTACTCAACTAAATGGTGGACATTCAAGTGTACATGTGCTATTTCATAAGAACGTGTTTGTGCACCTGTATGTTGTAAATAATATGTAATTATTGTAAACCATATGTGTCCTACACAATGCTATAAGCTCGAAATAAACCATTCAATAAATACAAATAAATACAAAATAAATGAATAAAATCTATTTGATGCAGTTCTCTCCAAATTGTGTTATGTGTAAACAATTAAATGATCAAAACCAGAAAAAGTATTTTTTGTTATTGAAGTAAAAGTCTCGATACAGGAGCAAAAACAGTAAAAGTATGACGTGAAAAATTCTTCTTAAGTAAAAGTATTAAAAAGCACATTTGGAGAATAAAGCAAAAATAATCCTGGCAGATTTTGAGAAAATGTTGATGTTTTTGTTCAACAGAAACAACTGATTCAATTTCTAATTTTTTTCTGTGTCTGTTTATGTATTTTTTTTATATTTTTGGCTTGTTCAAAGTTGGGCTCTTGAGAAAATTATGTTTTAGTAGAATGTAGAAAGTACATGTTGGCAAATGTTTGGTTGTTTGTGTCTTGGAGTAAGACACTTCACCCACTTCATGCATAGTTAAATGGGACTTTTCACATCATGGGTGTGTAACGTGCAGCCCTCAGACCAATTTAGCTGCAATATGTTCTATCATTATAAGCTTAAAAAACAACTTTCGAGTGTAAACAGACTCAAAATTAGTGGAAATATGTTGCTGAAGTGCAATCAAACGCACCTTACTGAATGATTCACTCCCTGAATTGTTCATCAGTCTGTGGCCCTCCGCTTTGTATGTTTGTTTTACACCCTTGGTTTGCATTCTCATTATGATTTCACTGAATAATTTACTTTTGTTGTTGTTTAGTTCCTTTTATATAGTGTTAAGTTTTGTTTAAAGATTCTTGACGTCTCGCTTTTCAGTGTGCTTGGTCATGAAAATAACAAATGTATTGACAAAGTAAGATACTACAATTCATTACAAACTGGACAAGATTGTTTAAAAGCTTATTAAAGTTGACAATTCAACCTTCATGCATAAGCAAATATGTAAGTCATGTTGAATTTTTTGGATTATACCAGGATTTGTCTAACTCTTGACTCTCGTAAAACACTTGCGAATGCCTGCTTGGTACAAAAACAAACAATTTATCTGGAAAATAGGAGTTCACTTGCACAAAATAAAAGTCTTCTGTCACAAAAAATATGCGTCCAACATGGTAAAAAAAAAAACTACAAAAAACAAGTTACAGCTAGTTGCAATTGAACTCCTCTCTTCTCTTTTATTTTATTTTTAATCAATAGTATTTTATTCATTTTTTAAATATTTTTTTTTTCAATATAAAACACAGAATAGAAAAACTCAAAATAAATAAACCGGAAATAAAAAAAGGCAGCAAAAGGCTTAAAAAGAAAATTAAGGCACATATTGTCCAAAGTAACTGTCCCAATTTCGTCCAAGTCTTTCAAATGAGCCCCTTTTTTAAAATTGAGCCCCAGTGTAATCTTTGCCAGTCCTTGAAATTCAACTACAAAGTCATTCCAGTCTTTGATTGTCGGTGCAGTTAGTATCATCCACTTTTTTCATAATGGCCTTCTTCCCCACCGCCAAGAGTGTGGTCCAAAGGTACTCACAATGTCCTCTTTTCTTTCTGATTCTGGATTCAACTTTCAACTAGTTTCATTATATTCAAGACAAGAATATATTAAAGCTGCTCTAAAACTTTTCACCATATGGCATTAAACTTATCTATCGCCACGGAGAAAAGCTAATGACAGCCACCAGGCCAAATGACAGAACTGGGGTCTCATTTATAAAACTTCACTCAAAATGTCAGTACGAACAAACAGCAAACTTCAACAAAAGTCTTCCAATTTGCTACATTCTCATTCCTCTTGGCTCCATCGTCTCTGAAAACCTCAGAGCACAAATCAGGTCAAGTTCTCTTTCTAACGTGGAAAGTCACGCATGCAACATTTTTGTACGTAAGCACGCTTTATAAATGAGACCAGATCTGTGTACGCAAGAATGCATGTTTTTCAGAAGAAAAAAATTTAAAAATTAAAACATAAATACATAAGTAAATAAATATATACATACATAAATAAACACTACTAAAACCCACCCATTTCAGACTCCTCCCCTCTAATGTTCGGATGTCTAATGTTGGCCACACCCAGGACGTTGTCCTGTGCGCCCCTCGCTCCAGTCCTCTCTGTGATGTTTGATTGGAGAATAATAGTCCATTTGTTCCCACGGACTCCCCGAGGGCCCATTGCCGGTTCACCTGTCAAACTGAGGAGAGATGGGCCCGAGATGACAGGAGCCACTTTTAATTACCCAGGCTGCCTCGCCAACGACCCTCGCGTCAGCCGTGTCTGTCACATGTCGGCAATTAGCACCATGACGGAGGCGTTTCAGCTGAGCATGATGAGGAAAGTGCAGTTTGGGAATCTCGATGGGATCAATATGTGGAGGATTGGTGGCTTAAGGTGATCATGATAAGCAATTCATTTTGTTTTTGGTCCAAATAAATAATGTTACACTCTTTGTGACGACTATAAAAACAGTAAGTCAAGGACAGTGTGAAGTGAGGGCAGTTCTTGGAGCTGAACTAGACAACGGAGGATGCTCAGTGCCAGGTTAAATGGAGTAAAGCCTTAATAAAGAGGCTTTAAAAGATTACTTCATGCATAACTTAACAAATGCTCTTATTAAAAGTGCTTTTAAAGTACAGTTTACTATAGGAGTTAGTAAATGCTTTGATTAAAGAAACCTTTAAAACAGGATGTAGTCAATATCTTGGTTTTGTTAAAACATTTTCATTTAATACATGATTTAACAAATACTTTTTCTTGGTGTAGCTTTTCCAAGGCATTCTTGGTCATCCTGGCTAATGTCCAGTGAATAATAAAAGTGATCTAGTAAGGAATTTGCTGATTGGTTAGAGCAACTTGAAAAAGTGTACTTTAATTTGTTTATCAAATCATCTTTTTAAAATGGGTTTAATTAAAGCATCTGCAAGAAAATCTGATTATTAAACTTGATCTCATTTAACGTGGCACTCAGGGCCCTTCATCGTACACTACTCTCAACAGAGATTATGTGAAAGTATACAAGACCGCAGCACAATAGAGTGAATATAAGAATAAATAACTATATTTTAAAAAGGTCTTACAAAAGACATTTGCGTAAAAACATATAATCAACATAGTTACATAATGTAAATATGGCCCTTGGACTTCTTTTACAGACAAGGACCTTTCAACCTTTGTTTGTTATTCAAAATAAAGGTAAATCAATAAAAACATTTTATGCTTTCATCTTTTTTTTTTCTCTCTGTTTAAATATTTCCTCTACATCTAATTTGCAATCTACTAACTCCGCCCTTCAATATTCCACTTCTAATATCAAACCTCGTCGAACATTCATAACCACAACGTGTCTAATGGAAAGAACATTCTTACACTCACATTTTCCTCAAATCTCGTGTAAGTGTTTTCCGGCCTCTTCACGCCTCGCCTTGATCCCGTTTGGTATTTTCCAAATGCCACTTTGTTTGGCCTAAGCCTGGCTCAGATCTTCATGTTTTTGGGGCCGCTGTCAGGTCCGCTCTCCCTGTGCTCTGAGTCCGGTTGTGAGGCGACACGGCACACGTAATGGAGAGGGTATTAGCGGCACGTCTTTGTTTAAATGTCACAGTATTCTCCATCCACGCCGCAAACAGGGGAAACAGACACTCCAGAAGATACTGTACTTTGTCTTTCTCTTGTATAAAGCTTTTATAGTTCGTTTTTATGTGCTGCCATGGCCTTGGCTGTGGAGTGGAGTGTTTTAAAGTCCCTACACCCGATTTTTTTCATTTAAAATCTGTATTGTTCCAGTACGGTGCATTGAGAAAGCAGCTCTTAGGGTCAAAATCAGGCAGCTGTGAGCTGTCTGCATCCACTGTGATTAGTGATGGAGTGGCGATATGCTCATTAGCATGCTAGTTGTTGTTAGCAGCTCCACGACACCAACACTCCAAAAGTTGAGAGACGTGCTTAGGATCTAAATTGTGAGGAATCTGTTTGGAAATTACAAAAGGTGTGGACCCCCTCTAACAATAATACATTAAAAAATTAAAAAAACTGTTCTCCCCTGTTTGAAAATTGTAAAACTCAAGTACTAAGTCTGTTCTTAAAGCCAGGGGTTTTTGAACCGTCGTATGACCAAAGGCAAGCTGAGATTATGTCAAGTGTATCAGACATTTTGTTTTGTCCTCTCACTGAGTCTACGGTCAATCTCTGTCAAACATGTGACCAACATTAACACTAACACGTGACCAGAAGTAAAAACAAACATGTGACAACAGTTAACACAAATGTGGCCAACAGTAAAAACAAACATGTGACCAAGAAATAAAAACAAACATGTGACCCGCAGTAAACACAAACATGTGACCAAAAGTAAAAACAAATATGTGAGTTACAGTTAACAGTTAAGATAAGATCACCTTTATTTGTGCCACAATGGGGAAATTCCAGTGTTGCAACAAAGGGTACAGAACAGATTATGCACAGTTAACACAAACATGGACAACTGTAAAACAAAAAACAAAAAAACATATGATCATCAGTAAACACTAAAATGTGTAGCCTTTCCTTTTCACTTCGATTAACACAACCCACGTCTGGTTGAAGAAGGATTAAGCGTTTCCTGCCTTAAGTGTCACCATAAATTACCATGTGTTGATTAAGGGCCGGTATCCTAGACACTGCGGCGCCACAGCGAGCCGAAATGTGTGTTTGGGCACCTTCAAACAGAGCCAACTTTTAAGACACACGGACTGATACATTCACCAAAGTACAGAAGAAATGTGAAATATCATGCATTAAATGTCGAGTGTTCACTGTCATCTCTGATCGTTGTTTTGTAATGATTTTAGAGTGAACGATTGTGTGTACCCATAAGGTAAAGTCAATGGATTTTTTAACCACTGTGCAACATATTGTGTGTAGAATGAAGGTTAAACCAGGGTACTGAGTGAGACCTTCCCCCTTTATCCTCTCTTCTTCATCAGTTACAAATGTTTATTTAAAACTGTGATAAATACAATGTGGAATAAAGCCACATTGAAGCTGAAATGAACTAAATCTTGAATAAAATGCCCAAAGCTGCAACATTTCGCATTAAAATGTATCCTTGGGTTCTCTGAAAAGAGTGCATATACAGAGCAGGGAGAATCCAATAGTGCTGACGGATCTTTTGGCCCGAGCCCATAAAACCATAATACAGTGCAGGGGGTCTTCATAGGTTTCAGGGTCACTGCTTTTCTCTCCTCAGCAACATCATAAACGTCATCTCCAATCAAATCCGTGGATAGCACATTACACAAATGGAAAACAGAAAAGCAATAATGTGGTTTGGGTATCGGCTCGGCGGATGGGGGCCACAGCGGAGTTACATTTTGTAAACTTGATATGTAAGAGTCCACAAAAGACAGAAAAGTGCCATTTTCAGAAGAAGTTAAGCCAAATGTACATTGCTGCAAAAAAAATATGTTACGTACGTAGTCCAGATTTAAGTTTCGATGTGGTGAACTAGGTGTGAACGCATTCCTAAATCAGATCTAATATTAGACCCCATGATGATAAGAAAGTTAATTTGAAAATTACATTATTGTTGTTTTTACTGTCACTGTTGTATTGAAATCGGTATCAAGCTTTTTTTTTAATCGAAATTGAGTGTGAAAAACTAAAATAAATCCATTACCACTATACCATGAAAGCTAATACCATAACCTGGTGTGTGTACAGGCCAATTCTGTGTCTAAATGATGTGTTTATCTCAATCCCGCTTTAGCAGCCGACAAAACCCGCTCATTCCCGATCTAACGCTGGATAAAGACGGCTCGAGAATGCTGCAAGAGACGCAGAAATCCATCTCCATAAAAGTCCAATCCTCTTACATGGCAGTATGTTCCCAAATGGACCCGTGACATAAGGGGTCATAATCCTGAGTGTTGTCGTGGCAACCGCTGTCCGGCCCCCGCGACCTTTAGCCCTTCATCGCCGACTCCTCATATGAGCGGAGAGAGGGACTTCTATATAAACTGGATCTATGGCTCAGAATGGCGCTGGCCTGATGGGTGGTTTTATAAAGACATACATCAGAATGAACTTTGACCCAGGAAGGATTAGTCCCGTAGATCTTCCAAGCCGCGTGTGTGGTGTAGACAATGTAGAAAAAGGCCATTCTGCGACGGGCTGTAATGTGGCCCCAGATAACCTAAGTGTAAGATGCAGTATTTGTATTGATATTGGCCTTTAAACATGTTCTCGAGCGCCTTTGCTTTGGCAGCTCATGTTTTAGAACTCCAAATAATGTGTGTTGAAAAGCACATATTATTTTCTATCAGAGAAAAATGCAGAGGGAATTAACAGGGTGAAACAAACAAAAGCTAGCTTGCCCACACGTGCTGATACAAGCACTTGCAATGAATGTAAATTGAGAAATGATGTATGAACTTAAAAAAAAAAGCACAGTACATCGCCGGATTTCTACTTTCGATGAGACAAATCTTGGACATTTGAAACTGAGTGTTTTGAGGCTCAGAGGGAGAGCACCTCGTAAACAGGATAAATGAAACAAGTACTAATAAAGCATGATCGAACAGGTGTGTTTTTGATGAGGGGACAATAGCATGGTTAAACATTTTTAGGTTAATTTAGTATGATATGTGACCGTGACATTTTATGAACAAAACCTGTCTTTGCTGAACAACACACATTTTTCATATAAAAAAGGTCGCATAATATGTTATGTGAATATATGTGAATTTAACCTCTTCAAAACTGAATATTTGTACAAAAATCAGATCCAGGTTCTGTTTATAAAAAACGTTTTGAAACGTTTTGTTTTTCCTAAAAACAGAGTCCAGATGACTACAACTTAATGTATGTCATGACATCAAAATGTGATGAAGTAATCTGTTCATCACCGCGCTGACAGAAACTATGAGCAGACGTGTTCACAAACAACCGTTTACCCACAAACCCCCATGATGTCTGCTGATTGAACGGATCAATAAGTGTTCTAAATACATTACACAGAAAAACTACATTTGAATTGGAAAACCGTAAAGAAAATGCAAGTGGGATTAAACCAGTTTGGTCCACTGAATGTTCAGATTGGATTAGTAGGTTGGCGTTCATGACCTTTGAAATTAAATATTGAGGAAAAGGTCAAATCTTTACAGAATTGCAGCATAATGGTTTGATGTAATTATTCTAGAAGGTGAAGGGTCATGGTCAAAGCAAATATCTACACTACATACTCCATTTGAAAAGGATGTAAACAGAAAAGTGAAAAGTGAAGTGGAAATGAGTGTGAATTTATGGCGAAATAAACAACATATATCTGAGTTTTTATAGTATTTTGTGATATTCTGAGTGATATCAGAGCCACAATTACTACTGTATTTTTCATTATTTGTTTATTTAATAAGAGATTATGAAAGAAACTTCATGTTTCTGATGTTCACTTGTTTGTATGTCTGCTTGTTGTGGGGATATATTTCAATACAAATCAATACATTGATTTTTATATATATTTTCTTAATCTTATCTAATTTATGTTCCAATTTGTTGCCATGACCTTGTCAAATTTATCCCACAATTGTATAATGTCGATTCCCAGATTCTAGAGCCTGCAGCGGTGGTCCATCAGTGTTGCTAGGAAACACACCAAAGAGTTCTGTGAAAGGGCTGTGACCCTTCAACATTTTAGATACAAATTGCCACCATTCTCCTTTCCTTTATGCAAGGAAGAAAGAATTTCTAAAAGTCTAAAATGTTCAACATTATCACTGTGGACCTCTGACTGTAGAGCTATAATTTACTGCAGTCAAACTGTGTCTTTTCCAAACGGCTAACATTCATCAAGACTGGAACCTGAAAGCCAACTGTGATTAGAAATTAAATTGGCATCCAGTGTAGTGCTGTCATGATACTGACATTTAGAAATCAAGTTTGATAAGGAGAAGACTCGACACCCATTATATTAATAAAAAATATAGCTTTTTATGCAATAATGTAATTTCCAAAACAAACTTGATAATTTCTCTAATTATATTCTGTGGTCTTATATAAGTTCTGATGAAGATCACTATAATACAAAACTATTCAGATGTGACGTGGAAAATGTGATGATACTTGCTCAAATGAGGATCTAGTTTAAATAATGGTTTTAGCATCTATTAGAATTAATTAGCCTGAATAAATCATGAACAGAGACTTAATTCATGATTAACATATGATTTATTACAAATGATACAGTCTGAGTAACTCCTTAATTAAGGAGTGAAGGTTGGGGGCTCAGGTATGATTAGGTAGGTCATACTTAAGTCGGAATCATTCATCTGTTCATTATGAATTAAGGCGTTGTTCATGCTTTATTAAGGCTAATGAAATGTAGTTATTACAAAGTGAACATTTTCAAGCTAAATAGTAAAAGATCCATTGCAATATAATGTTATCAAAATGTCATGTTCATTTTATTTTTAGTGAAATGCTTGGTCTAACCTGTTATACTATGCCCTTTAAATGGGATGAATACTTGAAAATAAAGTGCTTGTTGTCGCTCCCTGTACATCTCTGTGTATCTATGGCAGCCATGGGAACAGCCGCTGCCTCCTCTGTGCACCATCCCCACTGCTCTGCCTTCAAACACGCAGACTCCCTCCCATTAGTTTTATTTTCCGTTGTGAAATAAAGTCAAGTCATCCGGGCGCACTGACTCAGAGATGATTTTTCCCTTTGTACTGTTCTATTTTTCAGCCCCCTCAAATGCAGGGAAATGTCTCTGGGTAGAATGGAGGCCCTAGTCGAGACTTCCCTGGTGTTTACGGTGCAAAAGGGAGTCAATGGATGATGGGATGATGGGTTCTCCACTCACAGGGTCTTACACAGGGGGACGTGTGCTCCAGAGCCACACACGCAAACATGAACAGCTTCAATATGGAGCCAACACAATCCGTAGTACATGGTAATAAAGACAAAGTAATAAGGTGTGTCCATTAATGCAAGGTTATTGTGTTCATTTATTTACTTTTGTTTGTTTGTTTCGTCCTATCTTTACTTTGTCCGCTCTCTCATTCTCTGTTGTTTGCCGGTTTGTTTGCAGGTTAGCTCGTTGGTTAACTCGTTAGTTAGTTTGTTTGCTCGTTAGTTTGCTACCGTATGTGTTTGTTTGTTCTTTCTTTTTTTTCCCCCTCTTTCATTTGTTCGCTTGCTCATTCTTTTGTTTGTCGGCCCCCTCGTCGGTTCGCTCCCCTGTTCTTTCACTTGTTTTTTCGTTCGTTCATGGGTTTGTCAGTTCGCTCGTTTGTCCGGTCGCTCGTTTGCCCGTTCGCTCGTTTGCCCGTTCGCTCATTTGCCCGTTCGCTCGTTTGCCCGTTCGCTCGTTTGCCCGTTCGCTCGTTTGCCCGTTCGCCGTTGGTCGTATGTCCGGTCGCTCGTTTGCCCGTTCGCTTGTTTGCCCGTTCGCTCGTTTGTCCGGTCGCTCGTATGTCCTGTCGCTCGTTTGCCCGTTCGCTTGTTTGTGCGGTCACTCATTTGTCAGCTCGTTGGTCGACTCGTTCTTTTGCTCGTTCTTTTGCTCGTTCTTTTGCTCGTTCTTTTGCTCGTTCTTTTGCTCGTTCTTTTGCTCGTTCTTTTGCTCATTCTTCCACTCATTCTTTCTTGTGTTCCTTTGCATTTGCCCGTTCGCTCGTTTGTGCTCACGCTCGCTCTTTTGCCCGTTCGCTCGTTTGTGCGCTCGCTCGTATGCCTGGTTAGGGTTAGTTGTATTAGTCAAACCTAAGGACAAAACCGAGACTAAAGAGTATATTTCTGACATTAGATCAAAGGGTACAGAAACAGATTATTCACAGTATAATAATGAAAACAGATAATTTAGAAAAAAAGAAAACTCTTCTAATCTTAATAATAATAATAACACTTATTTACAGCTGTCATATGGACAGAGCAATATTGCACAGGGACGATTGACATTATGTCACAGTATTGCACATGATTATGACAGTATTGCACATGATTATGAAAGCCGACTGACACGTTCAGGACTAACAGTGTTTGTTGTAAAGTCTGACAGCAGCAGGAAGGAAAGACCTGCGAAACCTCTCCTTCGCACAGCGAGGGTGGATCAGGGTGGACATACGGAGAACCTTGATGTTATTCAGATTTAGTTTGTTGCTATGTCTATTATTACATTAGCCAATATTGCAATATGCTTTTGCGATGTAGTGTGGTACCGTTTGCATGTTCTCTACCTTTAGGCTCAAGGGGAAGGCCAACTACTCTGCCACTGTGACATAGGAAGGACATACTCACCCAGAGACAGTTAATGAGCGCAGGGCAGAGACACTGTGGCGTCGTAGTTGAGAAATGGCCACCCGGGCTTATCTTAAAGACTACAGTAGAGCTCCATAACTCAGTGGATTATGTTCATGTGTTCATCAATCACTCGTCCATCCAATCCCGGGCCGCACAGATGGGCCGGCGCAGCGTCAGGCCCTTCTGATTGGGTTAGAGGGCCACATTGCGCGCTCTGTTGGGGCATTATCAGCTTCAATCACAGTAATGCACCAGGCAGCACTGACCTCCCGGGCCTGGACGGGACACATATATCAGCACTGTCCTCGCGGCGGGACAGCGCAAACGCAACACACGCGGTAGACCAGCAGGAGGCCGCGCACAGAGAGAGCGGGGGGAGGGTGACACATATGTGAAAGTGAAAGGGTCAAAAGGGGCTCGAGGAGTGAAAGCTTTGACAATATCACTTAGGATTTAATGGTACACTGGGTAACTTTTTTGGGGGAGTGTCTGCCTGGACCTGCTTGTCTCCATGGGGATGTTATAGGTTAGTCATGTGAAATCACCACCTTCCATGCCTATAGTTTAAAATAGAGCTGGAGACAGGTCAAAATTCTATGGTACAATTTGCTGTCGGATTGTAGATTACTGGGTCTATACACATGAAACAAAAACTGGTATAAAGTCAACGTCTTCGGCCAGTATAAATAAACAAATGCGATTCATTTTTTCACAGTAACCTCAAAAAGTGGTGCCATTATTCAACTCCAACGGCGTGATTGTGGTCAGTGAGGCAATTTTCAATTCTTCTTTTTATTATGACAAGTTTGTGGAGCCAAAACCAAACAAATAATGACAAATATTTGTATTTTGTATTTTTCTTTCAGTAGTAGTGACTGTCCCATTGTCTTACATAGGTGCTCCCCATTTTCCACTGTATGGCATTAAACATATATCTATATTGTATTTATTTGCAGGTGTTTTTATTGAAAACAAAATTATAAAACACCTTGAAAAACATGCATTCTTGACATGACATTTGGACTTGACTTGGAAATGGACAAATTCAACTGACTTTGGACCAAATGGGGCTGTTATTTTCATTTAAATGTGCCATGATTGTATTTCTTTAGATGCTTAGTTGATGTTTATTTCTGTTAATATTTACACTCACTGGTCATTTTGTGTTCCGTTGTTTATTTGTTTATTTGCTCCCCATTTCACACCACTATCCTATCAATAAAGCCTACGGGCACAAAATCTTAAAAAAAAAAAAATACATTTGACAAATGAAAATATATCAGAGCTCTTTTATTTTGTCGAATTAACGTTTAGAGGGTCAACAATGATTTTGTGTAAATTACAAATACACATAAACTTGTCACTTCCTGTAATTTTCTACACATTTTTCAACTTTTCTCCACAAATAGCTACTATATTGTGTAAAACAATCCTTTATATTTACAACAGGTGCAAATACAGAAAACTTTCACTTTTAAGACTCAAGCTGCGCTGACGTGGATGTGCTTCGAAACGACTAAGTATTTTCGAAGTTTCGCGTTAGGAGGAAAATAAGAAATGAGAAAACATCTTAAAACACTAAACGCTTATATATCCCACAAAGTAATGGGTAAATAATTGACTTGAAGATTCATTTGCAACTGGCAATTCACAAACTAAAAGTCCGATTTGTGCGTGGTTAGTGCTCCCTACCTGAGCATTACTGGTTGTTGCGGTGGTAGAGATGTCTCCCGCCCATAGTTGGCAAAACAGACACATTACTGATACGCAGCAACACACTGTGAAAGCATAATGGCCAAATAATTAGCACGCACAATTACACGGCGTAATGGGGGAGTCTATGAGCGCTCGGTCAGACGGGAGGAGAAGATAGCAGCGTCGACAGGACCAGGAAGTGCTTAACAAAGGACAGGAACTATTATGGCTGTTCTTTGTTTGTTTGCTTGTTTGTTTGTTTGTTTGTTTGTGGAGCAGGTTGTTCGCTCAAGCAAAAAAGTGTGTTTTTCGTTTTTTTGGGGGGTTGTTCAGTGATGCAAAAATGATCTGTGTTTTGTTTGTTTATGGTGCAGGTTGGTCACTGATGCAAACAAATGCTGAATAAAAATAAAAATTGTTGGCTGTTCGATTATGAAAAAAAAAAAAGTTTATAGTACAGTAATGTAAAGATTTTATATATATATTTCTTTTTTGTAAATTGAGGTAAAAATCATATGTTTTTTTTGTTCCGTTTATGGTGCAGGTTGTTCACAGATCTGTTTGTTCAGTGAGGCAAAAATAATCTTGTTTGGGTTGTTTTTGGTGCAGCTTGTTTGGTGGTTTACAAAAATGATACGTTTTTTGTTTTATGTTTGTTCATGGTGCTGGTTGATCGTGATACAATAAAGATCTATTTTTTGCTTGTTTTTTAAATACTACATTATTGTATTTGGAATGTGAGCTATGCAAATACTTGGATTAGTTCAGTTATTGGAGCACTTCACCATTTATTTCAATAAAATAAAAGTTAAACTGCGGTTAGTATCTGTATATCTGTCAATAAGAGTTAACTAAAGCCACCTGCAAATCCTTAAAGTCCATACTTCATTGTGATTGGTTAAATGTAGCTGCCAATCATAAACATGACCCAGTTCCTGATAAAACTAACGTCTGTCTCACACCATGCCCTCAAAAGTGAGAAGACAAGCCAAATAAATGCTTATCGGGTTACTGACAGTGGTGAGGGAGTTTCAAGCAGACCACCGTTATGTCCTAAAACAGGTTTAACAGGTAAACAATGGCAGGGTAGTATTAGTCCAGCTTCTCCATCCAGTTCAAGGTTGCCAAGTCTGCTTCTTTAGAGCAACTTTGAGCTTCTTTTTTGGAAATTCACTTAATTTTCTTTTTTACATTTGCAGGTTGCAGTTTTTCTCCTGAGCGGCATTTTCACATTCTAAAAGAAGTGGATCTGTTGGATTTTTCAGCTCTGTTTCTTGACAAAAGGCCCAGTAACGCCTGAAAAACACATTGGTAACGGTAATGGACATTTTCAAGCCGTTGTTGATTATCGACATGCTATTGAAAATATGCGTTTCTCATTAACGCTCGTTCAGCGACGACACACAACGCTTAACTGTTTGCTTATTTTTGTGGGGCTGGCGTCGCTTGTTTGTGGCTTTTTAGCTTCTGTTTTTTTTTTTTTTTTTTTTTTTTTTTTTTAAGTCTGTGTCCCTTGCCACTCTCTGAAAACCTGGAGATCCTAAAATTAACCCCTTCAAATGGAAGTCAAATCAATTTTGTTTTAAAATGCTGCCCAAATGACTTTGAAACTTTTTCTAACATGTCATCAAGAGTAAGCAATACAAGTAAGCAGTAAGTGCAACTTGAAACCTCAAAATTGAGACCTCCAAACCATCAGGTACTCCACCTTCTATACATACCGGGTTTATTATTTCTTA
This sequence comes from Chaenogobius annularis, assembly GCA_015082035.1. NCBI lineage: Eukaryota > Metazoa > Chordata > Actinopteri > Gobiiformes > Gobiidae > Chaenogobius > Chaenogobius annularis. The sequence goes on along the minus strand of BJKM01000245.1, from coordinate 296,470 downwards.
CACACTTGACTCGCATCGTTTCGAAGTGCCTGTACTTGTCCTTGCATGAAGGGGTCTCTCAAACGGCTGTAAAGCGTGAAGTAGGAAGTAACCAAGTCAAGAAGCGCACAGCATCATCAAGATGCATTTCAGAGGGACGGAATTACAGACATCTGGGCCTGACAATTATCACTCAAGCAATCTCTTCAACTTGAGAGAACAGAATGAGAACGGAACCACATAGTCTGGGTCCTCAGAAGTCTGTGGCCTCAGCAGTGCAGCGGAGAGAAGCCCCCCAAAGCAACATCCCCATTCCGCGGGGAGCACGAGCTAAAGCCAGCGCTCACAAACGGAAGAATATAAATAAAGCAGCAGCAACAAACTCACTTCAAAGCCACTCGTCATTAAGTAAGGCAGCGCCATCCAAATGTGGGCGGATTCACACAGAGAGCAGAGTAAACAGAAGCGCAGTGATGGACGCAATGTACTCGTCCAATTTTTCACAAGAAGTACTTTCACTTGAGCATTGTAGTTTAAGTATGCTGCCTCGGGAAAATAACTTTATTTGTAATATTGTATAACTTGATCAAATTCTCCATCCCCTGTGTCAAGACGTATGCTGCAGAGGAAGCTTGCGTTTCTCTTCCCAAGCTGCGTTGTTGGTGCCTAGTAACTGAGTATTTCGTAAGTAACGGTAGAAAAGTGGCCTGTAGTGGCAAGTAAGAACGGGATGTGGGTGGGACTAGGGGGTAGGTGAAATACAACTTTGAGTAAACTACTGACGAGAGAACAGCGTAATAATTGTTAAAAGCTCATGAAAGTTGATTTTACTGAATGTGAACTTTAAAAGAAGACATATTAAAGAAGCCATATGATGTAACCATGCCACGAATGGTTTACATTTTCATTTTCCCACGATAGAAGCTGCATTTAGAGTGATATATAACAACTGTAACTACATAGCAGACGGAAGTTCAAATAACATTTCACCACATCCGTGTTTAGTTGATTGTCGGCAATGACCTCTGTAAACATTTAACTCCGTTTCTGCAGAAGGAAACGTCCAGGTTGTGTGCAATGAATCTATGCAAATCCTGATAAAACTCATCCCAATTAGACATTCAAGTCTTTGTGGACCATTGACCTTTGGATTAGAAATGCCATGGCTCTCTCTTTTTGACTGATTGCATGTGTTTTGTGAGGCCATCTCCAGTTCTAGGACAAGGCTGAATGTCACAAAGGACAATTGAAGAGATGTTCCTCGCTTGGTTTGAGCAAATCTGACATTTTCCACTAAAACTCATTAACAAACTTTCACTTGTAAACATTTATTTGGAAAGCACTCCGCAGCTGCGAAACAGAACAAGGACAAACTGTCAATCTGCATGTTCAAACGCCGAATTAGTTTTGTGCTTATTTATGTACGTTGACAAGCTGTTGTTTTTCAATGACTTGTGACGTAAATTAAATGACATTTATTTTAAGTAAGGGTCATCCAAATTGTTCTGGTCTTTGTTATATTGCAGAAATGGACAGTTTTTTGTTTGTTTTAGTCACTTTAGTTCAACTCAGCATTGGTGTTGTATGGGATTAAAGGAGACATAAGTAGAATATTTTGTGAATTTTCCGATAGTATAACCATAATTCTGGTTCGCAATTTAAGGTCTTATGCCACATGCAAATATTTAGTTTACATTTCGAGTTCTGGTGATTATTATTTACATGGTAATAGGTACAAAGTATCAGAATCAGAATCAGAATCAGAAAGAGTTTATTGCCATTGTCAATGAACAAAATTCAAAAACATAGGAACTTGTCTCGGCCTTAAGGTGCAACATAAAACACTGAGCAATAATAAAACAACATATATTCAATCAAAAAAGGGCATGCATTAAGAAACAATTTAAAATTACTATACAATAAAAATAAAAATAGGCATTTCTATGTACACAAGAGTTACAGTTATGTTTAAAGTTATAGTGCAGAAAGTGACAGTGCAGTGAGTGATGAATATTGCAGTTAAAGTGACAGGTGTTTTCAAGTGTTCATGAGTCCAACAGCAGAGGGAAAGAAACTATTCTTGTGGCGGGAGGTTCTGGTCCGGATGGACCGTAGCCTCCTGCCTGAGGGGAGTGGTTCAAATAGACCATGTCCAGGGTGAGAAGGGTCAGCTGTGATCCGACCTGCTCGTCCCAGAGCCCTGGAGACGTACAGGTCCTGCAGAGATGGAAGTCTGCAGCCGATCACCTTCTCAGCAGAGCGCACAATGCGCTGTAGTCTCTGTTTGTCCCTGGCTGTGGCTCCAGCGTACCACACGGTGATGGAGGAGGTGAGGATGGACTCAATGATGGCCGTGTAGAACTGCACCATCATCTGCGCTGGCAGCTTGGCTTTCCTCAGCTGCCGCAGGAAAGTACATCCTCTGCTGGGCCTTCTTGATGAGGGAGCTGATGGAGGGCTCCCACTTGAGGTCCTGGGTGATGGTGGTGCCCAGGAAGCGGAAGGAGTCCACGGTGGTGATGGGGGAGTCTGTCATGATGAGGGGGGGCTGGGGGGCTGTGGCTTTCCTGAAGTCCACGATCATCTCCACTGTCTTCTGGGCGTTGAACTCCAGATTGTTACCGCTGCACCAGGACACCAGCCGGTCCACCTCCCTCCTGTAGACGGACTCATCCCCGTCCGAGATGAGCCCGATGAGGTGGTGTCGTCCGCAAACTTGATGAGTTTTACGGAGTCGTGGCTGGAGGTGCAGCAGTTTGTGTACAGGGAGAAGAGCAGAGGAGAAAGTACACAGCCCTGTGGAGCTCCTGTGCTGATAGTCCGAGTGTCTGAGACATTCTTCCCCAGCCGCACGCACTGCCTCCGATCCGTCAGGAAGTCAGTGATCCACCTGCAGGTGGAGTCAGGCACGTTGAGCTGGGAGAGCTTGTCCTGGAGCAGAGCAGGGAGGATGGTGTTGAACGCAGAGCCTGAAGTCCACAAACAGGATCCTGGCGTAGGTTCCCGGGGAGTCCAGATGCTGCAGGATGAAGTGGAGTGCCAGGTTGATGGTGTCGTCTACAGACCTGTTGGCTCTGTAGGCGAACTGCAGGGGGTCCAGCAGGGAGGAGGTGAAGGACTTGAGGTGGGGCAAGACCAGGCGTTCAAATGACTTCATGACTACAGACGTCAGCGCCACAGGCCTGTAGTCATTAAGTCCAGTGATCCGGGGCTTCTTGGGGACAGGGACAATGATGGCAGACTTGAAGCAGGCTGGGACATGGCATGACCCCAGGGAGGTGTTAAAAATGTCTGTGAAGACGGGGTTAACTCTCGTGCGCAATGTCTTAATGTAGCGGCAGAGACGCCGTCTGGTCCAGCAGCTTTTCGGGGGTTGGATTTCCGACCCCCAAATAGCCTGTGAACATCCTGTTCCTGAACTGAGAAAGTGGTGGGGGAGGTGGGGGTGACCAGGTTTGGGTTGGCGGAGGTGGCCACCGTGGGGGAGGGGGTGGTCACATCAAACCTGGAGTAGAAGGTGTTAAGTTGCTCAGCCAGTTTTCGATTGTCTGCAGCAGGGGGGCTCGGGGCTTGTGGTTGGTAAGGAGCCGGAGCCCCTCCACACAGAGGCGGGGTTGTTGTCAGAGAACTGCTGCTTCAGACGCGTATTGTACTGTGATCTCGCTCGAGAAACCTCTTTGCTAAATCCATACTTTGCGTCTTTGTAGCGCCCCCTGTCACCAGCCCTGTGCGCTGCCTCCTTCTGCTGCCTTAACTGCCTCAGTTTTGGAGTGAACCAGGGTTTGTCATTGTTGAAAGTGACTTTGGTTTGTGTTGGTATGATGCTGTCCTCACAGAATCGAATGTATGACGTCACAGTGTCCGTGTACTCATCCAAACTATCTGTGGCAGCTCTGAAAACCTCCCAGTCTGTAATGTCCAAACACGCACGTAGCTCCTCCACTGCCTCATTGGTCCACTTCTTATAGGTCCTCACTGCAGGTTTTGAGAGCTTCAGTCTCTGCCTGTACGTGGGGATCAGGTGAACCATGGCGTGATCTGAGAAGCCGAGAGCAGCGCGAGCCACGGCGCGGAAGGCGTTACTGACTGTTGTGTAACAGTGATCCAGCGTGTTCTGCTCTCTGGTCGGGACTTTAATAAACTGTCTGTATTTTGGTAGTAGTTCGTGGCTGAGATTCCCCTTGTTAAAATCACCCAGAGATAATACAACAAGGAGTCGGGAAGGTCGCTCCACACTCAGAATCTGGTCCGCGAGCGCGCGCTGTGCCACGTGCACGTTTGCGCTCGGCGGGATGTAAACAACAGCCAGAATGAATGAAGCGAACTCACGTGGCGAGTAGAATGGTTTGCAGTTAATGAAAAGATATTCCAGATCAGGAGAGCAGTGTTTGGAGATCACAGTCACATCTGAAGACCAGGCGTTGTTGATGTAGAAACAGACTCCTCCGCCGCGTGTTTTACCCCCGGAGAGACCCTTATGACGATCCGCACGAAAGAGGCAAAACCCCTCGAGCTGCACGGCGCCGTCCGGGATCGGCTCACTGAGCCACGTCTCCGTGAAGCACAAAACAGAGAGATGAAGAAAAGTCTCTGTTTCGTCTCATCAGCAGCGCCAGTTCGTCCATTTTGTTGGAGAGTGAGCGGACGTTGGAGAGGAAAATCCCAGGTAAGGGCGTCCGTGTACCGCGTCTCCTGAGCCGTACGAAGGACCCCGCACGTTTTCCTCGCCTGCGGCGGTCTCACTCTTTTAGCCAAAAGAAGGGCTAATTCAGCAGCAGAAACTAAAAAAACTGGAACTAGGTCCGTAGGAGTTGTTGTGCGGAAGGACAAGAGCTCTTCACGGGTGTAAGAGCACGCAGACACACAATTTACACACATAATCAGACATAACAAAGAGCACAGAAAGGCCAGGGCATCCGTCTGCGGCGCCATCTTGGATCAAAGCCAATATTATATTCTGTCCTCAAATTCAAGACGATACAAGCTTACTCAAACATGCATGAATCAATTGTTGTAATTGTTTCTCCCATCAAAAATATACCGCGAGTTGTATTTAGTCTCACCCCTCATAGGTTCATGACATCATAGAGCTCCGAGATCTTCTGTGCTCTCCACAATCATTGCCAGACTCGTTCTGAGCGTTTCTGACATCTAATTGCGTTCATAACCGGGTGCTTTGCATGGCTCAACTTTGATATATATATATATTTTTTTTCAATAATTCCTTCTTCTGCCAGTAGATGGGGTGCTAAAACAAATCCAGATGAGGGAAAAGTAATGTGTGCTTTTCAATGTATACAGTACACTATTTGAAGTTGTAAAACATGAGATGACAAAGTAGAAGTACTCAAAAGCATGTTAAAAGTCCATAACAATACGCATAATATGTGTACTTTGGTTTGGTGGTTGCTCGGTGACTGAGGGGGTAGCACATAGCACATATGCCAGGCCCAATGTGCAGCCTGGCAGCATCATGGACTCGATTACGGCTGGTAAACAAAGGCAGTGTAGTTTCCCTTGTTTGCAACCCTTCCTTATTGCAACCAAGCTCAGGAGAGTATTAATTGTAGCTCTAGATTGAAAATGACTTCCGGATGTCAGCTGAAACATCTCCATTTGAAAAAACGTGTCCAGATGACTACTTTCTGAAACCTCTCCTACCGCGCCTCCTTTAAACCAAACTCCCTGAATGGTGCTCGGCGTTCACCTGTCAGCTTCCTCCTCCTCAGCCCCTCCCTTCCCCCCGCTCCTGTCAGCCATGATGGATGTAGCCTGTGCCGCAGACAGAGGGGGGAATAGACTCTTCTCTCAATGCGTTTCACAGCAATCTGCAGCTGTCAATAGGCGCGCACGTTCACAAGAGGCGCGGGGATGTCTTTATCAAACAAGCTGACTCTAATGCATCAAAAGAGCGAGCGAGGAGGCAGGAACACACCAACCCAGCGCGACAAAATAGCCGAAAAAAAAGTTTGGTTCGTGCAACGCCGGGGAGCGGTGGGAAGTATTTGTAGAAGGAGAGAGGAGAAAATGACAAGAGGGGAGTTAAAAACACGCTCTTAAGCATCAGTGAAAACTGCGATACACAATGTACTTGAGCTGATGTTTTGTACCATGTGTTGTGTCACTATGAGCAGAAAATTGTACGGACAAATGTACCAACATGTGTGTACAAGCGCTGTGCCTAATTTTACGGTCTTAAAAACAGAACCGTTTTAAACCTAGAAGAATTATTCAGTTCGTAAGCGCTTTATCACGAGTTTTGCCATCACATTAATGCTAACAACAGCTAGCATAGTAACGCGCATGGCCCACTTCCTGATTCTCGGACAGAAACTTTAATGGTAGAAAATGTGTATTGTAATATTTCAGGGGTTTAGCTAATTGTGTTGTTAGAAATGCGTTGATGTAATCCCCAAATTGTCCAAGAGTAATCATAATAAAGCAGTCATCTGAGCAATGTTTTTAAAATGAAGATGTTTCAACCTAAGGGGCTGGTCTGAGAAGCTGGACGTCATACTGCTCTGCGCGAGATTAGCCGCGAGGAAAACCTGTCTATGTTCAGCTGTGTGACTTGTTTTGGGACATTCCAATCCTAATGTGATCTGCCTGGTGTTCATGACCCACTGTTGAACACCCCATAAGCATCTGAATGGGCTTGTTTTCTCACTTGACCAAGGTGAGAGCACGCGTCTGTAACCAGCACATAAATCATACTTTAATGCACCATTTCTGCTCAAAGAGGGATTTTCGTTCTTCACCTCCTTCTCTCCACTTTCAAACCATCTCTTCTCCCGATTAAAATCTTCACCTCGCTGTCTTTGAACAAGCGGTTTGTGGCTTTGAGGAGAAAGTGGGCAGCCAATTGTAAACCCGAATTCCGGTTTGAAAGAGGTATAAAAGAGGAAGTCAGATTGGCTTTAAATTAGTCAACCCTGCATTTATTTCATTCCAAAGTGTAAATAAAGATTGCTGAAGCGTGGAACATTCCAGGCAAAGTCATGACTAAGAAGAGAAGTGAAGCTTTAACCAGTTCTAAGTGACAGTACTGAGGATAAATTCACACTTGTCGTTATTGAGTTCTAAATTGAGCCCATTTTAGTCCTGAAGTGAACATGGTTAAGTCCTGTTTGAGTCCTTGTTTAGTCCTGATCGAGTCAAGGTTTTGTTTTCGGTTTTGTCCTGGTTAAGTCCCAGTTTGGATGGGGTGAATGTGCAAGTGTGAACGCAGCCTAAAGTCTAAACCAGGACTAAACCAGGACTTTGGGAACCACTCCTCTGAATGCATTGACTTGTGAGGAAGGATGCAGCTGTGATTAATGGGCGCACAGATTGTTTATGTTGCTCGGAGGGATGTAGAATCATTCCTTGGCTCTTTGGTTCCATAAATTTGCCGGTGTCAGCGACGTCTTCGTCAGCTGCGGTGTCATACATGATGAGACGCATTAGTGCAAATGTTTCCACCTCTAAAGAACACATTTGTCTTCTTGGTCAAACACTTGGAGAGTCTTTCTGCTCAAAAGATGTTGTCAGCAAGATTTTTGTATTTGAGAGCATCCTTGCGTCTATGGTAACAGTGGGGAGGATTCTATTGTGAATCTATTGGATTCTATTGTGAATCCTCCCCACAATTGTGAAAATTCTATTTATTAATGGTAATTTATACTGTCAAGAATAGTTACGATATATTTAGTATATAACCTAGATTTTATTTTCTGAAATAATTTTAAAGCAAAAAAAAGACCAGAATCAAACTCCCGGCGCTGCAGCCTGCTCACGTTAGAATGAGTGCTAACCACTCGACCACTGCTTTGAGCCTTTTTCAAAACTTTTTTATATAGATGAGACCACAAAAAGTATTTAATAGTGAAAGGAAAGTTTTAAAATGCATCCAGACAATGTTTTAAAAGATGTTTCTACTTCCATCTGAAAGTAATTTTCAATCTAAGGTCCTGGTCTGAGAAGCTCCACTTTCTACTGCTCTGAGTTTACAAAGCCCCGCCCTCTGGGAGGAGTTATTGCCTGACACTGCCCTGCATTTGTTTACCTGTTAGACTGTGTGTGCCTGAAACTCTCTCACCACTGTTGCGCGCCTGATTGTTTTCTCACTTGAACAAGACAAGAGCACTCAGCCATCAAAATTAAATCTTAATCCACCATCTCTTTTCAAAGTGGGATTCTCTTTTTTCTTTTCACTCCCTCTCTACTCCTGGTAAAATCTTCACTGTCTTCAAACGAGTGATTTGTGGCTTTTACATGTAGATGGACAGCCGATTGCTAACCCAAATTTGAGTGTCTTCTGTGTTGATAATCTTTTGTGCAGTGGCTGTTTAGTCTCTCTTATGTACACTGGATTTAATACACCACATGTCTCTGTTTTTGTGTGGGTATCTTGCCTTTGGGATGAACCAGTTTGTGTCTCAAAGTGTTGCCTGGTTTGAGTTACACATGAATGCCATGCTGTCTAAAAAAAATGCTTTCTAGTTTTTCAGACAGTGCAGACGCATAAAGACTAGAGACCCCATTCCTACTTGTTTTTTTTGTTTGTTTTCTTTGACTGATTGAGCTTTGTTGGGAGCCCATTTAGGAGGAACTTCAATAATCTGATGATGCCAGAAATCAGCCAACGATCCGATTTGTTGGCGTGCATGTAAACCTTGTATCCATAACAGTGCGTGGGTCTTTGCCGACGCGGCTCTCCCGTCCGTCTGCGAGCAGCCCTGTCAGTGCTCGAAGCTGGGCGGATATCAGTATGCACACAGCTATCAAAGTGATGGACTGCCCCCACAATGCACTGCTCTCGTCTTCTGCTTCCTGGAAATGGTGCAAATGTCTGCCAACAGCTGCCAGGTAATGCAAGAGCTGTATAAAACATGCGCCGTTTGTGCAGAATGCAACAAGATGGCTTCCCTTCACTGTGCCAAAAGAGCAAACAAACCCAGGCAGAAGAAGATGGTTGTGGTCAAATATGCTGTTATTTAAGATGGCGGGAACTGTCCTTTGTTACTGAATGGGATAGCTCCAGCTGACCACCGAACCAGATCGGATCATGCATAAAAGTTGCTAACCTTAAAATCTTAAAGTTCACATGATAGGTTCTCCTGTTGTTTTTTGTTGTTGTTTTTTTCAAATTAGACTTAGTTTGGTGGGAGAGAACCTGTGGTAAATATTCCTGATAGTTTTACATTTGTGAAGTTGCAGTTTGTGAAGAAATTTTGAAAAAAAAACAACTTTAAAATGAGAGGAAGTAGAGCTGATTTCTAAAACAGAATCCCTCTGTGATGTCATCAATATGCGACGTTCCATTGGAAACACAAATTCAACAAAATACAGGTTTTATCAGGCAATATTTTTTGTCAAATCATAACTTGTGTAATTTATATGGTCATTTAACCCTTTTTGGCTCTTGTTTTCAGTATGGTTGCTAAGTAACAGTTGTGGAATTACCTCTCTCTATGTCATATTTGCTGCTCATGACCAACCAGGAAGTACAATTATATACTTTATTAAAATGGTCAAACTGTGGACAACTAGGCAAAATGTTCAGTAAAATCTTAAATATAATCATCCACATTTTAGTGAGATGTGTATTCTAACCTGTCATATGCACTTTAAAACCTTGCTCTTTGTGTGAATGGGACCAGTGATGTCACGCTTAACAATCCCATAACACCACAGCCATACCACCTTGAGAATGACCGATCTCGTCTGACCCTGGAGGATAAAGCAGAGTTGGGTCTGGTTATTACTTAGATGGGAGACCGCTGGGAAAACCGGGTGCCTGTTGTGTACACTGTCATTGTGTCCTTGGGCCAGACACTGCATCCACCTTGACTCCAGTGTCCAAGCACACTGGTTTATGAATGTGAGTGTGTTGATGAGAGCGAATGTGGGACAATGGAGGGACATTTGCCCGTTTGCCAATCACAACCAGTCGTGTAATTTTTTTTCTGGTGGAGGGTCCGACCTGTTTGACTCATGAAAATGTTATTGTTTTTCCTGGAATGTTCCACAGTATGGTACAAATGTATGTTGTTTATTTTTGCTTGTAAACTTTGGCGGACATGAGAATGAGAAAGGTAAGGACATTCAGCAAACTGTTGGCGCGGGAATCGAACTAACGACGCTTCGGCCGACTACACATGAAATTCCAGAGATATTTACGTGAGCATATCTGAATTATGATGAGTTAAAAGGTTCATTTATGTCTACCATGGTCCAGCATGTAGAGAATTATTTTAGTTCTGGTTTAATCCTGGTTCAGAACTTGATTATTCTTGGTTCAGTCCTGTTTAGCCCATATTATCTTAGCTGCGTTCATGCGGTCCTCGGAAAGACAGCGTCCCGACCTTCATTCACGTGCTTTTATCTCGGAAAGTCTGGATTGCGACATCACCGTTTGTTGTCATCGTAGCCTTCTCAAAAGCGTCTTACCATTGGTATTTAATTGAACGGTTGGGTTTTTCTTGCATAAATCTGAAAACCCTAAATGTGGAAACGTTTAGTCAGAGCTCAAATGTTTAAGATAAATTGGCAAACAGCAGGAGACATCGCGTGTGGAAGTTGGGCAGCAGCTTTTGACCCGACTTCCCGAGTTGTTTTTCAAGAATAACATGAAAGCTGCCCAAGTCCTGATTATTATTATTATTATTTTAATTTTTGATTCAAGTTCTGAGCAACTTAGTCTTTCACCGTGGATAAAGGCTGCAAGAATTATCGCTGACTTCTCTTTGATGTTGAGAATGCACCTGGATGCGTTTAAAATGAGACGTTTGAACAGAATTCTAAATAAATCACATCGAATCGCAATCAAAGTCACATGTTGAGTCCATGTTTCATCCTGAATTTGTCCTCGTTTATTGCCGTTTTTGAATCCAAACTTTCACAGCCCACATAGAGCACGATAACTGCAAAACTTGGCATGGACGGAAATGTCCTGGATTTAACAAAAATAGCCTAATTTGCCTTTTGGATGATGCATCTGGGGGCGTTTCCAAGTATGGTCAAACACAGAGCAGAGTCAATATTATTCTGGCCGCGGCGCTTCTCGATGATCCACTGAGCTCCTGTTTTCTATAAATGGAGCTTAAGGAACTCGAGCAGGCCAGTGTTTTCACAAGAGGTGAGAAGTCCCACTCCAAAAATTTTAAAAAAGTGCCTCTCCATCGGGAAGAGGAAGAAGGAAACTTGAAACACTGGAATAGGAGGACCGGAGAGTGGTAGAAAAAACAAAAACAAGAGTAACGTAAAGTAGAAATTTTGTTCTGGGGGAAACCTCTATTATTTTGGTTGGAATGAGACGCAGTTACGAGGGGCTACAACCGACAGGACACAATTATTATAAGGCATTATTTCTATTGTACTCCAATGAGACTTTTCAATACACTTTTAACCAAATAAAGGTTGAAATATGGTGATTGAAGGCTTCTAGATAGAGACTCTCATTAAGGATTTTTTTTCAACTAATCACAATTATTCCGATTAATTGTTGCAGCCCAACATATTTCAGTGTGGTAATAACAATCTAATATTAAAGGGGCACTACTGTATATGTTTACGTTTTTAGGTGGAGGGTCCGAAACCGTCTTTTCTCCATGGAGAAGTTGTCGTTTTGCCTGGAATGGTCCACAAAATAACAACAAATAATAAGTGACTCCACCAAACCACATATTTTGTGTCAATTAAAAAAATCCTGTAATTGAATAACACTTTAAAAATATGATTATTTTGTAAACTGTTTATAATGCATTAATAAGCACTAGTTATTTGCTTATAAGGCATTTAGTTGCATTTACCTCTTGGTAATTGAAAACAGTTTAATGAGCAGCTTATTAAGGCTCTTACAAACATTTTGTATGTGGTTTAATAACACACATTTTCTTGGTAATTTTGTGGTATTATTAAGGCATTATAAGCCTTATATTACTACTACTCACTGGCATGGTGCTTATAAACGAATAACTAACGCCTTATAAATAGCTTTCTAAGGAAGCTTGTTTTAAAGCAATACCAATAAATGAAATGAAATATATATTTTTACACCATACTGTGGAGCCTTCCAGCCAAAACAATAAAATGTTTATGAGACAAGCAGGTAATGGCCCCTCCACAGGAAAAAGTTACGTAGTGCGCCTTTAAAGGGTGTGGTCAATTGAACCAAGCAGTTTCTCCGGTTTGTAATCGTGAACGGCGGAGAGAATCGGTCCCAATTGGCTCGCCGAAGAAGTGTCTGAAGATGCAGGTGTGAAAGGCGGCGTGAAGAAAGGATTTTCCCAGAACGACAGACCCTCCGACAGGCCCCGCCCCCTACGCCCCCTTCAGCTCCCACTCCATCCAGCGACCGCCTGACGTCCCCGCTCTTCAAGTGAGACGTTTCAGCCACGCTTCAGTCTCTCAGATGCAAATGTTTCAATTTCAGCCCCTCTTCAGTCCAAATTGCATTAGCTGCTAATAGTGGCGCCTTCTTTGCCCTTCTATCTCCTTCCCTCTCTCTTTCCTTCCTAACGACTCTCTCTCTCTCCCTCTCTGTCTGTCTCCCCTCTCTTTCTCCCTTCTTCCCTCTGTTTCCTTCCTAACAACTGACCCCTCCTCCCTCACTTTCTGTCCCTCCTCTCTTTCTCCCTCCTTCCTTCTCTTGTCCCTCTTAACTGACTCTCCCTCCCTCTCTTTTTGTCTCCCCTCTTTCTCTTCCCTCTCTTTCTCTCTCTTTTGCTCCTAATGACTGACTCCATCTTTTTTCCTTCTCTTTCCATCCCTCTCTCTCTCTCTCTCTCTCCCCTAACAACTGAGTCTCTCTCCCTCTCTTTCTGTCTCCCCTCTCTTCCCCTCCTATGTGACTCTCTCTCCTTCCCTTACTTTACCGCTCCCTTCCTTCTTACTCCCATTTTCCCTCGACCTTATAAAAAACTGGCCTTATTTTGCTCCCCCCCTCTCTCGCTCTCTCTCTCTCTCTCTCTCTCTCACTCTGTCAGCCTCCCTCACTACTTTCTCTGTCGCTTTCTCTCTCCCAAATAGCTTTTCTTGCTGTCTCTCTCCTCCTCACCCTTCCTCCTTCTTCCTGTGCTGCCTCTCTTGCACCTACTCTCTCCCCCTGAAGTATGGAGTTGTGTTTTGCGAAAGAAAGAAAATGAAAAAAGTAAGTGCCTCAAAATTCTGATTGAGAGGCAGAATTATTGCCAACACAACTGATGTGTCATTGCTTTTTGTTGCCTCTTTTTGTCCGTGGAGCTATTGTCTCGCTCAAAAGAACTTTATACTGTAAAATCTCGACTGAAAGTAGTTGCTGCGACTATGCAGGGCTTACTTAGCTAGTTGGCTTACTGCAGGGGGAGATAAAGGACACTTCCACTCGCCCCGAATGAATACATTTCCTCATCAAACAGAGTCAGAAACATCTCATTTAAAGAGAGAAAGACAATCAGTGATAAATGTGAGCGTCGCTGTTGTTTATCTAGTTTTCTACAGCTCTTTACTTCATTTTCCTTTTTAAAATGTCAGATACAAACTAAATATTAAGCAGAGTTGTCGACTTTTTATATTTACAGCAGCATTTTTTTTCTTTTCTTTTTTTAAATTTTAGTTGTGTTTTGAGTTCTTAAACAAAAGAAAATGTGATTACTCGCGATTAACTTTAAAAGATCATGATACATTTTACGAACATTTTTGCCCCTCACTAAAATTCTAAATGTTGTGCTGTCATCTTCACAACCTCTATACTCTCCCTCCCTCCCTCCCTCTCTAGCTCTATCTTTCTCTCCCTCTCTCCCTTCCCTCCTAACGACCGACCCTCATGAACCTGCAATGCCCGAGATGTGAAATTGAAAAATCCAGTCAGCTGTTTAAATATCCCATCCATTGTCTAATGAAAACAATCCCTCAGCGTTAAATCTGAATGGGCCCAAATGCATTTAAAACGACATAAACCACGGCGGCTTGACAAATCAGCCCGGCAATGGCGAGGAGGCCGTTTCATTCGGCCCTTTTACTAAAATAACAAAGAAATATGCCAAGGTTTTTTTCTTTTTTCTTTTTTGTTGAACAGTGAATCTCCAAATGCCAAGTTGCTGCAGGCGGCGAACGTTTATGTCTTTGTCCAATGTGACCGAAGTGCAATTGGTTTAACCACAAATTGAAACGGTGCACGGGCGCACGGAATTTCATCTTTGGGCTAATAAAAAAAGTCTGATTTTGTGTATGGTAATGAAAAATGCATGGGACAAGATGAAAAGGTGTTTACAACGAGAGTTCGGTGGGTGAGAAAATCATGAACATTCTATAGTTAAAGGGGCAGTATTCAATTTTCTTCATGGAATACAGTAAAATATGTTTCGCCGGAGTTTGGATATGTTGTAAAAACAGCTCTTAGGGTGAAAATGAGACCGCTGTCTGCTGTCTGCATCTAAATTTAAAGCATATTTATCCTCTGTGAACAAAGACGTAACAGTATTTTGCCGTTAGAATGCTAGTTATCGTTAGCATTCGCTGCAAAACTTAACTCTGAAAGTTTTGTAAATGGCTTATCAACTCATGTACCTTTTAATCTAAAATGTAAGGTTGTAATATGCAATTTAGGTTATGTCAATGATTAAATGGAGTGTTTCGCAATAGCTTTATTGCAATGAAAAAAAGAGATAGATTAGGGAAGATAATTAGATCCATTAGCCAATCAGGAAAGGATAAAAAGTACAGTAACGAGGATATACCATACTTCTTTCATACTTTTGATCACTAGATGGGGTCAAGTTATGACGAAAGCTATTTGTGCGAGGAAGATATCAAATAATCGATAATATTGTGAATATTGTTTAGCCAATATTGGGTATATTGCTTGGTAACACATTATAATAACAACACTTATAATAGCCCTAAAAAGCATGAAAAAATGGTTTATGATCAATTATTTAGGCTTAAGTACAAAATAAATCATATCCTAACATTTAATTAAAGGGGACATAATATTCAAAACCAACTTTATTGAGCTTTTAACCTTTTAAAGTTGTATTTTGATTGATTCCTGCATGTTTGTGTAATCCTGTATTGTCCTGCAACTGAGGCTGCAGTGCTCAGAAAATCACAGTTTTTCCCTATCCCCTATCCCTGCCCACATCCCTGTGCTTGGAGAAAAAAAAAACTTGAGTCTGAGTGACACATGCGGAGTTCTGAAATATCACGTAACCACCAACCACCAACATGTAAATAAAAATCTGCATGTTACAGTAAAATTTCACTATGAAAACACTATTATCAGTCCTGCTTTTTATTATCAAGCTGTTTTAGATCGATGTTGCAATTTACAATGAACAAAATGATGATCTACTTAATTTATAGTTCAATACCAGACCACAGCATTGAACGGGTGGCAGGGTCAGTGTCCAGCCATGTGGTTTTTCAGGCTGTATCATGGAGGATCTGCGGGCTGACGCCATGGTCAGGATCGATAAAGCGAGTCGGCGCACACACAGTGGTTTTTCCCCTGTGGGCTGTTTGAGACATGTTCAAAGTGAAGAAAGTGACGAGTGTTGGACCTGTGTGAATGTGCAACTAGAGGTGCTGCATGGGACAGAGCAACCGCCAGCATTTTGTCATTCAGCTTTTGTTTTGGAACTTTTTCAGAGGAGAGTGACCGCTGCTCAAAGCCTTCTCTCACTGGGGTTCAGATCTGTAGGAGATCAGCTTCTGCTTCTCCTCAGATGTTCCCTCTGCTCGATGCCAATGATTTGACCCTTCTCAAACACACTGGCATCTTTTCCATAACTACGGGATTTGTCTTCCCACATGGTTGTTTCAATATAGCCAGTGTAAAAAAAGAAGGGAAAAAAAAGGGTCTTTATTTTTAATCTTCAATTTGTCTGGTAAAGTTAGTTCAGATTTATTCACCTTTTCGGTTCTCTAAACATAGATTCAGTGTTGAATTAATCATAATTAATCATTTTAATTATGCCTTTAAAAAAAATAAAAAAATTCTGTTGCAGTATAGGAAGCCAATGGATAATGACTTTCACAGTAAATTGTAATTAAAGATGTCCGTATGTGGTCGTAGCATGTGCTTTATAATCATCAATACATATAATCTAAAACATTACATATATATGCAAAAATATTTTATAATTTTACATTACAGACATTTAAACATTAAAGCTACAGTCTGTAACTTTCTGGAGGTTGAACTACAGAAACAGAAGGAGGCTCCTCCAAGCCAAGTACGAGTCAGGTTTGTGAAGATGCAAGCCCACTCACAGCAAGTGTTTTATGTTTTTCAGTACAATTTAAACATTTTTTTTAAAAGATAAATATCTTAGCTTATTTTTTGGCTAAAAAGTTATGTACTAGGACTTTAATAAAAAAATATTTGATTTTTATAAAAATAAAAACATTTAAAGACAGTGTCACAACAATTGGCAAGATTATACATGAGTAATGGTACAAGAATTTTGGCACGTTAAAAAATAACTGTGACTCACATTGATTTAATATGATGTAAACTAGCTATACAAACAAACTTACGAATTGTATAGTGTCAAAAAGATATTCAAACATTAAATGACAAAAAAGTGTTGTTTTTATTTTTTCTGAAGAATCTAGAAAAAACTTAAGTCAACTAAATGCTACTGATTAATTGTAACTGATTAGTACTCATCTCTGCTTAATTAACCGTTTGAGAATGTTTTTTTTTTACTCTCATTTTATGTATATTAGTTCAGTCAAAATCTAATACTTAATTTTTGCATGCCTTATTTTATTGTTTTTATTCTACTATTTTTTTATCATGATTAATTTTTTTTTGTAAAGTTGCATCTATAATTGCTAATGAAATATTTTTGGGATTCTGATTGAAGAAACAGTATTACATCTAACTAACAATACTTAATATATATATATATATATATATATATATATATATATATATATATTATACTTATATTATAGTATATAACAATACTTACTCACGTAACTTAAATTGTTATTATTTTAGAGAAATATATATATTTTTTTAAAGAAATAAGACAGTCCCAAAAGCAAAGTACGGCAGTTCCACGAGATGAGCAGAAATAATGCAGCAGCGCTTCCTAATGAATCTGCTGCGTTCGACTACATTAATTATGATAATGAATGCTGTTGAGACGCTTGTTTAAGGCACTTTTCTTGTTTCCTTATGAAATTTGTATGCGCCGCGTATGAATCCTGCACTGGGACTAGTCGAGTGGGAGCTGCAGCTTTTAAAGAACAATGCGGAACAATGACGAAAGCAACAAAAAATATGATTTCAAGTTAAGTCAAAACTACAATGTAAATACTGATGTACCCATGTCTTGGGCAAAATGCATAATTTAAGAGTTGTCATCTGAAGATACTTTGGTCTTGCTACAGGGACTATATCTTCTCAGCTTCAATTGTATGAAGTAATGCAAGAAAAGGTAGGTCTTGAAAAATAAACACTGATTCAACTACTAAAAAATTGCAGAACCAAAAAAATAAAAACTGTATTTTTGGCCTGAGAATCAATGCTTTTCGATCCCTCACCAGTACTGTTGTGCGATTAATCACACTTTCACTGAGGTTGACAATTAAGTCAACTGGCATGTCTAATTTTCAACGTTCAGTTCAATGGAAAGGTCTGCAGAAATTTCAAAAAAGTAAAGTGCTTTGGAGCAGAGTTCGGACTTTTGGGAAATAAATGTCATTGTTTTTTTTGTTCATCGCGAATTTCCATCTGTATTGTTTATGTTGAGGATCGTTTTAAGTCAAAGAATCTTGTAATAAAACATCGAAATGATCAAGGAGGAATGAGGAAACACATCACAATGTCTGGTCACAAAAGTTTCCATCACAATTAGAAACGAGAGCCAGGACTTTTGAAACTTACAGTAAAAAAACTAGTGTTTGAAACCATTGTTACTCATTGTGCAAAAGGTTTCAAAAGGTATTAACCTGAATGATGTTTTAAAAATCAAGATGTTTTGACGCGCATCCAAACACCTAGATTGAAAATGACTTTCGGATGGATGTTTGAATCGTCTTGATTGGAAGAACGTTGTGTATGTGACTACCGTAGAAAGTTTTTCCATGTCGGATGACTGAAAAGCGGTTAAGAACTCCACCTAACAGAACTCCGTCTCTCCGCCAATTTCTCATCACTATCATAAGAAAAAAACCATTTCGTAGAAGCCTCCAAACTTCCCGCTGTGAGTTACAAGTAGACCACATCCATTCCACCCAAACTTAACCAACAATCTTATCCCGTCCATCTCAATTCCTGTGCAGCTAAATTGAATTGCACCTTCATATTACCCCCCATTGCCGAGGCTGTGCGGCGCCTTCATACACAACGCTGCCACGCTCCTCTCTTTGAAATCCCGATCCATAATGTATGACACCTCCTCCAACGAGATCAGCACTTTTGGCTTTATTTTATCTCGTCGTCTACTTTGGACAGTGTCAGGTAATATCAGAGTTTAGTCTAATTTCCCCCCGGTGTGGAGATTACGCGGCCCGCTGCATACGTGGAGGCCAATTTAATTATAAGAGCGCCGAGGAAAGATTGGGCCGCTCGCCGTTTGATGTCTCAGAACCACTTAAAGTCACTGCTTCAAAGCACCTTTTGTCACCTCGCAGCGATTCAAACGCAAACGGAATCTCAATCTCAACGATCACGTGATTGCGGTGCGGCCAATCGGAGAGGAGGAGGAGGGAGGCGCAGAGGGGCGTTGTGGAGGCAGGATCTTCAGGGAGCGGAGTTAAATGTCGGGATTGAACTAGATAAGACTTGACAGATGTGGCTGAAATGCGTCGACTGCAAATAAAGTGAGTTCACACGTTCTAAACTGTCAGCTTTCTGAAAAGTTATGTAAATTTGAGATCTTTGAGACTTTATTATATTTTCTTGGCCTTTAAAGTTGTTGAAACATTAGGTTCGATTTTTGGCCTGCACAAAGTGTCGCAATAATGGCTAATGCATGGATTGATATTGCAACAAACTAAATATAAAGTTATAACACCAAGGTTCTCCATCTGATATAAATCTACAGTTTATTTATTTTTATTGAAATGTGTGTTTTGAAAAAAATAAAATAAAAAAATATATTATTTTCCTAAAGTCGTAAAGTTGTCTTGATTTAATCTTGATTTTGTCACTGTTGAAGCTTGTTTTGACAGAGTCCGACTTAGTAAATTCACATGCACCTTTTAGTTTCATATATTACTGAAATGATTGTCAAAAGGTATATTAAAATTTTCCCCCCAAAAAATATCAATATCGACGTATTTAACAGCTGTATCACTTTTCCAAATCTGTGCAATCCCAATTCGAATAACCAAAGTAAATAAATATCTTATTCACAATTGCTCAAAATAATAGTTTATGATTTAAACACTGTAGACAGAAACAAATTCAAAATGCCACGCAGTAAAAAAATAATCCTTTTTCAAACAGCTATGGGCTATTAATAATAATCATAATAATCAATAATAATAATACAGGAATCTTACTGTCATTTTTCAGATGCCCAAAGTTGCTTCAATTGCATTATTGTTATAATTTGTTTTCGCCAGCTAATGTTACGCGTCCTAACGGAGCAATCACATGTTTTTTTCATGGCTCTCATGAATTTATAATCAGGAGAGATGGTTATCTAAGAACTAAAAGCTCAAGTCACACAAAAAAAACAAATCGATTGAACACTGATCTTTGGGTAGTTAATGCATGTTTCCTAGACGTTTTCACTTGTTTGCTTCAGCAACTGGAGGCACTGCTCCGTCTGAAACTCTGTTGCTCAAGTTAGACTTTAATTTGAGTTTTGTTTTAACACAGTCTGACCATAAAGAACTGATTTAGCTGGCTAGCTCTCTCTCTAAAGTTCTGGAGACAGTTATTCTAAACAGACTTGAATCCTCTCTGTAGACCACTGCCAAACACTTTGGCTTTAACCCTGGGCACGGGGTACGGACTCCAGAATTTTTGCTCTAAAGGATTTCCTAGACAAATATCGCAGCCAAGCTTAAACTACAATGCATCCGGGAAGTATTCACGCCACTGAACTTTTTCCACATTTTGTTATGTTACAGCCTCAAAATTCTACAAACAGTACACCACAATGACAACTTGAAAGACGGTTGTAAGAAGTCTGTGCCAATTTATTAAAAAGAAAAAAAATCACTCAAGACAAAACAATTATTTTTCAAAAAACATTAGACTTAGCCAAAATCTCACTTTTTTTGTTCTAATCTAATTCCTGGACAGGACCATAGACGCTCGTATTGATCATGGGCTCCTGAAAATGTGCCTTTTTAAATCCTTTTTGTAATTTTTTTCTTTCAAATCTTCTGGTTGGCCAACGCACTGACAGCGTTTGTGTTTTCAATCATTTCTTGTGAATTTAAGAGTTTAAATGTATACTGGAATTAAAACGCATGTTACAAAAGAGGCAGATTTTTCCACATTATTTTTTACATCTCTCGCTCAAAGATAACATAACAAATGCTTCAAAGAATTATCATCCAGGCAAGGTTTTGAGTTGAATACATTTCACCTCTTATTTAATCATCTTTCTCAACAATAGGGAAGCAAAAAACTCTTCAATCAGACCATGACTTTACAGTAAGGTACAGTAACTTGACATCTTACTACAATCAACTCCGAACAACTTGAAGGCGTTGAATGCAAACAGACCCCTCCTGTAGCCTTGGAAAGTACAGTAAACTCCGCAACAACGTTTAACTTCCTGACTTTACTTGTCTAGAGTTCAAATGTGTTTCCTTTCGATAAAACTGTGAGCATCAAAAAGCAGCAAAGCGATTAGCGTGTAAATCTTTGGCAGTGTTAAGTCTTTAGCAGCCGGAAGCCTTTGGAATGTTCGCAACACTTTGTTTCGGATATGTTTTATTAATGCTGGGAAAAAAACAAGGAATATCAGTATTTTTGCACGCATGAGATGTTAAAGAGATGCGTCGAGAAGTGAGTTATCTCCGCTGCACACGCCGTCAGTGAACGCCTCGTTACTGCACAGCCCTGGACTTGAAAACAAAGAGAATGGGATTACTATGATTAATACACGGAGTGGCTTGTAATGGCTTAAAGACGTACGAGTTATGGTTCGCGTGATACAAACAGACCAAGAGCTTCAAATAAAATGATTCAGAGATGCAAGCGGTCAAATGCTGGCGTGATACATTGCGTACGGTTTCCGCAAGAGGGTCCTTGGAAGTCTCCTCGCGCTATCGATATATGACAGTTGCATTCAATATTTACAAATGTAAGCAAGTATGCGCTGGGAGATATAAGCGCTGGTGATGCGGTTTGGTTCGATAAAACTGAAGATGGAGTGGAAATGGGACAAATGTAATGGATGAAGAACAGGGGTGTTTCAAGGGGTTGGCCAGGGGTAGCACAGGCCACCCTTTGGCCATCCGAATCAGAGGGCTGCGGGAGTATATTTTGTGATTTTAGTTCAATTTGATTAATTAGACATACTTATTTATACATATTTTTTATTGAAAAT